>CAUYUJ010016056.1:0-65000 GCA_963575745.1 Prorocentrum cordatum | reverse complement strand
TGCCGAGCGGGGCACGAGGCCAACGTGTTGGGCCCCGAGTCGTCTTCGGCGCCGCCTGATTCCGGGGCTTTGTCCCCTCCTGGCCTTGACGTGAGGCCCCTCCTTCTGCCCCGCCCTTTGTTAATTAAAGCTGTGCGCGGCCCGCTTAGCTTCGACCGGAAGAGGTGCGCTCTCGACCCGCGGATCAAAAGTTGGGCCCCAGGTGCGCCCCCTGTGCACGAGGAGCGCTGGAGGAGCAGCCCTTGCAGGGGGCCCAACGAACAGCGAGCCCCTGCCGAGGCCGAACGGACCCTCGCGCGTCGGGCCACCTGCAGGCATCCGCGGGCGGCGCGCGCCTGTGGGGGGTGGCCCCTGTCGTGCACCTTGAGTTAAGTCGGGCCTGCTGTCCCCCTACAGAGGGATTTTCGACGAAAAATCAAAAAGATACCCCACAAATAGTGAAACAAAGAATCCAAAAATAGTCTGGGGACTGTTTTTTATGCCTTTTTGGGGCATTTTTATATTTTTTTTTTCGTTGAACATCCCCCTGTAGGGGGACACGCCCGACATAAACCTTGAGGCCAGGGGGGGGCCCGATCAAACACGTGCAGCATCGCGAGAGATCGCGCACTGGAGCCCCCGACCCCTTCGCTGCGCAGCAGCTCGAACAGCCAGATCCCTCCGCGCGAGGGCCCCCGAGACCCCAGCGCCTCACAGCGAGGCCTGGTGCGACCACGATTGAGCAGGGACCGACCGTCCCGGCATTCCTATAATCCTACCACGAAATGTTCTTAGAACCCAAGAATGTTCTAAGAACAAAAACAATGTTCTTAGAACATAAACCCGATGTGTTAAAGCAAGACAGACTCCGCCATACATGTTCGAAGAACATGTCGTGGAAACCGCAACCGGTTCTTAGAACATTGTTTGGCAGGGCTATAGGCGAGCCAGGACGCTTCGCCACTGCCTGGCACTATTAAACGACGAGCTTGGTCTCAAGAGCAGAACTGAGCTACATGCGAGTGACCCTGGGCAAGAGCGACCCTTGGTGCGCGGACAAGGGGGGCGCAGGGGGGCGAGCGCAGTCAGCCGCTATCGCGTCGCGCTCGGCGATCGGGGGGACCCCGATGAGCCCGCACCAGAGGTCACTCCGGCGAAGGGCCACTCTTGCGTGCAATTGAGAGCTGGACGCAGCCCGAAAGACCGGCCAGGACGACGGTGTCTGGGCGGGGATGTTGACCTCGGCAGTAACGCCAGCGCCGGGCGAGGCCTCGCAACGCCTCGGAGCGGCGGCGACGACGCCGCGGGCGGTCGCGGTGCAGCACGCCGCGGGCCCGAGGGCTCCTTGCTGAGCCCGCTCGGCGTCGGCAACCGCACGGGCTCGGTTCCGGCAAGGCCGCGGGAGCTGCTCCCGCTCAGCCGCTCAGCCGCCGCACGGTCCCGATCCCGAGTCCGCTCGGCGGCCGAGTTGGCTCAGCGGGTAGCCGGCCGAGATCGAGCAAGGCCGCGGAGACGCTCCTCCTCCTTCGCCACTGCGGAAGATCCCTCCACAACGCACATCGAGGACACACCTCCTGCCCTCCTCAACAGAAAAACATCCGACGCATCCCCATGCGAACCTGCTGAAGAATCCACCCCCATCCTTCCTCAACGAAGACATCCTCGACGAGAAGGTCCACGACCTCCCCTCCTCCTCGTCTTCGTCCTCGTCCTCCTCTTCCTACTCGACGACCAAAAGAATTCGAACCCTCAGCGGGAGCCGCCAACCACACCTCCCTCCTGCCCCTCTCCCCTCCTCCTCCTCCTCCTCCTCCTCCCCCTCCTCATCCGCCCTCCTCCTCCTGATCCTCCTCCCCCATCCACCTCCTCCTCCCCCTCCACCTCCTCCTCCCCCTCCTCCTCCTTCCCTCTCCTCCTCCCCCCCCCTCCTCCTCCTCCCCCCCCTCCTCCTCCTCGACGAAGGGGTAAGATGGAACAGCATCGCCTGCAGCGCGCCGAGCGCGGCGGTGGTCGCCGCCGCGGCGCCCTCGAGCAGCGCCCGGCGCGGGCCCAGCGTCGCGAGGCTGCGCGGGCCCGTGCCCTCCACCTCGCCAAGGGCACGCCGCGGCCGCCGCCGCCGCCGCCGCCGTCGTCGTCGGCGTCGTCGTCGTCGTCGTCGTCGTCGTCGTCGTGGGGCTCGTCGTCGCTGTGGTCGCTCGGCCATCCTCCTCCTGCTCCTCTCCTCCCCCCCTCGTCATCCCCTGTCCTCGCTCCTTCTCCTGCTCCTCTCCTGCTCCTCTCTCGTCCTCCCTCCTCCTCCTGCCTCCTCCTCTTCCTGCCTCTCCTCCCTCCTGCATCCTGCCTCCTCCAGCCTCGGACCCCCGTCCTCGCCGTTCGGCGGCCCTCGGGGGCCCTCGGCTGGCTCGTGACAGCGGCGCGGAGGGTGTCGGCGGCGGCTCGCTGGGTGACCGGGGCTGACTGTGGCGATGGAGTTCCACCGGCCCTCTGGGCGTAGGATCGGGAATGTTTGCTTAGCGCGTCGCGGGGGCGGCCCAGGCGACAAGCGATGCCCTGCAGGCCGATAGCGCGTCGGCCGGCTGCGCGGGGCGGGCAGCTGGGAAAGGCTCGGGGCGTTGACGTCTAGGATTGTGGATGCCATGACAACAGACATCCGATCAATCCTATCATTGATTTTAAACATGTGCTTAAACTGTTTGGGACATGTTCTACAAATATCTAAACCGTGATTGTCTATGTTTAAGACATGTTTAACACAGTGCTTTGGCATCTGAAAATGATTTGGCAACATGCTTCCTCTCCATTGGTCGTCGTCCACACGTCTAGGAGTTGGGAGGTGGTCAGCGTGTCGTGCCGAAGCGTGGTGGGCCGAGATCGGCGGCGCGACACGCTCAGCCGAGGTTCCTGACCGTAGTTGGCTCTGGGAGGCAGTTCGTCTCCAATCCCCTTCTTCCCCTGCGGGCTGGGTCCAGACCCCTGCCCTCGCGATGTGTCACGAAGTCCTTGTAGATCCAAGATGGCCCCGGATGTCCCCATGTGGCGGCGAAGATTGCACCACATTGCCCGATACGGCCTCTAACATGCCTCCAAGAAGCCCCAAGACCGCCTCAAGACGATTCCACGTGGCCACGGAACCTCCCAAGGCCGCATCCGATACGCCCAAATCCTTGAAACACCTAAGGCGAATCAATGTGTTTACCTTCTCGCCTGTCGCTTCCGCTGGACATTCGAGGCGTCAAGGTGACTCCAAGATCGCCGAACAGAGCCCCTAAGAGGGACCCCGAAAGGCTGCAAAGCGACTCCAAGAGGGCCCGCTCCAATATGGCCCTCAGACGCCACCAAAAGGCTATACAGCTCCCCAGAAAACGAGTGCTCTACCGCAGGTGGGGGGGACTGACATCGGGCCACCATCTCGATGGCCCCAAGAGGGGCCCATGGCACCTAAGAGGGCCGCAAAAGGGCAAGGCTCCCGACGAGGTTCCAAGAGAGCTGAAACTTGATTTCAAGAGACTCTCAGAGGTCCCTAAGTTCACCATTGTCGGCCTCGCTGCTTCACCATCTGCGTGTCTACGTCCTCCTCTTCGTAACCTCCCTGGGGCACCATTGCTACGTGGGCTTGTCGAGGTATGTAGAGCGCCTGTAACTCCTACATACGCTGCTTTAGAACTAGAAGAAGAAACAACTGCATCAACATGCACTTTTCGCGCTCCGCGCGGCTTTCTTGGATCTGCGCTGGAACCCCCCTCCCTGGCGCGCTCCGCGCGCCAGATGCGGCGCCGGAGGCGCCGCAGGGGGGCCCCAGCTCGGATCCAAGACAAGAAATCCGCGCGGAGCGCTAGACATTTATGTTTGTGGCTTGTCTTTCCTTCTCCGAGGAAAGGCCGGGAAGACCTACAGGGTGCCCACGCCGCGTCGCCGAGGAAGCCTCAACAGGAAGGGACACCGCTGCGCCTGACGCCGGCACAAAGCAGGGGCCCAACCCCGACACGGAGAGGGACCCGAGCCCAACCCCACCCCGACACGGAGGGACCCGACACGGGGCACAAAGCAGGGGCCCAAACCCCGACACGGAGGGACCCGGGCCCGCCACGCCCCAGGGGGGCCTCGCAAGCCCGCCACAGGAGGAAGGGGCCCGACGCCGCGGGCGTGGACGCCCCGCAGCCTGCCCGAGACCCAAGGAGGAGCGATTTTTTTTTTGGGGGGGGGGGGCTCCACGCCGCCACCTCCGGATCCCAGCAGGGGCTGGGAAAAACTCGAATGGTATACGGAGGGAGGAGTATCCGAGTGCAAACGGCTCAAGCTACTACCTGCGCGAGACTGCACAACGCGAAGCCAGCAGCGAGCGCGAGGGGAATCCGAAGGAGAGAGGGCGGGGGCGGAGGAGGCGGAGGAGGGACGGAGCCCTTCGCCCACGGCCCCCCCAGGGCCGCGGAGCGCCCTTAGGGACCGAGCGCGAGCTCGGAGAGCGTCCAGGATCCCCCACGGGGGGGCCGCAGGACGCGGGCCCGGCGCACCCAGGGGCCGTCCGCTGGGTTTGGGACTAAAACAGGGACAGACATGCTCAAAGTTATTCAAAAAATAATCGAACATCCGTCTCCGGACCACTTTTCTGCTGGTGTTGAATCTTCCTCCTGAAGAGGGGCACGCCCGACTTACAATGTAGTTCTCTGACGGTGCTGGGGCCCGTCGAGGTCACAAGCCCCCCCCAAAAAATAGCAAGCAGAAACTTCATGGCCCGTTTCCTTCAGGACCCCTTCCCAGAAGACTAAGGAAGGGCATCCCTGTCAAAAGTTCTCCCTGCCCCCTTCGCCCCACCCCTGACCTCGACACGGCGAACTGCAGTACCCGTGTGGAGAGGCTGAAGAAGGATGCTGGAGAAAGTGGGGACTTCCTCCGAGTCCGAATTGTTTCACCACTCTGCGGCCCTGGGAGCTTCCGGCCCCTCCCCGGGGAGGGGGGGGGCGGCTTTGCGTCCCGAGCCCATGTCGCTGGTGGCCCCTGGAGCACGAGGGGTGGGGCACTAGAAGACCGAAGCGATGCACAACTCCACGCCGTCGGAGGGCTGCTCTTTGTATCCGTCGTGCCGACTCCAAGCCGATGGCTATTTCCGGCGGAGCGCCGAATGGGGAGGTGAGAGGGGAAAGGCCTGTCGGGACGGCGGCGGGCTTTCTCAGAAGCCTTCCGGCCTTCTGAAATCCCCCCTCTCTGTCGGCGAGGGTACAGAAATATTGCTATAAAGCATTAAGCATTCTGAGCCTTCTCAAATAATGCGAGGACAGCTGCATAAACAGAAACTTCAGAGGTCTGCGCGGATATCGGCGCTGACCCCCCCTTCCAGGCGCGCGGAGGGCACCGAGGTCGGCGCCGGAGGCCAGAGGAGCCCAGCGCAGATCCGAGAAATTCGCGCGGGTCTCCGAACATGTATGTTGATCCAGTACTCTTTCCTTCGCGACAAAGGACGCCCCCTCTGCCCCCCCCACCCGTATGGGAGCGCTGACGGCTATTTTGTTTGCAGAGGTCTTCGCCTGAGGAAAGCGGGTCCTGGACCCTGGGGCCTTCCCCCAGGACGAGAACCTCATCCCGGGTTGCTTTAGGCCCCCCAGGAGCCCGAGCGTATTGATTCTCGACCTGGAAGTACTGATTCTCGACCTCTGATTCTCGACCAATAGGAATACGGATCCTCGACCCGGGAGTACCGATTCTCGACCTGGGGATGCTGGCTCTCAACCTGGAGATGCCCTCCACTAAGGCCAACCCCGCGGAGGGGCCGCGACAGACCTCGGGACCCGCCTCGAGAACCGCTCCCCCCGCGGTGAATCAGGAATCCACCAAAGGGGGGGGTGACCCTAGAGGCGGGGGGGCATGAGTTCGATCCGCTGGTGCACCGAACTGCCGCATACAGATGCCCCTCGCATGCCCCACCAATCGGCAGCGATCGGGAGCCTGGGGGGCATCTGTTTTGGGCGGTTCGGTGCAAGAACCGATCGAACTCACCCCCCCCCTGGTTGAGCAGGGACCGACCGTCCCAGCATTCCTATAGTCCTACCATGAAATGTTCTGAGAACCCAAGAATGTTCGAAGAACCAATCTATGCTCTTAGACCATAACCCCGATGTGATAAAACAAGACAGTCCCAGCCAAACATGGTCTAAGAACGTTCCGTGGAAACCACAAGAGGTTCTTAGAACACTGCTCGGTAGGGCTATGGGTGAGCCAGGACGCTTCGCCCCTGCTTGACCTGGGGCACCCACCCCCGGTGCGGGATCCCGAGGGAAGCTCGCCGCCCATAGGCCTCGCCGTGCCGGAAGGCCTCCGCCGCCAGCGCGGCCTGCACGCCCGCGACCTGCGCCAACGCCTCCTCCGCGAGGGCCGCCGCCGCCGGCCCGCGGGCGGCCGCGGCGATGGCCGCGCGTGCCGCCTGCGCGGGCGGCCGCCGCCGCCGCCGGGCGACGCCGTCGTGCGGCGGCGGCGCCGCCGGCGCACCTCGCCGCCGCAGGCGCCCGCGCCCGGTCGCGGTCGGGGTGCGCCGCCGCCGTGCGGTTTCTCGCCGTTCGTCGCTGGGCGACGTCGTCGTGCGGCGGCGTCACCGTCGTCGTCACCGGGCGTAATACGTCGTGGGGCGGCATCGCCGTCGTTGTCACTGGTCGTCGTCGTCGTCGTCGTCGTCGTCGGCGTCGTCGTCGTCGGCGTCGTCGTCGTCACCAGGCGTAATCGTCGTGGGTCGTCGTCGTGCGTCGTCGTCGTCGTCGTCGTCGTCGTCGTCGTCGTCGTCGTCGTCGTCGTCGTCGTCGTCGTCGTGGTCGTCGTCGTCGTCGGCGTCGTCGTCGTCGTCGCTGGGCGTAGTCGCACGTCGGCGCCGTCGTACGTCACCGTCGCTGGCGCCGCCTGCAGCACGTCGCCGTGGCGCTCCTCCGTGCTGCGGCGAAGCGATGCCAAGATCTCTGCCTGCTCCTGGTGGCGGCGCGCGGGGAGGGGCGGGGCGAGAGGGCGCGGATCGATGAGCCTCGGAACGCGTCTCGGCGCGATCTTGTGCTTGTCCACCGTTGCCCTGAGGTACGGTGCAGGCGGTGTTGTTGGGAGCGGTCTGGGGACTGCCAGGAGCTTTGGATGGAGGCCTCCTACACGGGGCCCGGGTAGCTGGGCTCGGAGGGTCGCGCCGCATCGCGAATGCATCGGCGATGACTCGGCGACGCATCGCCGATGCATTGGCGAGGCACCTGCGACGTCGGCGGTGCATCGGCGACGCCGGCGTGGAGCAAATCGGGCTCCACAGCGAGCCGCATCGCCGATGCAGCGCCGATGCGGCGCGACCCCTCGACCCCACCCGCTTTTCGAGCCCACCTGGGAGGCCCAGATGGGAGGCTGCTGTCGATGCCCTGCTCAGCCTCCCGCGGAGGGCTCCAGGAGCCTCGTGCCCCTGTCGTCGTCGTCGTCGTCGTCGTCGTCGTCGTCGTCGTCGCCGCCATTCAGGGTCGGCGGCACTGGCCGCAAGGCCTTCCCAAGCCAGAGGAGCGCGTTCGCCCCGGCCACGGCGGAGCGAGTCCCGGCGGCGCCTCGGTCCAGCTCGAGGCGTGCGGTCCGGCAGGGGTGATGCCGAGGACTCCAGTAGAGTGACGCGTCGCTCCTTTCTAATCGCGCTCGTTTCTCACTGTGCTCGCTTCTGATTGTTCCTGGCCCCCAAGTGGCCAGGAAGAGGTCCAGGATAGAACGATTGGGAATATGAACGGATCTGGGCCCCCCAAAAAAGTCCAATATCGTTCGAAGGACTAGAAATGAACACAAAGTGTAGAGTTACAGCCAACCTGTAAAGAGACGTCGCACGATGAGGATGCAAGGGCCTCGGAATGTCGCGTGGGCACTCTGCGAGCGGGGGCGCGGCCAGCGAAAGCGGCCAAGGATGGGCCGAAGGGGGAGGATGCAAGGGCACCCTCGGAGAGTGGCTCATCCTGAGTATGCGGGGTGCCTGTATCTTCACATGAGCTCAATGATTTCACGACGTGGGATCTCGAGAAATGGGGCGTGGCCTGGTCAGAAGGGCTCGGCCCCACATTGCTCAGGAGGCCAGACCCTGCGCCTCGACCCCCTGCGCGCGCGCGCCGCCAGTCCTGGTGCGCCTCTCTGTCGTGCCTTGGAGCGGGGGCGGAAAGGTGTCACGAAGGACTCGGGCCCTGGACTGCAGGGCTCTCCCCGGGAGACCGGAAGCACGCAGCACTGCACGACGAGAGCGCCACGCCACTGCTTCCAGTCGCCATACATCGGCGGTGGACAAACCTCCCTTTAGTAGACCTCCCCTTAGTGAAAACGGCCTGGGACCGAAATCGACGGACCTGGACCCGCAAAAATGACGGCCGCGACGCCCTCTCGCGAACCGAAAACGGCCAATTCCTTAATCGACGTGTCAGGGTAGGAGGTCTGTCCACCCTCGAATACAAGGGAGGCGCGCCCGGGGGCGAGAGACACAGGGGGGCCCCGGGGACCTTTCTCCAGGGGCGCGCTCTCCGGCCGAGGCCCCGCGCCGAGGAACCGAGGCGGTGGCTCAGCGAGCAGCCTCCCGGAGGGTCCCGACAAAGAGGGGCCCTCTGGACGCCCGACATGGGCACGGAAAGAATGGGCACAATGCCCAACAGCACATGCTGTCCCGAACCAGCAGCGGCCGCTGTTGGGCAGGCGGCCTTCTGTCTCGAGTGGACACGGGCCGCGGCGGCGCGGACAGCGAGTCCGGTGCAAAATGAACAGGAACTGCTGTTGGGCATTGTGCCCGCTCTTTCCGTGCCCATCTCGTTCGTGCAGAGGCCCGAGGGCCCGAGAGCGGCGACAAGGGCACTCCTATAGGTCCCGCGTCCCTCGAGGAGTCGGGGGGGGCGTCCGGGAGGGGGGCCGCCAGAGGCAGGGACTCGTGCAGGTCGTGGCCCGCGGCACGTGCGCGCACGAAGGGGGGGGGGGGAGGACGGGGGATGCCCTGCAACAGGGGAGGGGCCCTGGGGCGCACAAAGAAGTGCACACGAGTAGAACGATCCCCCATAGCTTCCTCCAATATTTTCTGGATTTTAGCCTCCCCCACCACTTCCCATACTTTCCCCTATTCTCTGGGGCATCGACGATTCATTGTGCCTGTGTGTGTTTTTCCCCTCCGGAAACAAGAGGAGGGGGCGATGAACTCCGCGCACATACTGGTGCCCCCGCCGTGATGTACCCGCCTCGCCCTAGGCATCACCCCACTCCTGGCCGCCCCCGAACGACACCCACCCGCCCGTGTTTTTTTTCGGGCCGAGCAGACAGCCTCGCGTGCAGCGACGCGAGATCCGCCGCCAGCTCGTCCTCGAACGCCGCGGCGGCCTCGCCGAAGCGCTGCCGTGCCTCCGGAAGAGGCAGCATCGGCATGGGTTGGCTCGTGTCGTGAAGACCCTGGCGCTGGTTTCTGACACCGCGTGGATCGTTGAATTTGAAATCATCGGCGGCTTTTCAATCGCGAGATCGCTCCAAGTTGGCCGACGCTGGGCCACTTGCGGTTTTCACAGAGGCCTCCTGTATGGGGTCCGAGTAGACGGGGTTGGAGGATTGGACCGCATCGGTGATGCATCGGAGATGCATCGGTGATGAATCGGCGATACATCGGCGACGTCGCTGGTGCATCGGCGACGCCGGCGCGGGGAAACTCCATCGAGCCGGCATCGCCGATGCATCTGCGGTGCGGCGCGATCCTCCGACCCCGTCTATACTCTGACCCCATCTGGGAGGCCTCGAAATCAGCCTTGAACTCCCACGGCGGGGTCGCCGCCGCGTCGACACGACGCGCGCCCGCCGTACTCTCTCGGAGGCCCGCGCGGACTTCCGGAACCGGCCCGTGAGAGCCCCGCCTCCCCTGCCGCGCGCTCCGCGCCAGAGGGTGGCGCCAGAGGCGCCGCCGAGGGGGCCCGGCGCCGATCCGGGAGGTCCGCCCAGGCCTGCGCACGTGTGCTTGTGTGTGTATGCCATCCAGGGCATCCTCCGATGACATGATGCTTGTATCCATCCGCGGCCCCACGGTTCCCGACAAGCTCCCCCAGGGGGCAACGTCTGAACCCCAGATCCGCTCTGGGTGGCCCCTGGCCCGGACAACGAGGCCGCCAGCGATGAGAAACACGGCCGGTGACGGCGACACGATGCTCGGAAGAGTGCCCACGCGAGGGGAGTATAAGCACCACCGGACAGAACGAACACATGTCGTCGGAGATCTGCTCCTGTTTTCGTCCGCCGAACCTCGCGGGGCAGGGCGCGGGGGCTGAGGCTCTCCCGGGAGGGCCGCCGGTTGGCTACCTCCGGCGCGAGCCGCTCCTCGAGCCCACGCAGCGCCTGGAGGAGCGCCGAGTGCTTGGGGCGGAGCTCGGCCGACACCGCCAGGTCCTTCCCCGCCCGTGGGTCTGGGCCCGGGCCCCCGCCAGTCGAAGACGCAGAGATCTATAGGGTCGAGGCTCGAGGTCGGGGCGCGCTCTGGGCCGCTTCTGGGCCTCCTCGTGGCCACGGCTGGGTCACCGCCTCGAGTCGGGGCGCACCCCAGGACGGGTCCGCGGGTACATTGCCCCCCCCCCCCCCCCCCCGCCTGGACCAAGGCCCCCTGGATTCGTCAACAAACACCAGACGGGCATCCTCTGGCAACGATCTGCCTACTCAAAGAGCCGTGGGGCCGTGACAGAACGGCTGACGATAAAAAGCTGGTCCCTGGGAAGGTGTCAGCACCTTCCCATCTCTTCCACCAAGAGATCTTCATTGAGATCTGGCAATGCAAAACACGACGCCAAATATCTCACCACACAGGAAGGTCGCTGAATCAGGATCCTGGCACGCCTGGTGGTGCGACCGTGGGTCGACGCATTCTCCGCTCTTCGCTCTCTCACCGCTTGGTCCGGCCAAGGTCCTGGGCTGTGAAGTGCTGGTTTGCAAGGTCCTGAGATGTCTCGCCCTGGTGCCAACCTGCCGGAAGCCTTGTGCTCACGTGCGTGTGCTGTTTTTGTTTTTGGGCCCCCTCCTGAGATGTCTCGCCTTGGTGCCAACATGCCAGAAGCCTTGTGCCCACGTGCGTGTGCTGTTCCTTTTTTCTGGGTCCCCGGGCCGTCAAGATGCAGGTTGAGACGAAAGGCGGGGCCCCGCGGAAGGGAGCCAAGAGGCCTCGAAGGCCGCCGCGTGTTGAATAGATCAGGGCGTCGGAGCTCCGTCCAGGCCTGTGTTGGCCGGTGTAAGGGCTGCCCGTGATGCTGATTGATCCGGTCGCTGACGCAGTCGCACCGACAGTCGATCCAATCGACTGGCGCCGTCGATCCAATCGCTGGCGCAGTCGATCCAATCGCTGGCGCAGTCGATCCAATCGCTGGCGCAGTCCGCGCCTCACAACTTCTGCTGTCCCTGGAGCGCTGGAGCTTCCACGGGTTCTCCACGAGGTCTCCATGAGTTGCCTGGATATCGCGGCCCCTCTGGACTTGGGAGCACTTGTTGCCCAAACGGAACTTGCACTTCGAGGCTCTTGCTTCTCCTCTGAGGAACTGGGCCGTGTGTTCGGTCTGGCGGCTATGTTGTCGCCATCGCCGCCCCGTCGCCGCCTCGTCGCCGACTGTCGTCCGGGCCGTCTGGTCGGTATGGTGGCTGTGCTGCCGCCGTCGCCGCCCCGTCGCCGCCTAGTCGCCGACTGTCGTCAGGGCCGTGCGGTCGGTATGGTGGCTGTGCTGCCGCCGTCGCCGCCCCGTCGCCGCCCCGTTGTCTGGGCCTTGTTGCGCCTTGCAATCCAGTCGGTTGCAGTGCCATCGCTTGCAGTGAGAGAGCGGTGCGAGGGGCGGGGTTTTATTCATATGCGCCACCTGGGGAAGTGGTCTCCCAGGACCCCAGCGTGCAGCGGAGATAGATACATCTGGGGGGCCGAACGAATCCACGCTCGCCGCCTCTCTCGAACTCCGGGAAGATCCGGCCCCCAGGCGGTGGACCTCTAGATCCGGCCCCCAGGCGATGGACCTCTATGAACCCCAGCCTCGCGAGGGGAGGGAGGGCAGGGAGGGGGGGAGCCAGGGGGAAAAGTAGCGTCAGGCCCCCAGGCGGTGGACATCTAGAAATCCCAGCCTCGCGAGAGGAGGGAGGGCGGGGGGAGGGGGAGCCAGGGGGGAACAGCAGCGTCAGTGGCCAGAAGGGACCAGCGACGGGCGCAGAGGTACGGGGCGACGATCGCGCGGCGATGCTCTCGGGCGCACGTTCGACGAAACACCGACGTGGACACCGACGTGCGTCCGACGTAAGTTCAGTCTCAAGTTGCCGTGCGAGGCCTCCTAGATTTGCCTTATACAGTGGAGGCCAGTCCACAAGAAGCCTTCCTCAAGAAACCTGACCCTGAGACCCCAGGGCTTCCTTCGATGCTCGGTGTGGGAGCGTCACGTCTGGAGGCGGCAAGCAGGGTGCTTCTTGGCGTGGGCCTCCACTGCAAGTCGGGGAAGCTGGATGTTACCAGCCTGGAACGTATCCCTATCCCTAAGCTGGGCATCGCCTCATCAAGATGCCAATAATAGGGACTCCGATGCCAATCCTAGGGATCCTCTTCGTTTTTCGCGGCGCGCCCCTCAGGTTGCCCTCGCCTTTTGGGGTGTCGATCTTAGGGATAGGGATCAGCTCGAGGCTGGTGAGGCTTCTTTAGGGGAACAAGAAGTGACATAAACATAAAAACTCTGAGGTCCGCGCGGATTTCTCGGATCGGCGCTGGGGCCCCCCAGCGGCGCCTCCGGTGCCGCCCGATTCCGAGTTTTTATGTTTATGTCACTTCTTGTTCCCCTATTCTTGGCGTGGGCCTCCACTGCAAGTCGGAGAAGCTGGATGGGGCTCCGAGCCCAGCCGGGGGCGCGAGGGCGCCTGCCCGGCGCGGTCCTTCATGTCCCGGGTCAGCTGCTGGACGTGGCGGAGCGAGGCGTGGCAGCGCGCCTGCCTCTCCCGCGGGCTCCTCAGCCCGCGCGCCTCCTCCGCCTGCTGCGCCTCCTGCCCCGCGACGATCGCGCGGCGGAGCCAACGACAGCGCAGACGACGACGACGACGACGACGACGACGACCACTGCCCTAAGGCTACAGCGACGAGCGAGGGGGGGAAGTGAGGAGGAGCAGGCCTTCTCAGAAGACGGCGGGGCTTCTCGGATGCCCTCGCGCCTTCTGAGAGGTTGTTGCCTGTCTTCGGGGGAGGCCTAGAGCACTTCTCAGAAGGCCTGGGGACTTCCGAGCCGTCTGAAGGCCCGCCCCTTCTCGCTGCCCCCCCTCGCTCGCCGCCGGTACACGCAAGAGTGAACCTGGGCAAACGTGACCTTTGCTACGCGGCTTGGTGGGGGCCGCGGGGGGGCCCGACTCGGCTACACGCGAGAGTGACCCTTCGCAAGGAGTGACCTTCGGTGCGCGATTCGAAGGGGGCGCGGGGGGGCGGTGGCAGGCACGAGGGCGCCAGCCGCTGCTACCGCCGCGCGCTCAGCCACCTGGGGACCCTGGCGTGCCCGGACTTTCAGGCCACTCCGGCGAAGGGCCTCGCTCATGCGAGTGCAGCCATCGGCGGGCGACGACGGCCACTGTCCGCGGGGCTCCAGTCCCTGCGCGCGGCCCCCCGAGTTCCCCGGCGGAGGCCTCGGGGAGGAGGCCGGAGCCGCCGAGCATGCCTGGAGGCCCCGAGCCTCGAGGCGCGGCCCTCTCGGGCCTCCCGCTCCATCCGCGGCGGCAACGACGGAGAGGACGCGGGGCACAGCCGTCGGATCGCGCTCCGCGGGGCGCGCTCCGACCGGAGTGTCGAGGCGGATCCAGCCGAGGACGACGAGGAGCCTCTCGTGGAGGCCGAGCAAGCCGGCGGCGGCAACGGCTGTTTGGTGGTCGCGGCGCTGGCGGTCGGGCAATGGCGCGGTCGAAGCCCAGGCGGGGGCGCCGCAGGGCGAGCCGCGCGCCAGCAGGAGGGGAAGAGAGGAGGGCGGCCCCAGAGGAGGGAGCGGCGCGCGGCGCATTCGGGCCAAGAGGGCCTTTGTGAGCGGTGCTGCAGCCACAGGCCCCTGGTAGGAATTATGCGAGGTGGTATATCGTCGAGCAGGGCACACATACCTCTAGACAGCAACATCCTTGAACCTTGACCCTTGACGACAATCACACCGACGACCACGACGACGCGAGGGAGCCTGGGTCCTCCTGCATGGGGTCCATCCTGACCGGCTCGCTTTCATCCCAGATCGATTCCCACGGCTCGGGGGCGCGGAAACTGATCTCCAGACGCCATAATCGAGAGAGCACCTCGAACCTCGGTCCTCGAACTTTTGTCACGACGACGACATAGGATCACGGCGACGACGAAGAACACGGCGACGACGCGTCTGCGCTTTTCCACACCACCCGTTTTTGTGTGAACCATTCCCAGCCATGGCAACGAGAGGATGCAGAAGCAGACAAAAAAAGATGAGACCCGAAGACGACGATGTCAATCATCGACAACCTCTCTCCGAGGTTTGAGATTCGGCCTCGGAAATCATCCCCCCAGACACCTCCTGGGGTGCGCTCAGGCAGCACATCCGGGGCGGATCTGGACGTGAAAACGGCAAGACGCCCATAGAGGCCTCCTAGATGGGGTCGGAGTAGATGGGGTCGGAGGATCGTGCCGCATCGCCGATACATCGGCGATGCATCGGCGATGCACTGACGTTGCATCGTCGACGTCGGCGATGCATGGGCGACGTCGATGTGGGGAAAATCAGGCTCCACATCGCTGATGCATCGCAGATGCATCGGCGATGCGGCGCGATCCTCCGACCCCATGCACTCCCACCCCATCTAGGACGCCTAGAGCCCAGAGGCAGAACAGAAAGGCAAAAGAGAAAGCAGGCACCCTTGACCCTCGAGGACGGCAGAGGCGACGATAACGGCGACGAGGACGTCGACGAGGACGAGGACGAGGACGGCGACAAGGACGGCGACGAGGACGAGGACGAGGACGAGGACGACGACGACGACGACGCCGACCATTACGGCGCCCACTGTCAGAGGCCTCGGGCCCGCAGCGCGGCCCCCGAGGCCCCGGCGGAGGGCTTGGGCGGGCCACCCGAAGGACAAACAGAACAGCCAGACACTCCTCACCAGCCTCGAATTTATCCCTATCCCTGGGATTGACACGCCAGAAGGCGATGACAATCTTAGGGATGCGCCCTCAAAAAACAAGGGAATCCCTAAGATTGGCATCGTGATGAGGAGATGCCCAGCATAGGGATAGGGATGTGTTCCAGGCTGGTAAACTCCCAGAAGCGACGAGGACGGGACGGCGACGACGTTGGGAGGCAACTCCAGGGAGGCATCTCGTGGGAGCAATTGTATTCAGCTTGGGTCGACGAATGCCAGATTTAGCGACGTGGGGCCAGCCATTCAACCAGATTGGAATGGATTGCGCCCACGGTTAGGCCAATGTAAATAGGATGCGAGGATTAAGCGGCTGGGCCGGATCAGGCTGGATCCGCCGCCCCCTGTTGGCTTGCCACAGGGGTGCCTGGCGCGCCAGATTTCAAGAAACCTTGGTTATTTTAGAACTCCCCGTGGGGGTTCGGCCCAGCGCGACGGCCACCCGGAAAATGTACATGCTAATGCCTTTCTCGCCCGAGATGGTCCAAAATGGATTCCAAGATGCCTCCCCGACGGTCAAGATGGCCTCCAAGATGCCTCCAAGACGGCCAAGATAGCCCCAAGAGATCCCAACATGGCTCCAAAATGCACCTAAGATGGCCCAAGATGGCCTCAAGATGGCCTACGACGGCCCAAAAGGTCCGCAAGAAGCCCCCAAGAGGCCTCCAAGACGGCCCACGAGGCCCCCAAGAGGGCCTCCAGGAATTTTCGGGTATTGACTGATTTTAGCATTTGTTTCTTTCTGGCCTTCCGACGGCCCGAGACCACCCAAGAGGCCCCCAAAGATCGCCCCAAGATCGCCCAGGCCCCCAAGACGGCCCCAAGATCGCCCAAGAGGCCTCCAAGACGCCCAAGATGGCCTCCAAGAGGGACCTGGAAAAACCCATGAGAGCCCCAAGTCGGCCCAGAGAGGCCCCTAAGGACGGCTTCTGACGGCGCCAGACGGGCCAGGAACGCCCTAAGACGGGCAAAGATGCCCACGAGAAGCGCCCAAAGGCCCCCAAGAGGCCCAAGAAGGCCCCCAAGATGCCTCCAACAGGCTCCCAGGAAGCTCCCAGGAGGCCCTAACAGTGCTCCAGAGGCTCCCGAGATGTCTCCTCCTCCTCCTCCTCCTCCTCCTCCTCCTCCTCCTCCTCCTCCTCCGCGTTCTCCTCCTCCTCCTCCTCCTCCTCCTCCTCCTCCTACTCCCACTCTTTCTCCTGCTGCTCCTCCTCGTCCTCCTCGTCCTCCTCCAGCTCCTCCTGATCTTCCCCGCCATCCTCCCCCAAGTGTTCCCCGAAGGGTCTCCACGACGGCTGTGGGAGCACATGGTCCGATAGCTTGGCAGAGCTCTTGCCACGACGCTCGGACACATGGGCGATTCAAAAAGGCAGGGGGCGGCGGTGATTCGCCGCAGGCGTCTTCGACTCCGACGAAGGATGTACCAACGCCGATGCTGAAGTGAACCTCCCAGGACTTGCACACGAAGCGACGTGTCTCCTGCCGCAACAGCTCGGCGGCCTCGAGCATGGCCTGGGCTTGTCCGCGGCTCCTCCTGCGGCTCGCCTGTCAGGCGGGCTTGCGGGCGTCTCGGGTAGAGGCGTGGCATGGGTTCGAGCCTACGAGGTATTCTCAAAACAAAAAGGTGGACACAAACTTCCAATGCATTTTACAGAAGATAAAACATGCCGGCCTCTGGAGGACGTCTTGGAACCATCTCGAGGTTCTCAAGCGGTCTGGAGGCCATCCAGGGCCGTCTGGGCGGGCTCCGGGGCCGTCTTGGGGCCCTCTGAAGCCGTTAGGGGGCTAGTTTGGAGGACACCTGGGACCCCGGTCCACCCACAGAGGTTTCAGGCACCCGGTTCCCCCCCCCCCCGCGACGCCTCCGCCGTTATGTGTATGTATGTATGTATGTATGTATGTATGTATGTATGTATGTATGTATGTATGTATGTATGTATGTATGTGCGTACGTACGCACGTACGTATGTATGTATGTATGTTTGTATGATTGCCTGTATGTATGTGTGTATATTTCGATGTATGCGTACGTACGAATGTGTGCATGCATGTATGTATGGGTGTATGTATGTATAAAGTCATGATTGTATGCATGTGTGTGAATATGAAGGTATGTACGTATGTATGCATGTATATAGATGTGCACGCATGTGTGTAAATGCATTTATGTATATGTGTCTGTCTGTCTGTCTGTATGTATGCGTGCATGTGTGCTTGTTTGTATAGGTATACGGATGCATGTACGTGTGAACGTATGTGTGCCTGTATGTGTGTATGTATGTATGCATGCATGCATGTAGGTGTGTGTATGCCTGTGTGTGCGCATGTATGTATGTGTGCATGTATGTTTGCATTTATGCGTGTATGCATACATGCACGTTTGCATGTGCGTGGTTATGTTTACATCAATATGTGTGTATTGGTGTATGTATGTGTGCGTGCAGGTATGCATGTGGGCAAGCATGTATGTGTTTATGTACGTATGTATGCATGTGACTATGTAAGCATGTGTGCATGTACATGTGTACGTATGTATGTATGGCTTTATGTATGTACGCTTGTATGTTATACATATGTGTGTATGCATGTAGATATGCCTGCATGCATGCCTGCATGTATGCCTGTATGTATGTATGTACGTATGTCGGTCTGTATATGTGTACGCACGTGTGCATGCATGCATGCATTTATGTATGTATGTATGCATGTATGTACAGTTGTTTGTGTCTGCGTACATCGTATGTATATACATGTTTGCATGTACAGAGAAGAGTGTACGTATGCGCACTCGAACAACGCGCGATGTTTGAGTGCGCTTAGGTTTTTGTGCCGCGTTTCAAGGCTCTCGCATTCGCTTGTCTGATCGGCAACATTTCGGAATCAACTGCATGTGGGCGTTGCGGGGCTCCATCCTCCTCGGCCCCCTCCCCGTTCTCCCCCGTCGTCATCGTCCTCCTCCTCCTCCTCCTCTTCCTCCTCCTCCTCCTCCCACTTCTTCCTCCTCTTCTTTCCCTCCTCCTCTTTCCTTTTACTTATAAGCAACTTCTCCCTGTCGCACCCTGAGGCCGGTCGATACGGCGGGCCAGGCGTTTCGCCTGAGACTCTCTCACTCGAAGCTTAAACATTGGCCACAGCTCTCAAAACGTTTTCAAAACGTGGCTCTCGCCTCAGCGCCGCGCATGGTTGTACGTATTTGCAACAGCTTCACAGATTGAGGGCGTGCGGTTTTCAGAATGTGGTTCTCGCCTTAACGCCGTGGCTCTCGCCGTAGCGACGCGCAAATTCTTTTTAAACGTTCGCAATGGCTTCACGGACTGAGGGCGGCTCGTCTTCAAAATGTTGCTCTCACCTAGCGCCGCGCACGTTTCTGGTTAAAGATTAACGAGTTCCGCGGGTTTTCCATGGTCGAGGTACCAGAAATCTGATTTTGGACAAATTCAAGATTATGAGGGCGCAACAGTTACGTTGATTCGCGGTGTTGAAGTCCCAGGAATGGCGTTCTGGCAATATTCAGGATCGTGAAGTTGCGACACTCTGGTTGATCCGTAGCGTTGGAGTCCGGAGAATTATGTTTTTGCATGTTTCTGGGTCTTCACACGGTTTTCGTTCAACTCGGCTGTTCCCTCAGTGGGAATAAACCCTTTGTATGGGGCCTATGGAGAGGGAACGTGAATGGAGGGCTTATACCAACATCGTTGACGACTCTTTGGTTTACAATTGTCCTCCTCCTCCTCCTCTTCCTCTTCCTCCTCCCCCTCCTCCCCGCACTACTACTCCTGTTCCTGCTCTTCTTCCTCAATCCCTCCTCCTCGTTACTCCATTTCCACTCCGTCCTCGTCCCCTTCCTCCCCCTCCGAGTTCGCCTCCTTCATGTCCCGCTTTTCCTTCTGTCCCATGTCCTGCTTTTCCTCCTCTCCTCCTCGTGCAGCTGTTCCTCATCGTCCCCCTTCTCTTTCTCCTCCGCCAGGATGTTCCCGGAGCCCAAAACTCAAAACTCAAGCGTCTCTGTGGAAAGATTCATGTCGTGACATGTGTGGGACAAATTGTTGATTACCCCGACGGTCGGAGTCCGCACGAGCATCTATTTAGATTGCTCTTCACCTTTTCCTCTTCGCTCTGGCCGAAGCCCCCATCTCGCCCTTTATTGCGTCTTCTCCTCATCCTCCGTGTCCTTCGTCTCCTCCTTGTGCTCGCCCTCCTTGTGTCATTTCTTCTTTCCCTCTTCGTCCTTTTCCTCCTCGTCCTCCTCCACCTCCTCCGCCCTCTCGTCCCACTTTCATCTCCGCCCCGCCTATTCTTCTCATGTGCCCCTCCTTTCTCCTGGCAAAAGCTTCCTGGCAAGGGCGCGCATGCCGATTTTCCTTGGCACCCTCGCCGCCACGCCGGGCAAGGGCGCGCTCTCCGATGGCAGAATTCCAAGGCCGACGAGGCGACGGCCATTGGGATTACCCCGCGAGCCACTGGGGCGCGAGAGCAAGCCGTTGGGACATCCCCGCTGGTACCGAGTTCGTCGCGGCCGAGCTCAGGCGGGAGGCAACACGAAGTTCAGCTCTGCCGCGAGCTGCTCCGCCTCAGCCCTGGAGTCCACCGCTCTTTTTGTCGAACTCCTTGAGCGACGTGTGACTAGGGAGGCGGTTCCCGCCTGAGACTTCCTTGCAACTCATTCACGGACGCGTGAGGAAAGCCTCGTGATGTGCCCTTTCGGGGTGCTCACATTTTTGGCCTGGTAGAATTTGCCGACGACCCGCTCGGATTACTAAGATGATGTGCGGGCCCCATAGGTCGGGGCGTCTCCCGCCTGAAACTTCCTCGCAATTCACTTACAAGCGACACCCCCGCGTAAGACTTCCTCCATATTCAATTCAAAAAAGCCGACAAGGATGACCCGCGCGGATTGCCAAAGTGAAATCCGGACCCCTATTGGGAGGGGGCTCCCGCCTGAGATCCCCTCGCAATTCGCTCACAAACGAAGCTCCCGCCTGAGACGTCTTCAGAATTCACGCCTGAGGAGCCCAGAAGGGACGACAATTACAAGATTCCGATGGCCCGGTCGGATTACCAACGTGAGCTGCGGACCCAGGGAGGGGGCTCCCGCCTAAGATGTTTTAGCAATTCACTCAGAAACGAGGTTCCCGCCTGAGATTTCCTCCATGTGCAGGCTTGAGGAGCCCAAAGGTGACGACAGTTAGTAACAGGATCCCGATGGCCCGCTCGGATTACCAACGTGAAATGCGGACCCCATAGGGAGGAGACTCCCGCCAGAGAGTTCCTCGCAATTCACTCACAGACGAGGCTCCGGCCTGAGACTTCCTACAGAGAACCACGGAGCCAAAAATGACGACATATACAGGATCCCGACGACCTGCTCGGATTACCAACATGAGCCGCGGACCCCATAGGGAGTGTGCTCACGCCTGAGATTTCCTGGTTATTCATTCACAGACGAGGTTCCCACCTGAGATTTCCTTCATATTCAGGCCTGAGGAGCCCAAAGGTGACGACGGTTACAGGATCCCGATGGCCCGCTCGGATTACGAACATGACATGCGGATCCCATAGGAAGGAGGCTCCCGCCTGAGACTTCCTCTTAAGTCATTCACAGACGAGGCTCCCGCCTGAGACTTCTTCAAGATTCAAGCCTGAAGAGCCCAACAGTGAACACAAATACCAGATCCCGACGACCTGCTCGGATTACCAACGTGAAGTGTGGGAACCATAGGGAGACTGCTCCCGCCTGAGATGTCCTCGCAATTCACTCACAGACGAGGTTCCCGCCTGAGATTCCTCCATTTACAAGGTAACTAACACATCAGGAACGATAAGTAACGCATGCAAGCCCAAGGAACGACAGAGCCCCTTTTGAAAAGCAAGTGTTCCTTATTCAAGCCGCACGTTTTAACGCTTGAGCGGGGTGCTGCGGTCGGTCGTGCGGGGGGGGGTCCAGGGCCCCCCTACGCGCAATCGTGATCGCTAGTGGCGGGGGGGAGGGTAACGACCCCTACGCGCCAGGGGATGAACCCCAAAAACATGCCCCAACTTGCTATCTGCCGGTGGGAGGAATCTTGGGGGTGGACAGAATCCCCATTCACAAACACCGTTTCGGTGAGAACGTCTGGTGCCCAGAACTGGCGGGCGCTTGCTCGCAAACATTGCGAGTGCACCACCCTCTCGAGAACCGACGAAGAAAAAATCGATAATCGGCGCGGCACTATTGGGGTTCTAAGCTTTATCGACCTCCGAAGATCTTGGAGAGGGCGACAAACTGATCTCAATGACGACGACGACGACGACGCTCACGAGCAAGCCTGGAACCAAATGCATGTGTCATCGCCCGGGGCGCTGCTGCGTGGCGATGCCGAAATCTCCCCAAGACCTCGCCGCACGGTCCGTCACCGCACGTTTTTGGGCCTCTGGAGGCCCTTGCCACCCGAGACTTCCTGGGAGAGCGACTCCGATCCAAAATCTTGCGGTCTTCCCGGCTCCCCACTGAGGCATCACACCGTGTGGTCACCGCACCGTGTTGGGACCCCCAAAGCACCTCTCCGTAGGCATCATGCAGAACGCAGGCGTTTTCCGTGTACTGTACTCTTGGGACGACGACGTCGCCAAAGACGACGACGACGTCGACGGCGACGACGCCGTCGGCGACGACGACGACGACGACGGCGACGACGGCGCGACGACGGCGACGTCAGCGACGACGAAGACGACGACTGGCCATTGCTCGGACGTCCACTCCCTGTGCATTTTTGGACTCCGTGCGCGTTTTTGCCCGATGATCCAGGATGCTCCTCGATGGTGAGCAGTATTGCACACGTCCTAACGACCACGGCGTCGGCGACGACGACGACGGCGACGACGGCGCGACGACGGCATTGTCCGGGGACACCAGAAGGTACCGATACCGCTACTCCCCAGACCTCTCCCGGGGTGCGTCCTGACCAGGATCTCGAAACAAATCCGGCGGTGGTGACGAGGTCCTCCCAGGAAGCCCCAACAAAGGAGAACACGGGCCAAGGGTAGCGGCAGGGGTCCCTCTCCTCCTCCGAACGGTAGGTCGGGCGGGCGTGTCCCCCTACAAACGGATTTTGGACTAAAAATAACAAAATACCCCCAAAGTGCAAAAAGTACACCTAAAATAATAAAAACATCACCCCCAGACTACTTTTCCACCATGCTTGCATCTTCCTCCTGCAGAGGGCCAGGCCCGACCTCATCCGAACGCCAGCGACGACGAAGACGACGACATCGACGGCGACGACGCCGGCGGTGACGCCGACGGCGGCGGCCGCCTGCAGCTCCGACGCCTCGGCCTCCCGCGCCCGAGCGCGGGCGGCCCTCGCCGCCTCCAGCGCCCGCTCGGCCCCGCCCAGCGCGGCGACGAGCTCCGCGAGCTGCTCCAGGCTCGGGGGCGGATGCGAAGGGGCCAAGGGGGGCACAGAGAGAAATGCACACAGATCCCAGGGGCCCCCCATATTTTTCCAAATGTTTGTGGGATTTCCGTCTGCCCCCGCCCCCCCCCCCACTGTCCATATTTTCCTATCTTGTCTGGGGAATCGACGATTCATTGCGTCTCCGGGGGGGAGCAACGACCCGGAGTCGGCGATGCATGGCCGATGCATCGGCGATAGGCCCCCGATGGTGAATCCGCAAGTCCCTGGGCAGGCTGGGGTTATCGGGCCCCTATCGGCGATCCATGGGCGATTAGGGGTTGATGCATCCCCCCCTATGCCTATCCTTCCCCACCATCGCTGCCCCTGCCGGAGGTTCGGGCCGGACGAGAAGGAGCTTCGTGAGAGCGAGGGGGCCGAACAATCTTACGCTGTCCCTGCGTGCGCAGCCGAAGTGGGGATCCTGTCCAACTTTCTGTGGAAAATGATCCCTGCTCCAGAATTAACTCTTGTTGATCTGCCCCCTCCGGTCACACTTGTACCATTTGTGTTTTTTCCAGTTTCGGCGGTGGACAGACCTCCTTCCAGTAAACCTCCCCTTAGTGAAAACGGCCTGGGACCGAAACCGACGGACGTGGACCCACAAAAATGACGGCCGCGGCGCCCTCTCGCGATCCGAAAACGGCCAATTCCTCAATCGACGTGTCAGGGTAGGAGGTCTATCCACCTCCGACTGTTTTTCCATACAGTCGGGGCGTTGACCTAAGGAACCCTAAATAAGGAACGGGGCCCCTTTCTCCCATAAGTTGAACTTCGACTTCCCATGGAAAACCTCAGGAAAACAGAAGGCACACTGCAGAACAATCAAAAGGAACACCGAGCCCCTCCCCAACGAAAAGGGTTCCTTCTTCAGGGCCCCGGCTGTACGGGAAGATATTGCGCCTCAGACTATGCCCCTGGCCCCCAGTTTACGATTGCAGCGGCTCCCCCCTGACACGCCCTCACAGTGTACTGAGGAATCGCGCTCCCGCTCGGGCATTCCTGGCAGCTTATGCGAGGATCGGCGCAGTGGAGTCGCGCTCTCACTCGGGACCTCCTCGCTATCTACTCATGAGCCGCGCTCTCGCCGGAGGCTTTCGTTGCCGTCCCCTCTTGCTTTAAGCCCTCTTGCAAATACCTCTCGTCCTCCATCCTCTCCCTCCCTCCTGCTTGCCCCCTTCCTTCCTCGCTCCTTTCCCCCCGCTCCCTTCCTCATCGCGCTCTTCCATTTCCATTATAAAGGGGGGTTCGCCAAGTACACGTGGCAGTGAAGAGAGATATCCCTCCGAAGGGGGCACGATCAAAGACGAAGAGAGCAGGTATCGATGGTTTGGGCTTACATGTTGATTGGCACGCAAACAGACAAGAGCGAATAATCTTACAATGGTCCTACATGTTGTTTGGTTGTTTGTTTGCTCGTTTGTTTTTGCGGTTGAACTTTGATTGCTGAAAAATGATTATACTGTTGATCCCCCCTCCGGTGACCATTTGTGTTTTTTCAATTGAAGTGCTCCCCCCGGGGCTCGTACCCTGTTTTTTTTACAAAGGAAAATCACTAGGCTCAAACTGGGCCACTGGCCCCAGGATTACAACAACAACGGCTCCCGCATGATACCTCCTCACAATGTATTCCCCAATCGCACTCTCCGCGGGACTCCCTCACAATTCATTTTCGCATCGAGCTCTTGCGTGGGACTTCCTCACAATTTATTCAGACGATGCGCCCTCGGCGCTCAGGAATTACGCTCTCTCTGCGGTTTTTCTCACGATGTACATGGGAATCGCGCTATCGCTCGAGACTTACTTGCGATTCATACAGGACCCACGCTTCAGCAACCCGCCTGCTCGACCTGGTCGCCTGGGCCCGCCTCCCGACCTGCCCGCTATGGGTCTGCCCACCCGATCTGCCCGTCTGATTATACCATTTGTGTTCTGCTCCTTGCCCCCCTCCTGCTAATTTCTCTCGTGCTCCACTCTTTTCCCTCCCCCTTCCATCCGTCACTAAATGCACGTGGCAAGTAAGGAAGATATGCCCCGAAGGGGGTACGATCGAAGACGACGAGGGCGGGTACCGAGGGTTGGGATATACGTATTGGTTGGCACGTGAGCAGAGAGGTTGTTGTTGTTGTTGTTGTTGTTGTTGTTGTTGTTGTTATTGTTGTTGTTGTTGTTGGTGTTGTTGTTGTTGTTGTTGTTGTTGTCGTTGTTGTTTTGCTGTTGTTGTTGGTGTTGAATATTATTACTTCTAAAGAAATATTATTGTTGAGACCCCTGGTGCGCGACCCCCCTCCAAAACCTAGGCCGCAGCCTCATTTCCTTCATTTTCTAGCGAAAGCTTCAGAAAAGTGGATTGTCACCGGATCCGGTTGTTTTGTTGTAATCCGTTTTCCCTTGCAAAAAACACCATAAAATGAAAATTCTTGTTCTTACTTGATCAAATTGCAAGAATCCCTTGCAAAAAATAAGGTAAAGTGGACATTCGTGCGCGCAAGACGAAATCCTTCCAAAACCTTAGGTTTCGTAGCGATTTTAACATAAAAACATCAAAAACCCAATGGTTTTTTAAGAAAAAATTGTCAAAATGTCCTTCCGCGCGCGCTGTCCGAATCCCACAAAACCAATGGTTTTTCAACATTTATGTTACATGAGCTCGCGCGAGCTACTTTTTCTTGTTCTAACATAATCAAATTTCAATAATCCCTTGCAAAAAATAAGGTAAAGTGGACATTCGCGCGCGCAAGACGAAATCCTTCCAGAACCTTAGGTTTCGTAACGATTTCAACATAAAAACATCAAAAACCCAATGGTTTTTCAAAAAAAAATGTCCAAATTTCATCCCGCGCGCGCTGTCCGACTCCCACAAAACCAATGGTTTTTCAACATTTCTGTTACATGAGCTCGCGCGAGCTACTTTTTCTTGTTCTAACATAATCAAATTTCAATACTCCCTTGCAAAAAAAAGTAAAGTGGACATTCGCGCGCGCAAGACCAACAAAAAACACGACGATCTTAGGAACTTGCCCCAAAAATGTGACCAACTCCGCTCTCTCTGTCTCTCTCTCTGTCTGCTCTCTGTCTCTCTCTCTGTCTGTCTGTGTCATGTATTGTATGTCACAATTGCAGGATGCTGGGCACACGCGCGCCCCGAATAAGTGACCAAGTTCTGTGGGTGTGTACCCCACGCCAGTGTAGTAGCCACGGTCGTCCGCACGCCACGAAGTGAAGTGTCCCAACGTCATAGGGCGGGAAGCTGGGTTTGGGTGGTCGCGAAGAGTCGTTTGGATATTTGGTAGAGCTTGAACTGCCCCCCCCACGAAGTGGGGGTATTGTCTCGCGTCGCATGAAAACCCTGGCACTGGTGAGAACACTGAGCGTTCGGGTAAAATGATTGTTGTTGTTGTTGTTGTTGTTGTTGTTGTTGTTGTTGTTGTTGTTGTTGTTGTTTGTTTGTGTTGTTACTGTTGTTGTTGTTGTTGGTGTTGGTGTTGGTGTTGTTGTTGCTGCTGTTGTTGTTGTTATTGTTAGTGTTGTTGTTGTTGTTGTTGTGGTTGTTGTTATTTTGCTGTTGTTACTTTTGTTGTTGTTGTTGTTGCTGCTGCTGTTGTTGTTGTTGTTGTTGTTGTTGTCGTCGTCCTCGTCCGCGGCCCCCCTGGCGACCCACCCGCGACCCCCCTCACGCCAGCCCCCTCAGTCTCATCCGCATCTGCAGGATGCTGCGTACAGCCTGCAGCTTTGCACATGCGCTCAGAAATCTTGCGATGAGCATTGCAGGGGCACGTTTGCCGTCCCTAGGGCGCACTCGCCGCCCCTGTCTGCGTATGTAGCCTCACCAATTGGCTTCAGGACCTCTGCGGATCCCCCGGGGCCTTCGGGGGGGTCAGAAATGTCCGAAGGGGCACCTTCTGGAAGGCCAGTCTCTTATCATATGTGCCTCGTCAAGAAGGGGGGTGGGGCTAGCAAATCTGCTCACGCAGCTTCTTTGTTGGGCGCCTCCCAGCGCCAGAGGAGCCAATATTGCTTCTACATTGAAGAATGCGCACAGCTGCGGGGCCGAAACCAGCCGCACGCATCAGGTTTCGTAACCCCCCCCTCTCCCTGACGCTCCCGCTTGGTCCGGCCCGAGAAGAGTGCCGGACGACGATGACGACGACAACGACGACGACGACGACGACGACGACGACGACGACGACGACGACGACGACGACGACGACGACGGCGGCCAGAGCGGTCAGAAGAACCGCCCCGAGTCCTCGGGCCCTGATCCTCGACGACGAGGGCGAGGACGAGGACGACTACGAGGGCGACGACAACGGCGGCGACGGCGCCGACGCCCAACGCCCGACGCCTCTCTGGAGGTCCTCGGAGGTCCAGAAGGTCCTCGCCGAAGGCCTCGCCAGAGGCCTCCAGGGGCCCCTCGCGCCTGTCTGAAGCGCATGCCAGGAAGCAAGCTCAGCCAGTCGCAGACAGAAGTGGATGGAGCTCTGCGCCAGCTGAGCAGGGCAAGGAGTGGAAGGACGGGAGGGGAGGAGGCAGCAACTCTGGCACGGGAGCCCAAGGTTTCTTGGGAACAAGACCTGCACGTCCCCACACGAATTCTCGGCGGGGCCTTATAGACGAGGGGAAAGGCGCAAGCGGATACGGAAACAACACACGCCAGGGGCCACTCGAGGCACCAAAAACGCCCGAAAGCTCGGATCCTCGACGACGGCGGCGACGGCGGCGACGCCGCCGTCTTTCGCCGTCGTCGTGGTCGAGACCGCGGCCTTCGCCAGTCCCCCAGGATTTGGAAGCGGCCAGGGGGTCCTCGCTGCAAGTGCCCCGAGGAGAGCAGCCAAGAGGCAGGGACGAAGGCAAAGCCGCTCAACATCGGGCCCCTGGGACGCACAAAGACATACTTAGTACTGCGTGTCCTCCTCGGGGGCGCGCGCCCCGACCGAACATCTAGCATGAGGATCTTGTGATCTATGCAGGGCAGCTCTTAATACATAGGATTTAAACCATATCGTTTTTTGTTTAAAGAAAGAAAAAACGCATCGGTTTTTTAAACATGACTAATGTATGAATAAATTAATGCATGACCTCATCGTTGTTTTTAATGCTAACTCCCTGCATTTTTTTATACATGGTCCGCACGCGGAGCATGTATTTTAAAAAACGGCACTGTCCACTTTCCAGAGCGCGGTACGGCCCGAAAGTGCCAGCCACGGAGCGCACACGAAACAAGATTCCTCGGAGCCTGCGCCGCCCCCATTGGGGGCAACGCATAGGTGTGTTAGTAATTATGTTGGGGCGACGCCGAGCCCAGGACGCTCTCAAGAGTCGAAACGGAGAACACCAATGCTTCGCAACGGAACACCAATGCTGTACAGCCGCGTCCCGCCGTGGCGGCGAAGGGACCCTTTGCTCGCCCTCTGTGCCGCTGGCCAGAACCGGTGCTGTGCAACCTCAGCACCTCCAGCCGGCGCCGGCCCCAGAGGCCCCTCCCCGTGGACGCCAGCCCCCGCAGCGTGGCGGCTGCACGCGCGGCCACCATGAGGCGGGGGGACGGAATCCTCGAGATCCTCCAGACGACGACGACGACGACGACGACGACGACGACGACGACGACGCCGACGACGACGACGACGACGACGACGACGACGACGATGGCGTCGTCGCCGCCGCCGCGGCCAGTGTCGCCGCCAGGGGGGGGGGGGCGCGCGATCCGATTAGAGTTTCGGGAGTGACCTAGTCATGGTGACGAGACGCCTCCCAGAGGCCCCCAAAAAGGCAAGAATCAAGTACGCAAACACCTCTGTCCTCGAACCTGGATTACGATCGACGGCGACGGTGGCAAGAACCACACATCCAAAAAGACGCCCTGCTCACACGGTTGGCCGCAACGGGCAGCAATCCGCAGCAGACAATAAAAAGAGCAAGTCGAGGCGGTGTTCCCAGAACTCACAGTGTCGAAATCCTGCAGACGACGGCGGCGCTGCCCGCCCGCCCGACCCGCCCGCCAGGCTCATCCAACTCGGTTGCCCGAGAGCCCGCGCGCTCGTGCGACACGCGCGGTCGGCTCCGCTCGCCCGTCCGACCCGCCTGCTCGGGTCCGCCCGCCCAGCTGCTGAAAGTCCCGCCCGCCCGCCCGAATGCCACGGCGGCGGCGAGGACGCCGACGGCGACGGAGAACGACAGAGAAAGACGCCGACGGCGACGACGAGGTGCGCCGAATCCTGCAGACGACTGCGGCGACGACGACGCCGACGGCGACGACGACGCCGACGGCGACGACGACGTGCGCCGAATCCTGCGGACGACTGCGGCGACGACTGCGACGACGCCGCCTGCGCGCGCGGCCGCGCTCGGCCGCTCGCCGCCCGCGCCGGCGCAGCGCCGAGGCCACCCGCCGCACCGCGGCGGCGCCAGAGGCGCGCCGCCGCTCGAGCTGCGCCTCGCGGGCGCCGCCGCGGGCGGCCGCCGACGCCGTCGGCGGGTGGCGGGTGGCGGGAGGAGGAGGAGGGGAGGAGGGGGAGGAGAGGAGGAGGAGGAGGAGGGAGAGGGAGGAAGGAGGAGGAGGAGGAGGAGCAGGAGGAGCAGGAGCAGGAGTAGCAGAAGGAGCAGGAGCAGGAGGCAGGAGGAGAGAGCAGGGGAGCAGGAGGAGCAGGAGGGGGAGGAGGGAGGGGAGAGGATGGAGAGGATGAGGAGGAGGAGGAGGAAGGAGAGGAGAGGAGGATGAGGATGAGGAGGAGCAGCAGGAGCAGGAGGAGCAGGAGGAGCAGGAGCAGGAGGAGCAGGAGGAGCAGGAGGTGGAGCAGGAGGAGCAGGAGGAGCAGGAGGGGGAGGAGGGAGGGAGGATGAGGAGGATGATGATGAGGAGGAGGAGGAGGAGAAGGAGGAGGAGGAGGAGGAGGAGCAGGAGGAGGTAGGAGGAGGACTGCTCGCCCAATTTCGGCCCCGGGGGCCCTCACGGAGGGGTCCAGCTCGAGAGATGCAGCAGAACGGTAGGGTCTACGGTCGGAAACGTTTGCTCTGTGCCCCAAGGGCACGCGATGCCCTGCAAGCGGATAGCGTGTCGCCCCGCTCCGCGGGGCGGAAGGCTAGGAAAGGCTCGGGACGTCAACGCTTGGAGACTGGGTCGCGGTCGGCGTGCCGCGCCGAAGCGTGGTGGGTCAGAACTGGCTGCGCGACATGCAAAACAAAAATGCTCCTGACAGCAGGATCGCCATGTTTCGCGGAGTCGGATCTCAGGGACAAGGCGACGCGGACCGCGACGACGACGACGCCGAGGACGCCCGCGGCGGCGCTCCTGGGGCGCCAGCGGCGGCGCGCGTCACCGGTCGGAGAGGCCGATGTCGTCGAGAGAGGGCGAGCGAGCGGCCACCTAGCGTCGCGCACAGCGCCCCGCGACCTGGGACGCGCGGCTGCTCCCGCGCCTGCGCGGGGCGCCTCCCCGGCCCAAGCCGCGATGCGCGACGCGCGAGCACCTTCGCGCCCCTGGGGGCGAGCGAGCGGCCCTGTGTCGCCGCGCAGCGGCCGAGGGCCCAGGCGGCGGGCGCGAGCGCCGAGACTGGCGGCCGGCGTCTCGCGAGGAGGAGGAGGAGGAGGAGGAGGAGGAGGAGGAGGAGGCGGAGGAGGAGGAGGAGGAGGAGGAGGAGGAGGAGGAGAAGGAGGAGGGGGGTGGGCAGAAGCCACGGCCACCACCAGGGACCACGAGCGGGAATACAGAACCGTTGCAACAGCGACCCCACAACCAGGAACCACCGCGGGGTCGAACGAGCAGAAGCGACACCACCACCAGGGACCACGAGCCAGGGGATTCCGGGGGCTTTCCCCAGCTGGTATGGTCCACCCCCGATCGCTCGAGACGAAAGGCGAAGTCAGGACGAGGATAAAATCGGGTGAGGATAGATCGCGGATCTCTGAGATCCGGCGACCCTGGAATCTCTGAGATCGGGCGCCGCGGCCTTCTCAGAGCGTTCCGGAACGCTCTAAGAGCGTTTCGCAGAACGCTCTGGAAAGAAGTTGTCCTCGTCCTAGTCCCGTTCGCCCACCAGGGACCACGAGCGGGAATAATGGGCCTTGCAGCAGCGACGACACCACCACCAGGGACCACCGCTGGTCGAACAAGCAGGAGCGACACCGCCAGGGACCGCGCGACCAGAGGAGCCGGGGCGGGGCTCCCCTGCTGGTGGTGTGGGCCCCCCCCGATGGCTCGACATCCCCTGTCTCCTCCTCCTCCTCCTCCTCCTCCTCCTCCTCCTCCTCCTCCTCCTCCTCCTCCTCCTCCTCCTCCTCCTCCTCCTCCTCCTCCTCCTCCTCCTCCCCCTCCCCCTCCCCCTGCCCCCCTCCCCCTCCTCCCCCTCCCCCTCCTCCCCCTCTCCCCAGCTCGAGGAGGCATCGTGGACCTCCTCGCTGGAGGTGGTCCCTCTGGTGGTGGAGTCGTCGCTCCCCCCCCCTGGGGTCGAGGGCCCGAGGGCTGGTCGCGTCCCTCCTGGCAGGCCCCTCCGCGGAGTTCGGGCTCGAAGGCGCCCCTGGACATCCCAGGCGCGCCCTGGACATGGTCATCCCATGGTTCTCCCCTGGTTCTCCCAGGGATCTCCCATGGTTATCCCCATGGTCTCCCTGGTTCTCCCCTGGTCTCCCCAGTTCTCCCCTGGTTCCCCCATGGCTCTCCATGGCCCTGGTCTCCACGGTTCTCCCCTGTTTCTCCCATGGTTATCCATGGCCCCTCCCGTAGTTCTCCCATGTTTCTCCCTGGATGTGGTTATCCCATGGCTCGAGCGCGCCACAGGCGCCCATCCCAGACATCCTCGTCTGGCCTGGCTTTTTCTCGTGGTGTTCATCTTCATCCTCCAGCCCCAGCTTTGCGCCCCGGGTCAAGTCTTGGTGGCCGAATGCCGGGGCCAAGAAGCCCGAATCGGGGAACATTTCGGCAGCGGGGCCGCCTTCTGAGCGCGGGGAGGCGGCGGCGGTGGCGCCGGCGACAGCGACGACGACGCCCGCCCGAGGAGCTCCTGGACGGCGGTGCCGAGCTGCCGCTCCCAACCGCGCGCCTCCTCCTTGCGGTGGGCGCGGGTGCCACTGGCCGCGGCGGCGGCGACGACGACGTCGTCGTCGTCTGGAGACCCTCCCGTCGGCATGTTGTGTCAGCCTTTGTCGGCGGCCATCCCCGGGGGGGGGGAAGCGAGAAGGGGCGGGCCTTTGCAGAAGGCTCGGACGCCCCCCCGGCCTTCTGAAGAGTTGTCCAAGCTTTCCCCGGAGACACAGAAAAACTTCTCAGGAGGCCAGGGCGCTTCGGAGAATCCCCGCCGCTTTCTGAGACGGCCTTCTCCTTCTCACTTTCCCCCCCGCTTGATCGACGCCGACTTTGGCTTCCTGCGGCCCTCACCGAGCCCAGGGCCGTCAGAAAGCGACTCGGGATCAGAAGCCGACCCCGGAGAAGGAGTCCAGACGGGCCTCTGGCGGCCCACGTTGTGAGAAATAACGACGTCGCAGCTCTGGGGAGTGCGGCGCTTCTGGCCCGACTGGGCAGGACGACGTCTGGGGCAGACTGCGAGGACGACGGCGGCCAAACACGCTCGACGACGACGACGACGCCGACGCCGACGCCGACGCCGACGCCGACGCCGACGACGACGACGACCACGACGACGACGACGAGGATCGACGGGTGCGTTGGGGCGGGGAACAGGGACGGCCACGACCAGGACCACGCCTGGGCCCGCGGACGACGCCGCGTGCACAGCAGAGATCCACCCCGCCTGCGGGGCGAACGTGTGACGAAGGTGAGGAGGAGGATGAGGAGGCGGAGGCGGAGGGGGAGGAGGAGGAGGAGGAGGAGGAGGAGGAGGAGGAGGAGGAGGAGGAGGATAGGAGGAGGGAGAGGAGGAGGAGGAGGAGAGGAGGAGGAGGGAGGAGGGGAGGAGGAGGAGGGGAGGCGGAGGGAGGCGGAGGAGGAGGGGGCGGAGGAGGAGGAGAGGAGGAGGAGGAGGGGGAGGAGGAGGAGGAGGAGGAGGAGGAGAGGGAGGAGGAGGAGGAGGAGGAGAGAGGAGGGGGAGGAGGAGGAGGAGGGGGGGGAGGAGGACGAGGAGGAGGAGGAGGAGGAGGAGGAGGAGGAGGACCATGACGATCGAGATGTTCAAACGGTTTTGGCCGATAACCTCGGGGGAAAGGGGAGCGGTGATAGGGGAGACGGGATGTGAAGTGAGGTGTAGGCGTGAAGAGTCGTGTGGAGGGTGCGGCGTGTGAGGCTTTGGGGTGTAGGTGCAGCGTAATTAAGGTACGGCCAAGGCAGGGCGGGGTAATGTGTAAGGTCAGGACAGGGAAAAGTTAAGGTCGGGTAGGGTGGAGTAGTGATGCAAGGCGTAGAACGGTCAGTAACAAGGGGGAGATGCCGTGCCTGGTTCATGGCGCGCGCAATGCTCTCAGAGGGCTCTGACTAAAGAAGCGCGTTTACCTCCGCCAAAGCAGCGATTTTAGCCGAGACGTCCCAGCAGTCTGGCCGCCAACGGGCTCGTGATAGAACTCCCTGGCGGGTCCACCGTTGGAGGCCCAAGTGCGATGCCTGAAGCAGCGTGATGATCATCGGGATCGGGATCTGACAAGAGAGCTGCATACTCCGCCAATGCGGCAATTCCACCTGAAAGGTCCTGACAATCTGACTGCGAAGGGCCTCGTGGTAGAACTTCCCGGCGGGTCCGCTGTGGGAGGCCCCAACTGTCACGCCTACTGCATCGCTACATCGTGAGTGAGTCTGAGCACGAGTCGGTCTGAGTACGAGTGGTCTGAATAAGGATTGTAATGAATCAGAGTATGAATCGTCTGAATGGGTTTGGGTGTGAGCGGTCTGAGCATGGGTGAGTCTAAGTCTGGTCGAGTTAACCAGGTCGAACGAGCTGGTAGTGTCCGTACGTTCCCACCCGTCCTCCCAAAACATAAACCCCAATCGTACAACTTGACATGAAGATTGGAACGCGTTCCTACCTAACGAACACAGGACGCTCGCGCGTGGTCCCGCTTCCGACGAGAGCCCATAATCGAATCGATAAGTCGAATCGGCGACCGAAACTCATCGGATCGGCGGACATCGGCAGCCAAGTCGGGAGGAGTCGGATCGCCTGAAATCGGCAGAGCAGTCATTGAGAAATCGGACGCCGAATCGGAACCCAAAGTCGAATCGAATCGGCATCGGAACCCGTCAGAATCGAACCGAACCGAATCGGAGGATTCGAAAATGAGCCCTGGACTGACGAACCACCAACTGGGTGCTTGTTGTCGGATGGGGGTCCCCGCTCGAACGGGAGCGTTCCCCAGGGTCCGACAACCCGCACCCATACCCATAGCCAGTCCTCATCCCAACGACCTCCCTATGGGTATGGGTGTGTGTGTGTTCGTTCGTCATGGACATGGGCGAAGGGGCAGCCGCGCAGGCCGCGCAGAGGCGGGAGCGGAACTCTGGGGAGGTCGCGACTCCCTCAAAACGTGGCCCCCAGATCCCTCGACCCCTGCCCGGGTCCAGCTTTCATCCGGCCTACAGGGCAGGTTTTTTAAATACATATGATAAAAAAAAAACATATATGATTGTTATACATGATTAGTTGATGAATAGATTTATGCATGAGCTCATCGTTGTTTTTGGTACTATATCCTTGCATGTGTAATACATGATCCGCACGCGGAGTATGTATTAAAACGGCACTGTAGCTTGGACGGCCCCTGGGTCAAAAACAACCTCCAGACGCCGGGCCTTGGGAACGCTTGCCGTCTCTGCCGCTGGCTCCCCGACCCCCGACGTCACGAATATTTCTCGCGGCGTCGACCCCCAGAGGTCTCGAGCCATCCCACGGGACCAGCTTCTCATCCCGAATCGCTTCTTGACGGTCCCGAGGCCCGGCGGGGGCCTCCAGAGGCCGAAAATATGCGCAAAAACCTCCCGTCCTGTTATTTTTTTAGGTTCACGACGCGAGGGGGCCTGGGCTATCAGGGTGTGGAGGTCCGGTTCTCCAGAAGGCGGTCGAAAACGAGTCTCTCGGGGGGCCGCTCCCTGGCCCCCGGGGGCGCGCTCTGGCCAGGCTTCGGACCTCCCCTCCCCTGCCCCTCCCTCCCCCTCCTCTCCCCTCCCCCTCCTCTCCCCTCCCCCTCCCCTCCCCTCCCCTCCCCCTCCCCCCCACTCCCCATTTCTTCCCCTCTCCTCCCCTCCCCTCCCCTCCCGTCCCCTCCCCTACTCCCCACACCCACCCCGCCTCCCCAGGGAGCCCCCAGAGGGGCACCGAGGAGGGACTCGGGGGCGTCCAAGAGGGGGGCGTCCAAAAGGGGGGGGGCGCAGATCGTGGCCGGCGGCAGGTGCGCGGCCCAGGGAGGGGGGGGCGGGGACGTCATGAAATCAGAAGGGGCGCCCTGAAATCTGGGGAGATATCATGGCCCCCGCCCAAGATGTCCATTCCCCTCACCCCTCTCTTAGCCGCCCCCGAGGGAAGGGCCGATCCGACTGCCGACGCCATGATTTGTTCACAGCAGCGACCTCGAGGGGTCCCTACCCACTCCCCAGGGACCAACTTTTCGTCCAGAGTCATGCTTTGACAGTCCTGGGGCCAGCGGGGGCGTCATGACTTGTTCACAACTTCGACCTCGAGAGTCCTGAGTCATGTTTTGACGGTCCCGGGGCCCAGCGGGGGCCCCCGGAGGCCGAAGAGAGCAAACAACTTCCACCGTGAATGCTTCTTCGACGCGCGGGGCTCGAAGGAGGAGGAGGAGGAGGAGGAGGAGGAGGAGGAGGCCGAGGAGGAGAGGGAGGAGCAGGAGGAGAGGGAGGAGAAGGAGGAGGAGGAGGAGGAGGAGGAGGAGGGAGGAGAAGGAAAGAGGGAGGGAGAACGTTGCCCGCCGGGTCCTCGCCGCCCCCGCCTTCGTCGAGCAGGGCCTCCAGAGCCGCGTCCTCCGCGGGGGCCTCCTCCACCGCCCGCCGCAGCCGCGCGGCCAGCGCGCTCAGCGAGGCGCCCAGGGCGCTGCACGCGGCCCGGAAGGCCCCGACGGCCGCCTCGGGCAGGGCGCCGTCCTCCGCTTGGGCGCTGCCCCGCAGCGCCACCGTGCTGAGGGCCTCGAACAGGCCGTCCGCGCCCTGGGTTGGGAGGGAGCCGACCATCGATGCCCCTGCACCGATCCTGACCGGGCCCAGGATCGGTGGGTGTGCGCCCTCCTGCCTCGGCCGGGGAGGCATACATCTGATCCCGTGCCCGCCCCCTCCCCCCTCCGATGGTGGGACTGCGCGTGCCTGGCGGGACTGCGCGCCCCTCCCCCGACCCCGATGGTGGGTCCCCCCCCCGTTGCGGGTGGTGTGTGGTGCTGCGGCGCGCCCCCTCCCCGAAGGGTGTGGTGTGGTGCTGCGGTGCTTCAGGGAGCGGGGGGGTGCAACCTTGCAGCACAAGGGGCCGTGGCCTCCAGGAGAGGTTCAGAGGTCGTCGTCGTCGTCGTCGCCGTCCTCGCCCTCATTATCGCCCTCGTCGTCGTCGTCGTCGTCGTCGTCGTCGTCGTCGTCGTCCACCCCCAATCCTGTCTGGGGGGGTGGGCGCGGGACCCGTGGGCAGGGAGCGCGGAAGATGTCTGATGCAGGGCTCAAGCCCCACACCACATCCTCGTGCTGCCTTCGGCCGACCCCCCCGTGCGAGAGGTCCCGTCCCCCCTGTAGGCGTGGCGTGGTGGAACGCCCATTCCCCTCGCCCTGTGGTGGAAGGTAATGCTCTGGTGCCAATGCCGGTGCCAGCAGTGCCAGTGCCGGTGCCGGTGCCGGAGCCAGTGTTGGTGCCGGTGCCGTCGTCGACGTCGTCATCGTCCCCGTCGTCGTCGTCCCCGTCGTCGTCGTCGTCGTCGTCGTCGTCGTCGTCGTCGTCGTCGTCGTCGTCGTCGTCCCCGTCCCCGTCGTCGTCGTCGTCGTCGTCGTCGTCGTCGTTGTTGTTGTTGTTGCTGTTGTTGTCGTCGTCATTGTCCGTCGTCGTAGAGTGGTGGGGCCCGTCAACCTTCGACCAAGGATCACATGTGTATGTATGTATATTATATATACATGTGTATATGTGTACTTATTGTTGTATGTATATGTATATTACATAAAAAACATATGCACCGAACCTGGGCCCAGGAGCTGCCAGGTCAGGACGGGCGCGTGCATATAATTGACGCCCCCCAACCTTGGACACCTCTGCCACCGCGTCCGCGGCGGGCAACTGCGCCAGCGTCGCAAAGGGCGGCGCCCCGTCTGGCACGAACACGGCCGCGGCGGGCGCGGCAGGGTCGCCGTGGAGCAGCAGCCGCAGCGCTTCCCGGCGGCCGTCGGCGTGGCGCTGCAGCAGCGCGACCTTGGCGTCCCGGGCCCGCTTGCGCCTCCTCGGGGGCATCAGCGACACCACTGGCATATAAACTTTCGGAGGGCCGCGGTGATTCCTCGGCTCGGCGCTGGGCCCCCCCCCTTCCCTGGCGCGCGCACCGCGCCAGGGGCGGCGCTGGCGTCGCCGCCAGGAGGGTGCAGCGCCGAGCCGAGAAACCCGTGCGCATCCTCCGAGACTTGTCATGTTGTGCCTGGCCGGCGCGCACAAAGGGGGGGCAGGGGGAGGGGGGAAGGCTTCGCAGAAGCAGGCTGGGCCCCGGCCTCGCATCTACCGACAGGGCTCTCGCCTCCCGAGAAGCAGGGTGCTTCTAAGAAGCCGCCCCGCCCTCCCCCCTGGACCCCCCCTTGTATGCGCGTGGCTGCTGTTCTTCTTCGGCGCCTGGCGTGGCCCTCGGCGGCCGCGGCGACCTCCCGCGATGCCTGCTGGCACCGCTGCGCGGCGGCGTCGTCGCCGGCCGCCGACGCCGCGCTGGCGCGCCCCACGAGCGCGGCGCGCGACGCCGCGGCGCGCCCCCGCGCGTGCGCGGCGGCGGCCTGCAGCTGCTGCTCCAGCTGCTGCGCGCAGCAGTCCGCCTCGTACCAGTTTGAAGCAGATCCCTGTCCCTATGTTTGACGTCACCCCACCCCGATGCCGATCTTAAGGAGGATCCCCTCCGTTTCCGGGGGCCTATGCCTGAGATTGTCCTCGCTGTTTGCTCGCCCATCTTGGGGACAGGGATCAGTTCGAGGCTGGCTAGCCTCCTGCGCCGCGAGGCTGCCGAGGTCGCGCTCCAGCTGGGACCAGGCCCGCTGCAGGGGCCCCGCCTCGGGCGGCAGCCAGGCCTCGCCCTGCGACCGGGAGGGCGGGCGCGCCAGCCCCCCCGCCGCCCAACCGGGCCCCCCCCCGGGCCCGAGGCCCTCCGCGCCCCGGGCTCGAGGGGGCCCCGCGGGCGGCCGAGGGGCTGCGCCGCCCTCCCAAAGGCCTCGCCGTCCGAGTCCCACGCGTCCGGCGCCAGGAGCGCCAGGGCGCTCCTGAAGGGGGAGTCGCTTGCTCGCCTCCGCCGTCGGGGTCCGATATAGATCCGCGGCATCGCCTGCAGCAGCGATGGGATCGTTAGCAGGGTGTCGTTTCTGCGGACGGCTGTCCCACGAGCGCCGCTCAGGGTGACGATGCGAATGTCACTCCCCCCTTCCCTCTCTTCCTCTCCCCCTCGTCCGCCCTTGGGCCAACGGAGTTTGCGTGAATTCTTGCCTGTGTTGCATCCCTTTTCCGCCGCAGGATGCTGGCCCGGCCCCTCCCAGCGCCGCTCGTCCTCTCTGCCTGGGCCTCGTGGGAGCTTCTCTCGTCGCCACGGCCGGATGTTGGCGGCGCGCAGAAGGGGAGTGGAGGGAGGGGGGAAGGCTTCTCAGAAAGAGGCTGCTTCTTAGAAGGCGGCGGCCTCACATCTATACATGAAGGCCGCGCCTTCTAAGAAGCAGGGGTGCTTCTAAGAAGCCTTCCCCCCTCCCCCTACCCCCCTCTGCGCGTGGCCGAGGATTGGCCGCCAAACACTGGTCCGGGTGGACGGGCCCGCGGGAATTCTTTTCCGGGCGGGAGGGCCGCCGTTGTGTCCACGCGCCCTTCCCCAGAAGGAGAACACCAACCAATGCCAAAACACGCGCTGGCAGCCCTGCCGCTCCCAAGGGCGCGCTCTGACTACAGGGCTCCGAGGGCCGATGCGGCCGCGGCGTCAGAACCGAGAGCAGGAAGCAGCCCACGTCTTCTGTGTCGAGGAGGCGTGGCGAGCGGAAGGCTGAGGAGAAGGCAGGGTCCAGTGCTCGAGCACATGCCGCGTATGAGACCAGCCAAGCGCCGATGAGGAGGTGAGGTGAAGGAGCGAACGACGGGAGAGCCGTCGGGCCAACTTGAAGGTCGCTGGGGGGGCAGCGTTGTTTCCAGGGCCAGATCCCCGTACGCTCGGCGGGCGTGCTTGATCGGTCAACAGCAATCCTTACACCGCCCTTCGCGAGAAGCTCCGATTTCAGGCTTGCTCTTGCCGACGATTGGGCTGCTCATGCTTGCTCTTGCCCTACAAAACAAAAGCATTGCCCTCTCCCCCGTCGCCCCAGAAACCCAGATCGCGTTTGCTGCCCATCAGCGAGCTTCAAGGACCAATAGTCTCAGAGTCTTCATCCATCGAGCAATCTCTATCGGTCTGTCCAGCTATCCATACCCAACTACCAATATCACGATATCTGATTCGGTCAGATCGGTCTCACGATCGACCGATTGATATGCCCAGGTGTCCGTGTAAAAAAAAAGCAATTTCACTTGCCATATATGACTATAATTGTCTTTAAACCGATGCCACTATTTCTCGGTGGATCCCACTGTCAATAGGTATCGGTCTATATGTATCTGCTATTAGACTGGCACTACTAAATATAGTTCGATCTCACATCCAACTACAATCGGGGTAACCATCGGAACAACCATCGGGACAACCACAGGGAAAACCTGTATCGGTCTAGCTGTCGGTACCACTGTGCAGAGGCCACCATCTGCACACCGAGCCCAGTTTCTATACGTACACATATCTATGTATATGCACATACTACTTCATCGGTTACACACATGTCTATACGACTGTATATCGGTGCATGCATATATCTAGTTCGTTTTCTGTACACCGGCCTCACTATCGATCGGCATTACAACATGTATAGGTATATCGATCTTAAGGTTCTTATGCATATCTCACTATCTGTATGCGTGTGTCGACTTACCTATCTGTCGACCTCACTGTCGCTCTGCCGACCCCACGACTCATCAAGACACCTACAACTGGGACAACCATCGGGACAACAATCGGAAGTACCATCGGGACAGCCGTTGCGACCTCCATCGGGGCAACCCTCGGGACATCCATTGGGTCAACCATCGGGACAGCCATGGCACAACCACGGGACAACCGCGGGCCAAATTTATGTCAGCGCTGGCCTGGGACAGCCCCCCGATCGCTGAAATATGCAAAAAGTTTTTTTGAAGTTGTTTTAAGTTCTTTCTTTGTTTTTCAAAAAAGTTGTGTTCGAGGTTTCCCCCAAGGTTCTTTGAAAAGCGGCGCGTGTCATGCCATAGGCATGCAGCAAGCAAGGTGTGTTGTCCCCGCTGGAAGCTGGCACTGGCCAGGCTTGCACGACGCATGGCGTTCCAGTGGGAGGCGCCGCGTGGTCGGGGACGTGCCTAGTGGACAGTCCACGGACACTGTGGCGTTCAAGCGGGTGGTGGTTGTTCGGCGCCTAGTTGGCGCTACCTGCTAGGGTTGGTCTTCCACTGCCCATCCGATGGGCTACTGGACTGTGGAGCCATGCGCCGCCGCATGATTGATGCGTTTCTCAACGATCGGGGTTGCACCATGAAACTGCAGCGCCCGCCAGCGTCAGAAGTTGCCAACTCCGCCAGTTTTGGCATTGGCGCAGCACCGAAAAAGGCGGAGGGGGGAGGAGGAGGAGGAGGAGTGGAGGAGGAGAGGGGGGCAGGGGAGGGGGAGTAGGTTTGGGGAAGAGTGGTAGATGCGATGGAGGCAAGCGGACTGGAAGGATGAGGAGACGAGGAAAAATGAGAGAGCGAGGGGAAGGTAGAGAAGGCAAGGGGATGCTGAGAGGGCAGTTGGAGCAGACGGACAGAGTGCAGAGGACGGTTGCACCCCCCTCGCCGTTTAGTCCTTCTCCACCGTCGTGGTCCTCACTCCCTCGGCATTTGTCCTCCTCCATCGCTTCTGTCCTCCCTCGTCCCTCTGTCCTCCGTCGCGCATACCCCCATTATCGTCCCCATCCTCGCCATTACGTTACAAGTACTAGTAGCAGCAGCCGTAGTAATAGTAAGTGTAGTCGTAATCGTAGTAATGGTACTGGCAGTCGTAGTAGTGGTGGTAGTGGTGGTAGTAGTAGTAGTAGCAGTAGTTGTAGCAGTTGTTGTTGATGTATTGGTGGTAGTAGTAGTAGTAGCACTAGAATTCAAAGTATAATAACATGTAGTAGCAGTATGAGTAGTAGTAAGGCTAATACTAGCAGTGCTAGTAGTAGTCGTAGTAGTAGTAGTAGCAGTTGTGGTAGTAGTCGTAGTAGCACCAACAACAACAGTAACAATAGTAGTAACAGTAGCAGAAGGAGTGGTAGTAGCAGCAGGCAGTAGACATTAAGCAAGGAACCTGGATGAATCGGGCGTACATTGACCATAAAAACAAGTGGGTTACGGATACATGATCAGGAGGAGAGACGGCATACACGGGAAATGTGATGCATAGGACATTTGTTGGCAAGAAGCCTCGCCACGGGAGGCGAGGGGCGGCCTGCGCTGCTGTGCTTCAGCAGCCGCCGCGACAGTCCAGCCCGACGTCCTCAGCCAGACATGGCCAGGACGGACTCCACGTACTTCTCCATCCACTTCTCGAGCTGGATCGTCGGCGTGCTGTCGCCGACCTCCTTCTTCAGCTTGGTGCAGAACTTGTGCCATGTCACCTCGTTGGCGCCGAACTTCGCATGGCCGAGCACCAGCTTGGCCTCGCGCGTTGCGAGGGCACCCGACCGCAGCAGCCGCTGGAACTCTCCAGCCTCATTCAGCAGCTCGATGGCGCCCTCCTTGAACCCGAAGGTCTCGGCAATCTTCTGCAGGTTCGATGTCAGTGCCTTGAGGTCCTGCACCCCTTTCTCGAGAGCGTCGCCGTCTATCTGGAGGAGCGTCTTCTTGGCCAGCTTGGCCACGGCTGCGATGTCGACGACGTCGTTGGCCTTCACCTTCAGGCCGCTCGTCCAGCGAGCATCGGCGCCAGCAACGTCCTTGACCACCTCCTTGAACTGACCAATGGCCGCTGCGACCTTGTCGGAACACATCTTGAGGTGACTCTCGGAAGCAGCTTTGACCGTGTTCTCGACCGTCGTCGTCTCGATGTGGATGCAGCCATCCTTCGAGTACTCAACCTGCCCTTCGGTCAGCGAGCGGACGGCCTCGAACAACGCAACGATCAAGCCTCTCACCATGACCTGTGCTTCGTCAGCCTGAGCCCTGCTGTAGTCCGAATCTCCGAGCTGTTCGTATGCAAGCCGCCTCTGCCTCAACACCCACACCTTGTGGATCGAGGTCGCACAGCTCACGATCGATTTGTTCACGCGCTCGACCTTGCAGATCTCCACGGCCAATTGAATCAGCGTCTCCGCTTGGGCGTGGGGCCACCCGTCGGCAGTCTGCAGGAACTTGAGGATGCTCTCCCCAGCGTTCTCCGCACCTGCCGCGTCCTTCATGTCCTTAGATCCACGAACGACCACATCGTAAGCGTCCTCGATCCTCTTAGGTGTCATGGTGGGGAGGCTCTCGTCCGATATGGACGTCACGGCGGCCATGAAGCGTTGGTGGTCCGACACTTGTTCCAGGAATTTCATGACATCGTCAATGTTCGCCAAGGGCCCCTTGGCGTCGAAGGTCTGGAAGGGGATGCTGCTGTCCACGAGATCGAACCCACCTCCGTGCCCTAGGCACGGAGCAAGCGACTCACCGTGTACACATTGCACCCAAGACAAGTCAACGTACGGGCTCCAAGAAGAAGAGCTGGGCCCAAGCTTGCCCAAGAGGGCTCAAGATGGGCCAGGGGGGCTCCCAGATGGGTCAAGAGGGCCCTGAGGGTTACAAGACAGCCCAAGATGGCTCCAGCCCCCAGGAAGGCCAGCCTCAAGAGGGCCCCAAGAGAGCCCCAAGACAACCCCACATCAACCTTACGGCGTAATCTTGGCTGGTGGCCATCTTGAAGCCCTATTGGGAGCCATCTTGGATCCCCTTGGGGGCCCTCAGAGCGCCCCGACGCTCCAATAATACATCATGCACGCCAAACGGGTGCTCCAGGATGGCCCCACGATGACCCCAGCCAGCCCCGAACCAGGCGACAGGAAAGTTAGTTCGGGGCCATCTCGAGGCCACATTGGGATCATCTTGGATCCTCCATGGGAGCCCTTCAGGAGCCCAACGAAAGTTCCAAGATGTCCCAAGATGGACCCTCCCTCCTCCGTCTGCCTCATCCCTCCTCCTCCTCCTCCTCCTCCTCCTCCTCTTCCTCCTCTTTCTCCTCCTCCCAACTCGCTCACTATCACTCCTCACTCCTCCACCTTCTATCATCCTCTCTCCTCCCTCCTCCCTCGACGAGGCCCGAACAGGCCAAGCGCCGCGCCGAAGGGGCCCCGCGCATCCAAGACACCTCCGAGAACCTCGAGAATATATCCCGACCGATGTCCACGAGCCCCCATGCTCACAACCCTGCGATCGGAGGCGGAACTGGCCGAAGGCCACCTGAGAGCTCGCGCCATTGCTGAATGGCCTCTGTAACCCCGTCAACAGAAAGGTCGCTCGCCTCCTTGCCCTTGCTGGCAACACTCACCTTGTACCTCGCAACCTGGGATGCCACGTGGTCGAGGGCGCCCGTCAAGAGCTTCGAGAGCTTATCGAGCAAGTCAGTCCGCAAAGCACTACCCTGCACCTTGAATGTAGTCACAGCTTTCTTCAGCACCCCAAGGCCGAGGTTCTCAACGTCACGCTCCAGCATGTCGTGCAGCACATTCGTTGTGTCGGCGTGCTCGTCGATGAGTTCTTGCGTTAACCTTTTCCCTGACACGGCCACGTCGTTCAGATACTCCTTCCAAGCAGCGACGCCGTGGAGCACCGCAGACACGTTGTCGACCAAGGTTTGTCCTCCACCTTTGCGTACCTGTGCTAGTTGGCGACCTTGCTCGATGTACTGGGTGCCTGGGCCGTCGCAGATCGAGATCAAGCCTTTAAGCACCCTCATCACCTCGAATAGTGTCGCCAACGTCATCTCATCGATCGAGTCTGGCTTCTGGGCGAACTGCTGCATCGCCACCACGCAAACATGGCGGATGCGTTCCTTGATGCTGGGGCCGTTGGCCAACATGGGAGTGATCACTTTGTCAAGCACCAACTGGCGAAACTTCGAGGCCTTCTCCATGGCGGACCCGTCCGTCGTGCTGAGAGTGGGCTGCAGAGGGTTGAACAGGTGGGCGTCCTCGTCGCCCAGTCCGTCGGTGGTAGACGAGCGCCACGGCACGCAGCACGCAATGACCTGCTTGAGCTTCTCGTCAGTAGCTTGGTCGTCGATCTGACCGAGAACAGCCATGCGCCTCTCTAGCAGCAGGTCCTTGATGTTGGAGGGCCAATCCGACACGAACTCAGACAACTTCGCAAGGTCAACCTGCAAGTCCGAGAGCGGGCGCTTGGAGTTATCCTTGCTTGCGAAGTCAATAACGATGTTAAGCCTATCCAGGTGCTGCTTGAGAACAAAGTAGTTCGATGGCTGAGGATTCATCTGCTGCAACTCGTCCAATAGCTTATTCGCGAAGCGGTAGTGCAACCTAGAATGATTGCTAATCGAAAGGGCTGCCTGAAAAGGAAGAAGTGCGATGAACTCCTCGACTGTCCGCCGCTCGTACTTGCCAGCCTTCGTGTCACCGAAAGAGGAGGCGGCATCACCCAGTGACTTACGCTTCCTGTTGGCACCTCCCACTGTGTTGGCCACGCTCGGCGCCCCGAGCTTCGGGGAGGAATCAGGTTTGCTCGGGCTTCCAACCGCAGACTTGGCACCCCTGGGACCTTTGGACGGCGTCACCTTTAACAGCTTCGCCTCTGGCTGATGGGCGCCGCCGCTGTCATTGCATCCGTCGTCCTCCTCGCCGTCCTCACTGCCCGATCCAGCCTCATCCTCCTCATCATCTTCATCATCTCCGACTCCGTCATCGGGGTCATCACGATCTCGCCGCGAGCCAGGGCCTCCACCTCCACCTCCACTACCTGCGGCAGCACTGCGCTGCTTGATGTCGGCTGTGCTCAGGCGGCAGTTCCGAAGCTTCTGAAACATCATCGCCTCCTGAGAACGCTTCGCGCTGGCACAATGCGTCAGGTTCTTAAACGTGTTGTTGCCCTGGCCTGCGAAGAGATGATTCTCGATGGGCATCTTGTAGTCTGACTTGCGCACTTCGTATGTGCGGTACATCTGGTATCGCGCCCCCTTCTTCTCTCCCTCGTCATCCTTGAGCACACCCTTGTACTGCGTCCCCTTCTCGCTGATAAGGTCCTGCAACTTGTATCCCAGCTCCGACGGTTCCTTGCCGAACTCCTCCTGGAACTCCCCTGGCGTGAAACCCCGCTTGTCCTTGAACACCGTGAAGCCAGTCGACGTGGCCTCCAAGACATCCGACGGCAGCATCCTCGTCTTGAGGCTGCTCTGGGCCTTCTTCCTGTCCTCGATCTCCTCGGAGGCCTTGTTGAAGGGCAACTGCAGCGCATAACTATCGTCAGCCATGTCCTGGCAGAACTGCTGGTAGGACACGTTCTCGCACAAGTAGAGTCCAGCCTTCAATGCTGTGAAGATCTCCTCGCAGTCGAGGCACCCTGAGTCGGTCTGCACCTTGGCGCCGAAGAAGCGGCAGCTGGTCGGCCAGCGGCAAGATTGATTTCGCTGGCTTGGTGCAGCAGGGGCAAGAGTCGACCTTCTTCTTAGCGTACTTCTGGGCCTTCACGGACTGCTTGTCAGCCACGGCCTGGGATGGCCCCGCAGGGGCCGCCCCGACGGGGGTGTCGCCAAGGATTTGGCCGTCCTCGTCTGGACCAACCAGTGCGGCAGCAATGCCCGAGAAGCCAGCGTCGCTGGCTGATGACCTCGTGACCTTCTGCTTCTTGCCTGGCATCGCGGGTCTGAGATCGGAAGGTGCCCGACGTGGCACCTGAGGCCCCGTGGCGAGGGCTCTTAGCCCGAAACCGTACAAAGCCAAAACGGCTGCGGTGGGAGGTGGAGGAGGAGGAGGAGGAGGAGGAGGAGACGTGGGCAAGACCAAATCTCTCCGGCACACACATAGCAATATTTCTCTGGCACGTAGCATAGCGTCTCGCCGTTCCTGGGGTTAAGATCGGGCAAATCGGGAACATAGGCTGACCGATAGCAGAGAACAGCACGTGCACGACCGCAAGTGCTCGAATACCGTGTGATTGTTTAGGTGTTGCATGTGTGCGCATACCGTTGATGACATGTATTTGCGTGCCCATGCATAGCCCCCTAGAGCGCCCTCCTCAAATCTACGATCGTCACGTGTTCCCATTCCGCTGAAGCCTGAGACGCGTCAGTTCGCACTCCGACGGAACCGATGGACAGAGGAGTGCAAGAGGAGCGGAGGAGTGGAGGAGCACATATACAAGGTGCTTGGGTGAGTGGAAAGGGGGGGCGAGAAGATGGTGTGGGAAGCAGGGTGGAATGGTAATGGTACCCACTCGCATGCCAGGGCCAGCATGAAAGGTCGAACGCGCATGCCCAGCCGACATGACAACTAACGGCACCGCCGAGAGAAGGTAAAGGCTGCCAGTGAACATATCTGGCGCAGAACACGCTCGAGAATATCATGGTCAACTTCTATTATGTGGTGTGGAATGTGTGCATTGGCATGTTATTTTGAGCGGGCGCGAGGTACCATGCATGCCCGAAGCGAAAGCACTAGGAGGCATGAAGCACACAGGAGCCCAATGCACCTAAGGCCCGAAGGCCCCCTGAGACGCCTAAGGCCCAAGAAACCCGATGACGCCTAAGCCCACAAGATGCCTTCATACGCCTAAGGCCCTCAGATGCCACCAGGTACCTAAAGCCTTACAGTGCCCCAATAGTTCCAAGGCCCCAGATACCCCAATACGCATACATTCCAGACCGTATATGCATATGGCACTTAATGCCCCCAGACGCCTGACGCCCCAAGAAACCATAAGACGCATAAGGCCCCAAGATGCCCTAAGACGCCAAAGGCCCAATGATGCCCCCAGCCACCGTAGTAGATCCCAAGATCCCTTAAGACGCCTGAGGCCCCAAGATGCCCCTGGCCGCTTACGGCCCCAAGATGCCCTGAGAAGCCCCCCAAGAGACCTTCAGGCGTTATAGGCCTTAGAGACACAAGCAGAGGACACTCAGACTCACTCAAACAAGAGGCATGGTGGCGCCATATGCCTTAGAGACACTCAGACTCACACGAAAGGAAGTCCAATGTTCGCACCAGCCGATGTGCGAAACAGAGTTGGCGTCACCGCGTTTGCGGTCTCGCCTGCGAAATATTGGCGCCTTTGCGCAAAATCGAAAGCATTAGTGCCAGCGCGATTGGTGCAGCCTTCTCCCCCCTCCCTCCAACCCCGTTGGTAAATTGAAGATGGCGCTCCCTCCTCCATCCTCTCTCCTCCCAGCTCCTCTCTCCTCCTCCTCCCCATCCTTCCTCCCCTCCTCCCTCATCTGCCATCTGCCAATGGAGGCGTGGCTCAATCATACTTCTGAGTGTCAACCTGCGTCTGCTGAGGCTCAGGCGCGACTGCAAACCGCTGCCGCGCCACTGCAGGCTGATGCTGCGCAACTGCCGACTGCTGATGCGCGACTGCCGACTGTTGTTGTTGCTGCAGACTCGCACCCTCATGAGCGACAACTCCTGGGCGAACCTTCTTTGTCGGAGACTCGGCCTGAGGCTCGACCTCGGCAGACCAGGCCTCGGAGGATCCGAGGCTCGAGTTAGGAAGAACAGGCACTGGAGGAGGAGGAACGCCCCCAGGAAAGGCGGCGTCTGGCGTCGTCGGCGACGGAACAGAATCAGCGGGAAGACTATCCTCTATCTGGATCGCCTCCGCAGCAAGCTCAGACTGGCGACTCTCTGCGCTCGCGCTCCTCAACTTCGGGAGCCAAGCAGTTGAAGGCAATTGTCCTGACGGCGCAGGAGCACACGCTGGCAGCATGGAACTGGCGGAGCCGCGGCCACAAAGAACCGCAGCAGCATCAACATCGGTAGGCCCCCTCTCGGCCTCAACTCGGCGGTCCATCTCACGTTGCTCATGCTTCCACTGGCTCTCGTCAGGGTGAACAGAAGAACCGGGCTCCTGCGAGGGCGCTGGCACGTCAGTCGGCGCACCAGTTGGACCATCAAGAACAGCAACAGGAACGGGAGCCTCAAGAACGGCTTCGCCGTCATTGGCAGCCACACTCGAACCAGGACGGGTGCCCACGACGTTAATGGACACTGGCAATTTCGCATGCACTGTGTAAAAGTAAGACTCTGGAAGCTCGGGCACTGCCAGGACCAACTCAATCTTCCCTGTGGCCAGAAGCGATGGTGGCATGACTACTTGCACTCGGCGCTCGCTGACAAAAAAGGCTGGGCGTGTGTCACACAAAAAAACCGTTTGCACTGGGAAGCGGCTGCCACATGTAAACAACGATCGGTGTGCGGGGTATTCATTCGAAGAACGGCACATCACCGATGACGCAATTTATTGTTCAAGCTCCAAGATGCCCACGGAAGCCTACTACCTCAAGGTTGGACGCCTGAGGCCCTACGAAATTGAATAAACCTAAAGCCCGAAGTGGCCCCAATTTGCCTAAGGCCCCTAGAAGCGAGAATATGGTGAAGACCCAAGAGCGCCCTTAGCTGCCTCTGGTCCCAAGATGCATAAGGCCGCGGGAAGCCCTCATACACAGGAGACCCAAAGCTATCCCAGACTGCCCAGGTCCCAAGATGCAACCAGATTCCTAAGGCCCTGGGGAGCCTAAAGGCCCCGAGTGCCTCACCACACGCACGTTGCTCTACCACATGCAACAGAAATCGTCCATCCCTGCAAAGGGAACCCTCGGCGAATTTGATTACCTGCCACCACGACGGTGCGAGGCCCAGGCCCTCATCGGAAGACGCTGCGCAACCAAACTGCATTGATGCAGTTCCATGGTCTCGGCGCTGGCCACTGCAAACCCAAGAAACGACACCCAGCAACGCACGCATATGCCAACCATGTGTAAGCATTCGCAACCACGCCCGTATTTCGTACCAGGCTACCCCTCCCCCAATAGCCCAAGACTCCACGACGGGCGATCAGCAAGTGGTCTTGCCTCAGGGCCGGATGCCTTGGGCTCAATGCCCAAAGCTCACTGTAACACACATCACCCCCCTCCCACACGAAGACGCCCTCCCATCACTACACGCACACGCACGCACGCCCCCCACCAAAAAAAAACACCACCACGAGCGCCAAACACATGTCACCCCGCGCACTCATCACAAACCCAGCACCACGCTGTAACACACGACTACCGCCCACCCCGACCCAACGCACAACCCACCTCGCTACCACGCCGCCACACAACCACGCGCCACACACGCACGCACACCACCCCGCCCACAGCCCACGCGCTGCCCCCTTCCCCCCCCTCCCCCCCATCCCATCCCACCCCGCCACCTGGCCACCCCCGCCCACGCATCCGCCGCACCACGCCGCGCCCCACGCGTCAGCCCACCCACCGACCATTAGCATGCATCGCCCGCGAGCAGCCCGCCCCACCCACCACCACCACGCGCGTGTCCCCAGCCACGCAGCCACCACTGCCCCCCCCCACCCCACCCCGCCCCACCCCACCGACCCCTAACCCCTCCCCGCACGACCCCGCCACCACCGCCAGCACCGCCGCGCGAACGCGCCCACGCCGCCGCCACCGCCAGAACCACCCAGCACCACCCTTGGCCCTTGGCAGTCATCCCCACCCAAAAAAAACACCACCACCGCCAGCGCCGCCGCCGCTAGCACCACCGCCACCACCACCACCGCCACCACCACCACCACCACACACACACACACGCACACGCGCACGCACACGCACGCCGCGCACGCACACGCACGCCACTAGGTGCCAGGGCTTGGCACCAGTGAAATCCTGGCGCAGGCGCTAGGGCGCCACGTGCAGGCGCAGGCCTGGTGGGGCAGCACAGCGTCGGGGCATGGGCAAGGGCGATGGCGCCTCGAGTTGTTGAGATGGGCGGGCGCGCGATGGCCCGATGCCACGACGGCGCTTCACCCGATGGCCCGATGGCGAGCGCCCGATGGCCCGATGGCCCGAGCGCCGATGAGGCTGTTACCCCACGGCCCGATGGCACGGCGTTGCGAACCAAGCCCCCCCACCCCATCCCACCACCACCACACGCACACACACACACACACACCCTCAAACCGCCCTACCACAGCGCGCCTCAGCATGCAAGCACGCACCCGATCGCCACCGCACCCGCCACCGCCAACGCCCCGCCCTTGACCACCGCCCGCGCAAGTGCCACGCGGCCAACTTCGCGCCTGCCCCTCCGCACCCCAGCCCCCGCGCCGCTGTGCCACCGCAGCCAACGCGCCCCCCCCCCGCCCCCCCGCCCCCCACCCGCCCATCGCCCCCCGCGCCACCCGCCCCCGCCCCCCGCGCACACACGCCTCGCCCATCCACCCCGCTCCCGCACGCCGCACAGCCGCCAGCCGCAGCCGCACCGCCGCCGCATGCGCCTCCCACTTCGCGCGAACTCCCCCCCCCCCCCCCCCCCCCCCCCCCCCCCTGGCAACAGCTCCCCGAGCACGCAGGCGCACGACCCCCCCCCTGCCGCCTTCCCCCCCACCCACCGACCACGCCTACGGACACGGGCCCACCATGCCAATCATACCGCCGCCGCCACCGCCGCCAGTACTCGCCTGCCCACCCACCCACCCCCCGCGCGCCCCATGGGCGGGTGGCCATGGCGCACCTGGCACCCTGGCCAGAGCGCCTAGATCAGTGAGTAGACAAGGGGTGGCACCTCGACCAGCGCGCAGGGGGGGTTGGGGGGTACTTTGCAAAACCTGGATCACGCCCCGAGGGCGCCTGGGTACGATTTTACTCCGGAAACCACGATTTCAGAAAGAACTTAAAAACAACTTTAAAACAACGTAAACGTTGTTTTAAAGTTATTTTAAAGTTGTTTTAAAGTTCTTTCCGAAAACTGCCTCGACACCCTCTCGACGGAAGGGGGTATGTCCTCGAAGTTGCCCAAGGTGGTCTGGCGCGCTTGACCGTGTGTGCGCCCGCGTGGTTCAACCACTGTTTGCACGCGGAGTCGTATGTCCTTTCGTAGAGAACACGTACTGCTGCCGCGCCTGACAGTTCCGCACCGCTTGCGCCCGTCTCTATGAGGCAGCCATAGCTGATGGGCGATGCCCCAAGCGTTGTCTAGGGTCGTTTCAAAGTTGTTTTAAAGTTGTTTTAAAGTTGTTTTAAAGTTGTTTTAAAGTTGTTTTAAAGTTGTTTCAAAGTTGTTTTAAGGTTGTTTTAAAGTTGTTTTAAAGTTGTTTCAAAGTTGTTTTCAAGTCCGTTTAAAGTTGTTTTAAAGTTGTTTTAAAGTTGTTTTAAAGATGCGGTCGGGCACCCGCGTCACGCGTCACATTCGTTTAAATGTTGTTCTGCCGGCATTGGCAAACTGCGCGCAAGACAAGGCTTCGCGATCATGGCCATCTACTTGCGGCGCGCACATGCGCCTCGCCTGCGCGGCCCACCACGTTTGCGCGCGGCGCGTACTTTCCCCAGCAACGCAAAGGGCGACCCCGTATGCAAATGCGCTGGAAAGGCGCGGCCTCCCCGTGCCCGCGCGTCGCGCAGACGCGCGCCACGCCCGCGCGACAATGGCTTTGTTCGCGACCAGTTGTGCCAGCACCCGCGAAATCAGAGCTAGTCTTCGCCTTCGTCGGCGACGCAGCGCGCGCCGCCAGCCCCAGCGCGCGCAACTGGCCACGCATGGGGGTGGGATGCGGCGGTGAGGGGGGGTTGCGCTGATGCTAATGGCTGATTGGCCCGCGGTCAGTCATGGCCGATGGGGGCGACGCCCGCGCGCCAGATTGCACGCCGCCGCGGGGCACTCAGATGCCAGAGCCTGCGCCGCCCTGGAGCTGCCAGGGAAGTCCTCCTCTCCCTTCACGGCCTTGAGCAACTGTGGGCAAGTGGTTGGCCACTCTGCTGGTGTGGTAACTCCTGGGTCCAAGCATTAAAACGCGCTTGCGCGCCGCCCTCGACAACTGCTACTGCGACATGATGCCTGCATCATGGCTCCCCCCCTTCTTGTATTGCACAGGCGATTGCCCTTGCTCGGGTTCTTGCCCTGACCCAGGGCCTTGCCCATGCCTTTATCGTCATTCTAGCATTTGGCGGTTGATCAGGGTGTCCCTGGGCGGCGGCGGCGTGCCAGCGGGTCCAAGTTGACCAGCGGACGTCAAATATCTCTTTGCGAAAAGGCACGGTTGCCAGCGGCTCCAGTTGGCCAGCGGACACTAACCGACCCCTTGGCGAGGTGGCACAGGTGCCAGCGGGCCCCAGTTGGCCAGAGAACACAACTTAGCTCTTCGCGCAGCGGCACAGTTGCCAGCGGGCCCCAGTTGGCCAAGGGGTGCTAATTTGCCCATCGCGGTGCGGCACAGGCGCCAGCGGGCCCCGGCTGGCCAACGGACGCTAGGTGGCCCTCTGCGGCGCGACACAATTGGGCGCCAGAAGGCATGCCGCGCGATAGCGAGCTGCGTCGAGCTTACCGTCGGCAGCCATTATGTCTGCGCTGCGCGCAGTGGATCGCCAGCAACGTCAAATGTTGGACCGTGGCGCGCCAGCTGCCCTTGCGCAAACCCGCCCGATCCGTCGGCCGCTCGCGTCGCCGCCGCCCCCCGCCGCCCCCGCCCCGCCCCCCCGCCGCCAGCGCCCCCGACAATTGCTCCACCAACTCCTACATCTGCGCAAACGCCCCGCCTCCGCCGCCACCCCCCGTTCGGGCGCGCGCGGAAGGCCCGCGCGCAGACAATTCAGAACGCGCCGTTCGCGCCGCGCTGGAACTGCCAATGTCGGCGCGCGCGTCGGGCGCCACTAGCGCCCCCCGCATCGGCGCCTAGCATGCCCGACCGCAGCCAACCAGGCGCGCGCGCAAGCCGCTGCGATGGATGATAGCGCGGGGCGCGCGTTACCGCGGCGCCGAGGCGCGCGCCCGCGCTTAAGTGCGCGCAGCGACGGCTTTGGGCCACGCGCCCATCTAGACCGACCCCCCGACGCGCGACGCGCGAATCTGAGCGACGAGGCGCGGCCCGCCGAGATTGCCGCTTTGGGCCGAGGCGGGGCGGCGAGAGTCCACCCCCATCACCTTCCCCCCTTCCCCCCCACCCCACCCCCCCCCCCTCCCCCCCGCGCTGGCCCCCCCCCCCCGCCCCCCCCCCCGCCCCCCTCCCGCATGGAAAACCAGCGCCGCGCGCGCACAACTGCCTGCCGCGCTTCTCCGCCCGCCATGAGCCCGCCGCCGCCGCCCGCGCGCCCCGCGCGCACGCTGCTGCACGCGCAACAACGCGCGCAAACGCGCGAACGCACCACCCGCGCCAACGGCCATACCTACGCCGCGTCAAGCAACGCTGCCATATCTTCGGGCTGCGACACCGCCAACACTACCACCGCCAACAACAACGCCCCGAGCACCTCCACCACCACCGCTACAAACGCCAACCCACCGTTCGCGCGCAAGCGGCCACCCTTGCTCGATGCGTAGCACCGAGGGAACTAGATCAGAAATCCGTGTCTTCCGCCGAGGGCGAACGTCTGAATTGAAGGCCGACGCAGACGTCTTAAAGCCTGCCGTCGCAAACGCAAATGCACCGCGCCAGGTGCGGAAACGAGCTTCGATTTGTCGTTGGCGTGGTTGGTGAACGGTGGGCGGTCAGGTCCTCGCAACTGCGCGTGCAGCGCCAATGCGCGGTTGGCGACATGCACGTGCCGAAGCGAATCGCAGCCGAGTGGTGGGACGCCGCGCGTTCCAGTCGCGCTGCCACGTGCGCACAGCGGCGCGCGCCAGCCATATCATGACCATTCCGATGGATGACAGAACCAGGTGGGCCGCACCTTGCCCACCAACGTCATCATCCGTGTGAGCCCCCAGCGCACAGGTCAAGCGCGCGCGCGTCGGGTGGCTCGAAACGCGACGCCGTGGCCGTTGAACCAGGCAGGCGTGCGATGATCTTACTGCGCGTGCACAAACCCGCCTTAAGTTTGATGCCGCGAGCGCGCGCCAATGGCGATACGCAGCTTGGCAGGCCGTGCGTAATGGACCCTCCGCGGCTTCATCGTTCGCGGTGTGTGTGTGTGTGTGTGTGCGCGCGTGTGTGCGTGTGTGTGCGTGTGTGCGCGTGTGTGTGTGTGCGTGTGTGCGTGTGTGCGTGTGCGCGTGTGTGCGTGTGTGCGTGTGTGCGTGCGTGCGTGTGTGCGTGTGTGCGTGTGTGCGTGTGTACGTGTGAGCGTGTGTGCGTGTGTGCGTGTGTGCGTGTGCGCGTGTGTGCGTGTGTGCGTGTGCACGTGTGAGCGTGTGTGCGTGTGTGCGTGTGTGCGTGTGTACGTGTGTTCGTGTGTGCGTGTGTGCGCGTTCGCAGGCGGCGTGCGTGGCCCAACCGTCGCTGATGCATTGGGTAGTGCACCTGCGCGGCAGCGTGCATACGTAGCATGCTGCCGCTGTTTCGTGCAATGTGCGGCCCAAGAACACACGCACAAACCACAACTTGCTTTGCAGCTGCAGCCGTGAGAGAACACGTCCTCCTCTTGCTCAGCCACTTGGTCTGTCTCGCTTTCGTCCTGTTGATGTTCCTCCTCCTCCTCCTCCTCCTCCTCCGTCTCCTCCTCCTCCTCCTCCTCCTCCTCCTCCTCCTCCTGCTCCCTACTCCTCCTTTTCCCCTTCCTCCTCCTCCCTCCTCCTCCTCCTGTTCCTCCCCCGTGCCGCGCTTGGCTCAAGGCGCCTTCTAATGCATAGCAAGGGGTCTTGGCGGACCGAATCGCCAGATTCAAGATTATGTTCAAAGGAGGTCGGCATTTCTATAATATTTTCTTTCACGGGCACTGCTCGGGCTCGGGCCCTTCGCCAGCTCGCTGGCGCCTCTCCTGCTCAAACAGCGGGCGGCTTCCAGGGGTCTCTCGCAGGACATCCCTCGCATCACATCTGCACTTGAAACTTTTGTCCCAACCAGCTTTGTGCGAAGCTCTGCCCTCGCCACCGTGACAGCTCAGCAAAAAAGACATCAAAAGACCAAGCGGGCGGCCCTGAGCGGGCAACCGAATCTGATTTTCATTGGCGTAGTTGACTCTCGTAACCACGCACTTGCCAGGACATCGAGTGCAGACTGCATAAAACTCATGCTTGCTAGGATAAAACGTGATGTATCCGTTGGGCGGCATGTGCAAAGAATGCGGCAACTGAGCAGCGGCTGCCGCGGCAGCGGCAGCTGCTGCAGCACTCTCATCATCTCCACACCCAGAAATGAGATCGTCGACGTCGCCACCGCCTGGAGGACGGTCGCCTCCAGCGCCATCATCTCCAGAAGAATATTTCCCATCGGACTCGCCACCGTTGGACTCGGACTCATCATCGACGGGGGCGGCCTCCGCATCGCTACCCTTGTTGCCGTTCTCATCGTCAGTGGCGCTGCCAATATAATCATCAAGACTCATGTTCCATCGAAGCTTCGCCTCGCGACTCGGACGTGCCAAGGGATCCCAAACTAGATGCATCTGCCCATCACCCTCCTCAAACGGATGCACGATGCAGAGCTTGGGGGCCATGCTGCCCACTACTCTGTCGGACTGAGACAAGCGAAACCAAGCCATCTCCCATCGCAGATTCTTGTCGAGGCAGCCGAGCTCCCGCCAAACAGTTGAAGCTCCGAAAGCAGACGTGAGAACGTGTTCCCCTGCAAGACACTCACGTGAGGATGATGGCTCTGCCGACGAAACGTGATGCCATAAGAGATAGATCGGGGATAAAGATGCATAACCAACATGCCTCCATACAAACTGCAGCCCGCCAACCTCGCAGCCGGCAGCGGCAGCATCGCTGGGGGCAGGGGCGCCAACGAAAAGGACGGCGAAGGAGCCAAGCTGAAGAGCTTTTCTGTCACAGGCTCCACGCAGGGACGCACTCGCGGCCTTGCGAATGTTGTCGCCCGCGACTTTTCTGTGGTTCTCTGCCCCGCGCTTGCACATGCAGATCCCAGCCGTGAAGCACATGGAGGGGCGGGTCACCTTCAGAGGTGGCCTCTGCCATTTCCTGCACACCCATCCTTACCCTATGAACCTGAACCTCCGTCCTCCACACTTCCTCCACTCATCCTGCCTCCTCCACCTCCTCTCCCTCCTGACGTCATCTCCTGTGCTAATAATATGGGGGAAATTGGTGAATAGGATTTGTCCGTCCACCTGTTTCGGCATTTCGGGCACGGGACAAGTCTCCACTTGTCTATGCAGTTGGGCCCATTGAGCCCGCAAACGCTCAAGCACAGCTCGTGAAGCAGCAGCAGTGCGAGGACCTCTGAGAAGACGCGCCCCGACTGCTAGCGCATCGGTTGGCTCGAACCTCATGCGCCTCAGGGGGCACTCACCAACCGCATCATGGCATGTAGGTCGGGGTCGCAAGCAATCTCGGAACTGTCGACAGGCTGGCACAGCGTCAAGAAATTCACGTACGAGAACACCCCCATAGTCTGGGCCATCCTCATATTGCATCAGCGTCTGGCGGCGCTTCTCGACCAGGGCAGTCGAGACGCGACCGTCTGCCATGAAACGAGCTTTCAATGTCATGACGCGTTCCCAGCCGTTCTTCCCAGGGACAAGTGGCTCAATTGCAGACGTTGAAAGATGCGTCCCTTGTGAAGGGCTATCCAGCAAAGCTTGTTGGACGAGCCTGTGGGCGACCTCATTCTCGCGCCGCTGCCTCTTAGCTGCACGAGCGGCCACCCGAGTAGAACCCTGTGTAGCTGCACTGCCCAAGCGGTGCTGCTCCGTGGCGGACCGACCCCGCTCGAGCAACTGGCTTCGCTCCTCGGGGGTCAGGTTGTCGTACATATCCGACATGGTGCTCATGTCTCTCACTTCAGGATGGCTTGCCACGAACATTCGCCATGCGCCGCCACCACCGCGCCTCTTCTTGCCAGAGGCCTGAGCGGGCCCGCCAGTCGCGTCCAGCCCAGGTCCGTCTATATCACCGCCGTCATCGGCAGCCGCAGACGCAGGGAACAAGATACTCTCCACGCGGGCAGCGTGCTTTCGATAAAGCCGAAGGACCTCGAGTGCAGAAACATCGTCCACTGACGGCGGTGTGGTCTGGTTGCTGCGACCGAGAAGCACGCGGCGAATTGCAGAATGCTTGGCTTCCAAGGCGCTCGTGTCAAAAGAAGCTGACAGCACAGCCACACGCAAGTCCATCAAAGCTGCATCACACGCCAAACCATGCTCCTTCCACGTCCCGATGAACGCTTCCGACCAAGGGCACCACAAATGAACATCGTGCTCAATCCCCATGATTAGGGAATCGTCATCTGGAGTGACGAGCAACCTGAATAGCTTGAAAGGGTACCCTTTGTGGAGGTCGCGCAGCTCCTCAGTCAGGCACATGGTCATGGCCAACGCTTGGAATGCCTTGGTTCTCAAACCCTGCGTCCGTGGGTGCAATGGCACTGCGTCCCACAACTCTGCTGTCGACATGCGGCGTGCGACATCTGTCGTAACATGGTCTTCCAGCTCGCACGTCGCGGCAACGAGGCCGCGATATGTATATGCGCAGCCACTCGTGCCCTGCAGCAATGCAATTGCTGCTTTCTCGTCCTCGCAATCTCGGAACGATCCCCCGCCAAGGAATAGGGGCGATGTCATCAAATACCTCTGCGGCTCGAGCACGTGCGCCAGAGCGACCATGTCTCCCAGGCAGCCATGCCCAGCCCCGTCGCTGCCGCACATGCCCAGCACCAAGGATCGAGAGCGAGATTGTTGAGCCTGCAACTCTTCCCATGGCGTCTTGGCAGGGCGGCGCGCCGATGCTGCGTCAGCACCGACCTCGCCAGGGACTGGGGCCGCAGGGCCGCCATCTGGCTCGTCCTCGATGGCAGCAGCGCGCTGCTCCCATGATGCATTTGCTGGAACGTGGCGGGGCACTCGTGCAAGCTTCGAACCGACCTTGGCACAAAAACGGCTGAATACTCTAGTGAATAATCTATTGCACCCCTCGAACACCCCAATCCAATTCACAGCGTGCTCCTGTCTTGTCCACCTGTGAACTGAGAATGGTTTCGGCGCTGCGCCACGCAGCGCCTGCACCCCATAGACCAAGAACTTCGCAAGGCAATCCTCGCGACCACTGCAACACCCAGCGCACCAGTGAACGATTGTCTGGCCTTCCAGGTCACCAGTGAACAGCGCCTCTACAATGGTGCGCCGCAGTCGGACGAGCTTCTCTGGCGAATGCCAGAACACATCCAATAACGACTGCACATCGTTGCGGTAGTTCGGGGGCGGTGCACCATACCGATACTCAATGGATTCCGTGAGGACGTGGCGGAGTTCCCGTCTCATGATAACCATGGCGGACCCCATTCCGATGGAGAATGATACATGAATCATGAAAGATATGTGTGGTGCGAACAGTTTCATAGTTTTTCTTCGCATGCCAGACGCCTTGTGGACTTCGCACTTCAAACGCATTGTTTTGAGTTTGGCAACATCATCTTTGACATGTATCCCTGACTCACAGCGGTCAATGGCCCCATCGTCGTCGGTTGTAACACAACGCCCCCTTCTGAAAAAAAACACGTGGACAACCCTTTCAATGGGAGCCTGCCAGACTGGACGCAGCGATAACCCACCACCATGCCCCATGGGCACAGAATAGGCTATCACCAAACCCAAGAAGGTATCCCAAATGGCCCAACATAGGCCCCCAGGCGACCCAAGACGAACCACGATGGCCACGAGGGCCCCCAGATAAACCGAGAGGGCCCCAAGATGGACCAAGACAGGCAAAGACAGATGAACGACGGACCAATGGGGCCCCAAGAAGCCCCACCCCAGGTGGCCCGAGGGAACATTGACATGCAGTAAAGCAGCCTCAACGCGGACAAGATGGCGCCAAAATGGCTCCTCCCCCATTCTCCTCCTCTTCCTCCTCCTCCTCCTCCTCCTCCACATGATCCCCTTCCTCCTTCCCCCATCTCTTCCCCCTCCTCCTCCTCCTCTTCCTCCCCCCCCTCCTCCCCCCCCTCATCCTTCTCCTCCGCCTGGGGCCCTGAAGACCACGCCAAGACTGCCCAAGACGCACTCAAGAGGCGCCCAAGACGGCGCAAAAAGGTCCCAACACGTTCCGCATGACGCCCGAGGTGGCCCCGATGTGTTTCAGGGAAGGCCCGCCACCGAGAACGCGAATTGAAAACCTTAGTTTTTCGCCCTGGGAAATCCCTCGGGCACGGCGGGCGGGGAAAGGGGCGTAGGCGTAGGCAGCGGCAGGGGAAGATGAAGATAGAGGAGGAGGGAGAGGAGGGGGAGGACGATGAGGAAGAGGGGCAGGAGGAGGAGGGGATGAGGAGGAGATGAGAGAGGAGGAACGCGGACCCAACACCACAGGATGGTTGGGACCTAACACCACAGGATGGTTGGGAAACACAGCCAAGGCACGCCGACGGGATTTGCCGAAGGCCACTATATAGCACTCGCCCTTTTTTGTTGACATTGTTTGCAACCGCTGGGGGAATGTGAAATCGATACACCAGTATTCACAGCCAACGCATATCAAAATCACCAAACCGTGCAACGTGTGGCAAAGCTTCGTCACGGTAGCATCCTCGAATTTGTCTGTTGGGCCTAGGAGTTGGGGGAGTTTCACATTGCGGGCGCCTTCCTCCAAAAGCAAGGTTGAATCAGCTCGGGCCGTGAAACGCAATGGCGTTTCATCATAGCGACACAGTTCGGTAATGGAAATCAGGGACCCATCTTCACTATTAGCGATACTATGAACAAGGTTTGATATAAAGGACAGCGCCGACATCCGATCTGATAACACACACGCCATGGCAAGTTCTGTCCTCATTGTGCGAAGCTTGTCCTCTCGAGTGTCTGACAGTGCTGCTTCCGCCTTCAAGGTTGAGGTGAGTTTACCGCTCACTAAGAAATGATACACAACCCTGTCATTATCATCATCAACACGCGCACTATCCACACTCCGCTCCAGGCATTCTGCAATCCTTCGGGCCCCATCCCAAAAGGCAGGGTTATACAATGGTTGTGGGCCAGCAGTTTCATCAGCAAGCTGTGGTAGCAAGTTCGGGTTGTCAGACACAGGGAAACTGGGCGGTACCAGCGCCAACGTCGTCTCGGCCACTGCCTCCTGATAGTAGCTGTCGGGGTCAGGGCCGTCGGACTCACGAGGCGCATCTGCGATAGGCACCAGATCGGGCGGTGCATCGAAAACCCGTCTGATATCGCCAACAAGAAAGCGCAACATCTCACCAGGTGTCACTGGAAAGGGCGGCTCTGCTTCTGGCGTCGGGCACTCCAGCAACGGCGGCGTCGGGCAGTCCAGCAACCGGCGTCGCGACGCCATCGGTGAGCTCTGGCGTCGGGCAGCCGACCGCAGGAGAAAGCGAAGGACTGCGCCAGGCCCCTGCCCGACCAGGACGCTCGTCATCAGAACTCCCAGCCATCGCGTCGAGAACGGCATCCAGGCCGCCCCAACCAGGTCCACTCGCCATCGTGCCAGGGCTGGCACCGAGGAGCTGTGACAGCTAGCACACAAGAACGTTGGCCAATCAACAAAAGTGGCTTAGTGACCGAAACGGTTTGAGCCCAAATGGTTACGGACAGCAGGGGCGGCGTAGGGGTTCAATCTTCGGGTCTGGTGGCCACATACGCAAGTTTGGTATCACCAAATTGTTGGTGTTTTGTTGCCTTACATATGAAGGTACATCCGAAAAACTAGCGCGATGGCGATGGGAAGCCAGGGGGCGGGTGGGAATAATCGAACATTGTTGTTGATGCAGATGACACAGGGCAGCAACGGTAGAACACCAACCCGAAAGGGGTGATGGGTATATGGGGAGCAACAGAAAGCGAACCTGGAGGATGGAACTTTGGAAGGAAGGCGAGGACGCAGATTAGCCATTAGCCTTTCCCTGGCACCGCTCTCGCTCGAACATTCCTCGCAATTCGACGCTTGGAAACCGACGGTTTCAATTTCCGCGCTTTCAGTGGGCGTCACTTTCCCCGAATAGGGCACCGCTGGGCACGACGTCACAATTGACGCCCCGAAGATAGCAAACCCCAGCTGCTTCTCATATGACGGGGGGAGGGGAGGGGAGTTCTAACTTCAGAAAAACAACACACCAAGGATCACGAGGCGCATGGCTACGCTGGGTCGCCAATGTGGACCATGGGCCCCGCATTACATCCACATACTTTGCGGTGGTGTTCGGGGTGCAAATTACCCCCCCATTGTTCAGACGGCTTGATCTCGCCCGCGCGGTCATCGCGCACGGGGTAACATGGCATGACTCCTGCCCCGACGACGCGGGCGCGAAAACGGGAATGAAGTTTGGCATTGAGACAGTACATTGGGAACGCTTCAATTCTAGCAACGTTGCAAGGATGTATCTCGGCGAAACAATGACACGGCCATCACACCATATGCTTGCCACATTGGTTACCACATCAGCAGTTCCCCTGTCGTCCGCACTCTCTCTATTTGAATAAAGCAAGGAAGATTGTGTAAAAGTGTGTTCAAGCATATGCGAAACGTGGAACATAATAATGCTACCCGAAGTGGTTTTCAAAACAACTTTAAAACAACTTCAAAACAACTTTTCTGAAAAAAAACCATAAAAGAACTTTAAACCAACTTTAAAACAACTTTCCTGGTTTGTCAACATGAACACCCCTCTCCCAGGCATCGCTGAGATAAGGCCAAATCCGCCAACCAGACGGGAGGAGAGTCTTTTGGTCTGACTTCGCCCCAACGACCGCGGGATCACCTCTCCAGCCCGCGCACGTGGAGGGTCTCCGTTTCACTTCGATCTCATCCGCCAACCTCGGATCGTACCGGTGCCGCCGCTCCCTAGCGGGCCTCTCCACCGGGGGCGTGCTGACCAACATGCCGAGGCGAATCTTGCCGTGCTATCACGGCCCCAACGCATTGATGTGCAACTTGCTTGCTTCCCCACTGAGGGCACAAGGGGACTCCACCGTGCGAACCATCAGCCTTGAAGGATCATGAAACGCAGGAGCAGAGAAGAAGACGAGGGCTTCCCAAGGCAGCAACAACGCGGGAAGGGCCGATCTGCTTCGGGGTGCTCTTCTCCAGACCAGCAGAAACAACATCAACAGCAACTTTCGGAGGACCGTGAAATTTTCTCGCATCGGCGCTGATCCCCTGGCGGCGTCTCTGACACCGCCCCTGGCGCGCTCCGAGCGCCACGGAGGGGGGAGGGGCAAGTCCGCTCGGACCTCCAGCCGTTCTGGTGCACTTCTCTCCCGCGCCCAGGAGCTCCCAGAAATGATGTGAACGCGTACCTCTGTCAGGAGTGGTGCACGAAAACCGACTTCGGCAAACGACCATTCAATCAAGACCGACTCGGGACCAGGCCAGGCGGGCGCGGGCTCGAAGAAGTTGCGGCCGCAGCACCACGTCGAGAAGCGAAGCAGGACAAACGAACATCACACACACACACCCATACCCACAGGGTGGTCGTCGGGAGGAGGACTGGCTATGGATATGGGTGCGGGTTGTCGTGCCCCGGGGGATGCTCCATGTCGAGCGGGGACCCCCGTCCCGCAACACGCACCCTTAAAAAGTAGTCTCCTCCGGCCCCCTTCTGTGTGTGTGCTGTTCGCTGTTCGCTCGCCGTTCGGGGGGGGGGCGATGGGCAGGGGCGAGGGGCAGGGGCGAGGAGCGAGAGGGAGGAGGAGGGGGCGAGGGCGAGGGGAGGAGGAGGAGGAGGAGGAGGAGGAGGAGGTGGAGGAGGAGGTCGAGGAGGACGAGGAGGACGAGGAGGACGAGGAGGACGAGGAGGAGGAGAAGGAGGATCGCCGATCGACCTGGCAGGGCGAGGGGGGCCCTTCTCAAGGCGAGGAGGCCGTGGCGGAGCGCAGGAGCGCCGCTGCCCAGGCCGCCGAGGGCGCCCGTGGCCGCGGAGGGCGCCGCAGCCGAGGGGCCGCCGCAGGGCGGCCGCAGGGGCCGCCGAAGGGGCCGCCGCAGGGGCCGCCCACGGGGGCCGCCGAGCCCGCGGCTCGCCCTGCGAGCTCCGCGCGCTCAGCCCGCAGAGAGGTCCGAGGATCTCCCCGGATGCTTCCCATCGAGGTGCTGAGGATTCCAGAGGTCCGAAGTGTTTATATATATATATATATATATATATAGATATAGATATAGATAGATAGTTTTTTTTTTGGGGGGGGGTTAACTTTTTTCCAGAGGTCTCCAGAGGTCCGAGGAGGTTCAAGACCATCGATGCTCCGATCTTCCTTTCGCTCCGGCGGTTTTTCCTGGATCTCGGCTTCCGGGGCCCGCCACCGGGCCCGGGGACCGTGAGGTATAAATGGACCCGGGACGAAGAACCACTCCCCATGGCATGTCGGGACCCCTGTCGGCGGATGTCTGCGGGGCTGCGATGAATCGGGGGCGACACATGGGGGGGGGGCAGCGAGGGCTGCGGAAAAAGAGGCCATCCAGGGCCCCAGAGAGGGTCCGAAAAGGGCACCTTTCTCCCCCGACTTTAATCGTCCCCCAATCACCCTGAGATCTGGCTTTGCAGCAACATTGCAGCACCGTGAAAAATCAGGACCCAAACTCCAGACCCATCTTTCTGCGTCAGCGCCAGATCGATCCGGGATGATCCCTATATATGGCCTGAACTTGAGCGAGCATGCTGCGGACAAGAATGCGACGCCAGGATCTCTCGCGCCCGAGTCTGTGTCTCCCTGGGGCCCCCAAACGGCCTCTCAACAGACCCCAGGGCCTCCCAAAAAAGCATCTGGACGACGGCCCTGTTTGGCCCCAAGAGCGCCGCAAGATGCCATCGAGAGGCTTCCTCCTCCGCCCTTTTCTTTTCCTCCTCCTCCTCCTCCTCATATTTATCTTCATCCTCCTCCGTTCCTTCTCATCCTCTTCGCCCGTTTGGGGGCTCCGGAGCAGCGGCGGCGTCTCTGGCCGCTGGCGCGGCGGCCCCGGCGCCGGCAGCAGCTCCGGCGGCGGCGGCGGCGCAGGGCTGCCGCGCCCGCTGCCGCCACTCGCGGGCTCGCGCGGCGCCGGGGGCGGGGGCGGCGTGCGCGGGGCGGCGGGCGCCGCCCGGGTCAGCTCCTCCTCGATCGCGGCGGGGGCCGGGCTGCCGGCCCCGCCAGCGGCGTCGCGCTCCTGCGCGTCGTGTGATGAGCCTGTTTTCACACCACCACACATAAGTTGGAGGGGGGAAGGAGGAGGAGGAGGAGGAGGAGGAGGAGGATTGAGGAAGGAGGAGGAGGTACGATGGAGGAGGAGGAAGGAGGAGGAGGAGGTGGCGGAGGAGGAGGACGAGGAGGAGGAGGAGGAGGAGGAGGAGGAGGAGGAGGACGAGGACGAGGAGGAGGAGGAGCAGGAGGACCCCCCCTCCAACTTATGGTGGTGGTGGTGGTGGTGGAAAACACGCCCATCATCGTGTGTATGCCCAGACCCGCGATCGCGCTGACGGGAGGTTTTTTGCTACTTGCGGCCCCCGGGCAGTCATCAAGAAGCGACGTATACTCGGGACGAGGAGCAGGTTCCGGGGAATGGGTCGAGGCCTCTGGGGTGGAGGTTGTGAAAGAATCACGACGTCAGGGGTCTGGGCAGGGAGGGTGGGGGGGCGCACGCGTGCGCAGGGGTTCGCGCGGGGCGCTCGGCTGGTTCTCGACGGATAGGTCGCGCGGCGATCTGCCTCACTTTCGGCCGCGGGGGGGCGCATTCGGGCCCGGCCGTCAGGCATCGGCGCGGGACGGGGCACCACCGGGCCATGGGTGCAGTCCAGAGGACCGGGGGGCCACGCGCTGGACAAGGGCACGACGTCGGATGCCTGGGGGGCTGGGGGGCTGGGCAAGCTTGCAGTGGTGGCCTTCCACATCGGTGGTCTCGGCCTTCCTATTCGAACCACTCCTCCATGGAGCTAGCGAACCAACCAGCTGGCCAGACAGCGAGCTAGTCAGTAGACAGCTCAGTGCCCTCCAGCCAGCCAGGCAACCCTGCCACAGCCAGCCGATCAGCGTCTAACACGCTGTATGACAGCTCGCCCAGCCCCAGACCAGACATCCTCCGATAACCGATCATTATGCCCCCGGGGCACACGCCCAGTCCGGACAAAAAACACATCGTCGGATATCTGGGAACCCGCATCCCAGACTGACGCGCCAGGTCGGGGAAGAACCAACCGACCGACCGACAAGCGGAGTCTCAGGGCCTCAGAGCCGTGTCGGTCGGGG
>CAUYUJ010016055.1:279643-297987 GCA_963575745.1 Prorocentrum cordatum | reverse complement strand
CCTCCTCCTCCTCCTCCTCCTCCTCCTCCTCCTCCTCCTCCTCCTCCCCCCTCGCCTGGCCGTCTTGCAGAGGCTGAGCCCCGTGCTCTCACTCTCTCTCTCTGACACCCTTTTTCCCCCCAGGGGCACTGCTGCCTCTCGTGCTGCCCACCGCGCACGGCACTGTCACTCGTGGGCGAGCGCGGCTGTTTCCCGTGCCGACGATGAGTATGAGCGAGCCGCTTCCTGCCTCGCTCTCACGGGGGACCTCAGGGCAGGGCCAACCGGGCAGCCTGGGTGTGCAAACGCCTCCCGCCGGCGCGCAGGAAGGGCTTCTCGCCTTCGGCACCGGCGTGACCTACGGCGCCACCAACGCGCTCGTGGGCCACCCCATGGACACGGTGAAGGCGAAAATGCAAGGAGCCCAGCACTTTCGCGCTCCTCCTCCTCGTCCTCCTCCTCCTCCTCCGTCGCCCCCTCCTCCCACTCCATCCCTTCTCCTTATGCAAGACTTCCCCCTGTCGCGCCCCCAGATGCGTTGGTAGGGCGGGCTCAGCGTTTCGCTTGGGATTCCCTCACCGTTTATGACACGGACGCTTGAGATGTGCAGCAGTTTCACACATGGAGGCCAGGTTGTTTTCAAAATGTGGCCATCGCCTTAGCGCGCATGCTCTTCAACATGTTGAAGCAGTTTCAAGGATGGAGGGCGGCTCGTTTTCAACATGTGGCTCTTGCCCGAGCGCCGCGCACATTCGGTTTAACTGTTGGCAACAGTTTCAAGGATGCAGGGCGGCTCGTTGTCAAAATGTGGCTCTTGCCTGAGCGCCGTGCACATTCGTTTCGAACGCTTGCAACAGTTCCAATGGTGCAAGGTGGTTCGTCTTCAAACTGTGGCTTTCGGTTTAGCGTCGCGCATATTAGTTTCGAATGTTTGCAGCAGTTTCAATGATGGAAGGCGGTTCGTTCTCAAACTTTGGTTTTCGCTTTAGATCGTAAACTTGACGTCCCAGGAATGGTGTTCCGGCGCGGTTTACGATTGTCAGGACGCAACAGTGACGTTCATTCGCAGTGCTGAAGTCCCAGGAATGGGGTTCTGGCGCAGTTCAGGATCGTCAGGACGCAACAGTGACGTTGATTCCTGGCGCTACAGTCCCAGGCATGATGCTTTGGCGACTTGGAGCCTAGCGCGTGAAGGGTTTAGAGTGGTTCCTCTTCCAACCGTTATTGTCCATTGAGGAGGAGGAGGAAGAGGAGGAGGAGGAGGAGGAGGAGGAGGAGGAGGAGGAGGAGGAGGAGGAGGAGAAGAAGGAGGGGGATTCGAGAAGGAGGAGGAGGAGGAGGAGGAGGAGGAGGATGAGGAGGAGGAGTTGGAGGCCAGGGCCGCTAGCATTCGACCATTCGAGGAGGAGGAGGAGGAGGAGGAGGAGGAGGTTTATCCCTCCCTCTACCCCCCCCACCTCTGGACCTGGACGGGGGAGGTCTCGACCGATGGCAGCGTCCAAGAAGGCCTCGGCGGGAAGGCACACGGCGTTGACGCTACACTGGTTTTGAGTAATCTTAAGTCGGGCCTGTCCCTCTACAGGAGGAATATTCAAACATATTCAAACAATAGTCTGGGCACGATTTGTCGACTATTTTTTTGTGAAACTAATTTTTGAGTATCTTTTTGTTTGTTGTTTTTTTTGGGTTTGTTTTGTTGTTGTGTTTTTCCGCACAAAGTGCGCCTGTAGGGGGACATTCCCGACCTGCGAGTGCTCCCCCTCCTCTGATCGATCTCCTCGCAGTGCTCCCAAGGTTCCCAAGATGGCCCCAAGAGGCGCCCAGGACGCCCCAGGAGGCCCCCAAGAGGCCCCCATCGCGCCCTCCTCGCCGCGGGGCGGGGGGGGGTCCCGAGGGAAACGGGTCCTAGACTCAGGATTCGATTGGGGGGTCGACTAGGGAAGTGATTTACCCCAAATTTTGTTCGTTTGTCGAATCTACAAGGAAATATCGGCAGACCTGCGACAGTTCCGCGCATTTTTTCCGGATCCGGCGAAGATTCCGATGTTGGAGTAAATCAATTCTGTAGTCGATACCCTACTCGAAAGATGCATTTGGCGCCAGCTGGGGGTCGGAGGTGGCCCAGCGCCAGTTCTGGCGAGCAGGCAGGGGGGACGTCCGAGGGGTTCTGGGTTCGAGAAGGTTTTTGTTTGCCTTGTCGGCCTCTGGGGGTTTTGTTCGGGCAGATTCAGGAGGGGAAAAACACACACAGACTGCAGGAAACAGGGTATATATATATATATCAGTGATTTGAGTGAGGATTGTTGTGCATGCGCTGTTGTGACATTTGTGTACTGTGGAAAGCCAGTTTTGGCTCAGTTCATGCTGAGGTGGAAAAGGATTTCACCAGCCCTGTCGGGCAAGGTCCGTGGACCCCAGCTCCGCTACTTAAGTTATCAAGATAACATTTCAGTACTTGCATGGTAGCGCGATTGGTTTCTGTTCTTCTCATGATGGCTGGTCTTGTGGACACGCGCCTGCTGGGACGACCAAACAAGTACTCAGGCAACCGCGACGAGTTCCCGACCTTCAGATACCAGCTGATCAGCTACTTGGGTGCCATCGACCCGAGATTGGCACAAGCAGTCGCGACAGCAGCTACCCACGGCAATGTCATTACGCTTTCAGAGATGGGTGACGATAACAAGCAGTTTGCAGCGACGATGGGATACATTCTATCACAGTTGCTTGGAGGCAGCGCGCTGACCTTGGTGATGAATTGTGAGCCAGGTAGCGGCCTGGAGCAGTGGCGACGTCTTTGTCTACGCGAGGATGCGGCTACTGGCTCCAACAAGGTGACGCAGCTGCAGCTTCTTGTGAACGCAGAGTTTTCAGGCAAGTGGGAGACCTACGTCGAGGAGCTCACGAAGTTTCTACTGGACATCAACCGATATCAAGAGAAGTTTTCAGAGGTGATCTCAGACACCCTTGTCCAAGCCTTGATCAAGAAGAACACGCCCGAGCCGCTGAAGACTCAGGTGATGATGCAGACCTTCTCGAACCACCAGATCCTACGGGAGACTTGTGAGGCCTTCGCTCAGCAGATGATGCAGCGCGACCCGAGGGTGACCAAGAAGAAGTTCGACCCGAACGCCATGGACGTGGACGCTTTCGACAAGGGCGGCAAGGGCGATTCCAAGGGCAAGGGCTTCGGCGGCAAGTCGGACCAGAAGGGCAGCGGTGGCAAGTCGAGCAGCCAAAGGAGTGCTTGGCAGAGTTCGGGCGGCAAAGGTGGCAAGGGCGACGGCAAGAACAAGATGAAGAGCAAGAAGGGCGAGACGAAGCTCTTCGACGGATGGTGTTCGAATCCCCACTGCGGCAAGTACGGGCACAAGATCGCGGACTGCAGGAAGTACGGCGGCGGCGCTTACCAGCCTGGAGGAGGTCAGCGATCCGTTTCTGAGGTTCAGCCAGGACTTCAACCAGCTCCAGGATCGGGCTCAGCAAGTACGGTCCATCCAGGAGATTCAGCGTCGCAGACACAGGTACGTGGAGCTGGACGCGTACAGGCAGCAGTGTTACCAGATGACGAAGGGGGGGGGGGGGGGTGGATTTTTGCGTTTATGGACGACACTGACGGGGACGAATGCGAGATGCTCGTGGATAGTGGAGCTCACACTCATGTTGTACCAAAGGCTATGACGGAGAAGTGCAAGCTCACAGGCGAGCCAGGTCAGTCTCTGCGATCCATTACTGGTAAGGGTATTCGGACTTGGGATAAGCGAACGTTGACGGGTGAGGTCTTCGATTCGAACACGTCGATCCCTGCAAAGCTAGACGTCACGCCAGCTGAAGTTCGTAGAGGTGCCCTTTCAGTTGCAGAGATGAATGATGCAGGTTATTCGGTGCACTTTGATCCTGACGGAGCCAAGATGTTCAAGAGCAACAAGAATGTGCAGCACGAGATAGATAAAGCGATCGAGTCGACAGTGACTTTGCAGTTACGACGGAAGGTGAATGAGTTTCTTCTTCCCATGAGGTTCAAGGATCCGACAGGCTACGAGTCCATCATCGGCGATGTCGAGGACCACTCTGAGAAGGACGACGCGCAGATGAAGGAGGAGCCTGTCGAGACACAGCCTGTGGAGGTGCAGGCTGACAGTGTCGCAGAAGGAGTTCCAGATCAGACGGGGGCGCCCGTCGCACCCGGGCTCAAGAGACCAGCTCGGATGTCAGGAGAACATGTCAGAGCGCACATTCGGAGAGGTCACATTCCTTTCGAAGCTTGGTATCAGGAGTGCATGATGGGACGAGGGCAAGAAGACCCTCATCGCGCGAGAGATCCAAACGCATCGGCTACTCCAGTTATATCATTCGACTATGGGTTTCTCAGTCTTGGTGAAGATGGACCAGGTCGGCGTCTTACCCTGGCAGTCGGCAAGGACAGAAGGACAGGCTACCTCATGGGAGTTGTCGTGGAAGCTAAAGGCAATCAGAGCTACGCTATAGCGGCCATCAGCGAGTACCTGGACGAGCTTGGCTACATGAGTATGGAAGTTCAGTTAGACGGAGAACCAGCACTGGAGGCACTCATGAATGGAGTGATTTCGGAGCGTATAAGCTCGGCAAAGAGGCAGCTGAAGCTCAACTTCGAGTACGGCTAGTTCCAAAAGGAAGCCACGCTTCTCAAGGTGGAGTTGAGAGTGGAGTCAAGTCGGTTGCAGGTCTTGCGAGGACTGGGCGTTTGGCTCTGGAGAAGCGTTACAACATGAAGTTCACTGAGGATGTTCCTATCATACCTTGGATGATTCGGCATCAGATATTCTGCCACAACAGGTACCAGCGGAGGAGGAGCAGCGGTCGCACATCTTTCGAGGAGCTCAGGTTGGCACCGTGCACTTCACCCATGCTGGAGTTCGGAGAGACAGTGATCGGCAAGGAGCACACGGAGCTGCAAGACAAGCTGGGTGCAGCCTGGTGCAAGGGACTGTGGCTCGGACGCAGTTCGAAGAGTGATGCTCATGTTATCGGCACGGCGACGGGGGTAGTTCAGGCCAGGACAGTGAAGCAGCTGACGACGGAGGAGAGCTTCGACATGGAGATGCTCAAGGCCATGCGTTGGACGCCTTGGAGGACCTCGGTTAGAGCTGGAGTCTACGAGGGCGAGAATTGGCAGCCGACGGAAGGATGCCCTGGGTGTGAGTATGCAGCTCAAGGTCAGCACGGACGAGGACGGCCACCACACCACAGCAGGACATGCCAGCAGCGTCGGGCCGAGTACGAGAAGTCAATCGCCAGCAAGGACGACGAGCAGCCGAAGGTGGTCGTGGTTCCCGTACCTACGGCCAGCTCGGAGGCTAACAACGGCGGGCAGCAAGCACAGCGACCAGCAGGGCCAGAGCCAGCACAAGGCCAATATCCAGTTGAAGCAGTTCGTCGGGAGGTGCAGAAGATCGAGAGGAGGCTTCGTGGCAAGCAGGGAGTACCAGCTCCAGGGGCACCCGCTAAGCGAGGAGCTGCTGACGCTGACCTCGGTGAAGGTGGCCCTGGAGGCCCACCTGGAAATCGAGGCCTGGTGGGGGCCATCGAGAGCTTGAGTACTGGCGACCTCAAGAGGCTCGTGGCGGGCTTCAGCACGGAGGAGATGATGAGGCTCGTGGGCGAGGTCGACAAGGAGCTGAAGGACGACAGCGAGTTCAGCATCGTGATGGGCTGGACCGAGGACGACGAGTGGGAGGCGAAGCAGTGCGAGCTAGATCGGTTCGACAACTACGACGTGTGGGGGCTCACGCTGGGGGACCCTCACGGGCCTAAGGCACTTACGTGGACTTGGGTTTTGGAGATGAGGAGTGGTGAGCTCAAGGCGAGGCTTTGTGCGCGACCATTCGGCAAGCAGGTCAACAAGAGCAAGAATGAGCTGTACTGCCCTACCCCACTTTCGTTCTCACTCAAGCTGCTCATGGTCTACGCTATCGTTAAGGATTTCGCCATCTTCTTTTTCGACATATCTCGAGCGTTTCTGTACACGCCGATTCGGGAGTTGGTGTACGCAGAGGTTCCGAAGGAGTACTGCCATCTTCCCGATAGTTCGGATTGGGTTTTCAAGCTCAATAAGACCGTCTACGGACTTAACGAGGCGATGATCGATTTCGACGACCACTTTGAGAACATCGCTACAGGACGGAGTGATGAATCTATGATGGCTTTCAAGAGGTTTCTTTCTGACCCGTGTACGTTTGCAGACAAGGCTAATCAAGTTGCTATGTCCAAGCATGTTGACGTTGGCACGCTGGTGGGACCCAGAGTTTCAGCCAGCAAAGCGTTGGAGGAGCTCGGCACACATTTTCTACTCAAGGTTTCTGAGCTCACAGTTGGTGGTCCTGAGATCAAGCACCTTGGGCGTGGCTGGCTCCGCACCCCCGAAGGTATTCAAGTTCGCATGTGGCCTGCTATTGTCAAGAAGCTACTCGACTCTGAACCCAATGATAAGAAGACGAGCCCAATACCAGGAGTCAAGAACGAGAAGAAGGTCGAGAGCGAGGAGGAGTTGGATTCCAAAGCGGCCACCAAGTTCAGGAGCGTCAACGGCCTCAACATGTTCGTGTGCTTGGAGAGGCCCGAGTGTCAGTACGCAGCGAAGGAGTGTTCGAGGGGGATGTCACGACCGACGGTGCAGGACCAGACGAGACTCACGCGCATCATCAGGTTCATTCGAGCTCAGCCATCTTCAGTCACGTGCATGTATCCAGACAGCGGCGAGTTCAAGGTTATCGGACGTGCAGACTCTAATTGGGCAGAGGATCCTATCGGGAGGAAGTTTACAAGTTGTGGTCAGTTGTTTCTCAATGGAGCTTTGATCATGCAGTTCGTCAAGACTCAGGGGGCACCAGCACTCTCGTCGCCCGAAGCTGAGTTTAACGCACTCGTGCATGTCGGGATTGAGGCGAGAGGAGCACAGACTTATCTCAAGGAGCTCTTGGACGAAACTGTACCAGTGACGCTGGAGAGTGACAACTCCAGCGCTCTCACGAACGTCGAGAAAAAGGGAGTTGTCAGGACGAGGCCCATCGAGTTGAAGGATCTGTGGATCAAGGACCTAGTCGCGCGCAAGGCTGAGACGAAGGTCAGCGCGAGCAAAGTTCACACCGACGAGAACACCGCAGATCTTGGGACGAAACATCTTTCGAGGGTCGATTTCATGAAGCACCTAACGGCGATGAAGGTTTGGCTCACTGGGAAAGGTGAGGTTGGTGGAATTTCGGGTTCAAGCAACGAGAAGAAGGCCCAGATCGGTAAGCCGGCGCTGGAGCTGATGGGAGCACTTACTCAATGCTTGGTGGGTCTTGGTACGTTTCTTCAATTTGGACGTGCGGACGCTACTGAGTTGGTGGAGAAGGAGTTTCAGCCAGTCGCGATCTCAAGCCCTGCAGATGATGAGAGCCATTTTGGCGTTTCCACAACGGTCGTGATGATGATGCTCACCCTTTTGAGTGTTATCGCAACGAGTGCAGTCTTCAAAGTCAAGCAGCACATCGACCGTATCACGCAGCCAGCACAGAAAGATGCCTCAACTCAGTACAGCCTGAAGGACACGATGAAGAATGGAGCTACGAGCAAGATCGTGGTCAATGATCTTCGGGCTATGTTCACAGCTATGACTATAGACAGTGGACGGGAGTTTCTACGACTACGGCGAGTGGATCGGGCCGTCTCGACATATACAAAGGCGATGGTGGTCGAAGCTTGCGTGGCGACCGCCCTCAACGAGATAAGGCAGGACAGGATCTACAGTGTTGATGGGTTTGTCGGGATTTGGCACCCTCACTCGCTGGCTATGATTCGATATTGATATGTTTCCAGAATGCGTGCCCGATCTTGGCATGAAGCTGCAGATGGGCCCGAGGAGGAGTGCAGGAAACAGGGTATATATCAGTGATTTGAGTGAGGATTGTTGTGCATGCGCTGTTGTGACATTTGTGTACTGTGGAGAGCTGGACCCCAGCTCCGCTACTTAAGTTATCAAGATAACATTTCAGTACTTGCACAGACACAATTATTCGTCGACCCCCAGAAAATATGGGAAAATATGGGGAGTGGGGGGGAAGACAGAAACCCAGAAAATATAGGAAAATATTGGGAATATTTTTATTGGTGTGTATTTATTTGTGTGTCCTGGGGCCCCTTCACAGATGGGCCCCAGGACCGATTTTGAGCAGACTTGGCCCCATCCCCCCCCTCCAGACAGATCTTCCCAGGGCCCGTCCAGCCCAGGCCCCGGGGGCCACCTCCAAGGTGCGCTCACAATCTTGCGGCAACGTGCAGCCCAAGTCGAGCTGTCAGTCCGTGTTTTGGGCAAGCACGTGCCGGCTCTCCCCGCAGGTTGCTGGCCTCCGCGCTCGAGCGCTGCAGCGATGGAGGGATCGAGAATTCTTGCGGGAAGAATTCAACAAGAGCGTGGGGTCCTTCTCCGCAGGTCCGTGTCGTGCCGACGCGGCAGCGGCCCATCTGCGGGCGTTCAGGGTTGAATGCCGCCAGTGGCCCAGAATCGGCCAATCTCGAACGATCGGCGCTATCGGAAAGTCGCGGATCGTTCAAGGTTGAACGATACACGCGGTGTCGGAAACCAGCGCCGACGTCGTCACGACACGCACCTGCCATGTGCTGGGGCCCTCCCTGGAAGCAGCTCTTCGTCCCGAGTTGTCTCGTGCACTGTCCCGAGGCAGGGCCCCAGGGTCCCGAGATCGGGGGTATTCCAGTTTTGCCGTACTATTATTGTTGTTGTTATTATTATCATTATTATTATCATCGTCACTACCAGTAACATTCTTATTATTAATATCATTTTTATTACTACTACTAGTATCATTATTATCTTCATTATTATTGTTATGGTTAGCAAAATTATTACTATACTACTACTATCATCATTTTTGCTACTATCATTATTATCATGATGACGTCCTGGGGTCTCAGGGTTGGGTCTCTTGCGGAAGGGTTCTTGTGGTCGAGCCCCCGCTGCAGTATCTTGGCTTCCAGGTGGTCGAAGTGTCACCACCAGCACCGAAATCTTGGGCCGTCTCCCCCCCCGTTGTAGAGGCGAGCCCCTGTGCTGGTGCTGATGCCAATCTCCAAGCCTGCAGCATGGTCCAGAGGTTCAGGGGCCGCGTATGCTCGCTGAATATGGCGGCATCGTTTTGTGTTCGCTTTCGTTTTGCACCTGTAGCGTTCTAAGCTTTCGTTTTGGACTCTCGGGTTCGTTTTGTTTCTTGTTCTCAACACAAGCGCGTATTAAAGCAGCGTTATGCCAGGTCTCTGGTGTGATGTCTTGGGCTTGTGCCTCAGTGGCCCAGGGCCACCGTGGGCACGTGGCCCGCGGCCCAAGGGGCGCCACAGCCGTCGCCCGCCGGCCCTCCTCGTCCTGCCGTGCTCGAGGCTCTCCTTTGTGCCTGCAGCTGCCTCGTTGTGCCGTCCGCAGGTGCTCGTGCAGCACGTCGCCAATGTTTTTGTTTTCCACTGTAGGTCTGGTCTCGGGTGGTCTCTTGGGTCTTGTGCATAAGAGTCGGCGGCGGCGGTCTGCGATGAAGCGACCCGCGTGCGAAATTTTTTCCACGCGCCGTGCACTCGTGCCCCGCCTGCCCCTCATGGGGACCGCTCTTCCTGAGCCCCAGCGCGCAGGCTGAACTGAACTGAACCGAACCGGTCCCCGTTCTTTTCCTCCCTGGCGGCCTCGGTGTCCCGCGCCCTGCCGTCCTGGGGGCTCTCCGTGGTGCCTGTGGCCGCCTCGTTGCGCCGTCTGGCGGCACTCGTGCAGCACCTTTGCCCACTTCTTGGTCCGTCTTCCAGTCCCAGTGCTTTGCCTCGACTTCGGCTTCGGGGTCCCGTCGTCGGGCCCCCGGGCCATCAAACATACAGTCGGGGCGCTTAAGAAGGAACCCTTTTCGTTGGGGAGGGGCTCGGTGTTCCTTAATTGTTCCACACCTTGCCCAAGGTTTTCCTTAAGCTTTCGATGGGAAGTCGAAGGTTAACTTATGAAAAAAGGGGCCTCGTTCCTTATTTAGGGTTCCTTAGGTCAACGCCTCGAATGTAGATCCGGGACGAATGATGGGCTTCGGGGTCCCCTCGTCGGGCCCCGGGGCCATCAAACATAGATCCGGACGAACAAGCATCCCGGACGCGGCGGTCGGGATCTCTGTGGCCGCACATGGCAATGCTCTCATCGTCAGACGTCTGGGTTTGCGCACCAGGGCGCTGATCCAACTCTTGCGTCATTTGTTCTGGCTTTTTCAGGGTCCCCTCACACAGTGCAGCCAGTCGTGGTGCAAGCTGATGTGGCTCGTGGGCGGCCGGTACTTCAACCCATCAATTCATTCCCTTCTCAGTTGCAGATCGGCCCCAGATCTCATTCTCTTGTGGGACTATGTGCTTTGCTGCCTCTTGATCCTTGGGGCGTTCGGTTAAAGAATCATCGCACCCAGCGCAGAGCGGCTTCACCAAGGGCGAAGACGCTGGTATGGTCGGCGTGATAAAGAGGCCTGCTGTAGCCGTCAGTGGGATGTTTGCGGGGCACCAGGGCACGCAGGCGGCACACTCGTGTAGATCGTGGGCCAGGACGCGCGAACGTCAGGTGCAGGTGATCGTATGCGTTTGTCCGAGTGTGGGTACCTGTTTTGGCTTTACTTGGGGACAGATCAAGAACATCCGCGAGGTTTTTCCTGTTGCGCTCGTAAAGACTGAGCCCAGGATCCACCACGCAGGATCCCCCATGGAAGAAGTGTGCCGCCAGTAAATTTCTGGAAGGCCCGCGGTGGTGGGTGGAGGAGGTGGAGGAGGACGAGGAGGAGGAAAAGGAGGAGCAGGAGGAGGAGGAGGAGGAGGAGCAGGAGGGGAGGAGGAGGAGAAGGAGGGAGGAGCGAGGAGGAGGAGGAGGAGGAGGAGGAGGAGGAGGAGGAGGAGGAGGAGGAGGAGGAGGAGGAGGAGGAGGAGGAGGAGGAGGAGAGTATGTTCTCCCTGAGAGTTCAACTTGAGCTATTCGTAAGGAGTGGACTCAGGCCCAGGCGGCTCGAAAGGCGTGTATGCCCCTCATCAAGCGTCTGGTCCGCGCAGAGCACGGGAAACGAAGCGTGCCAACAGGATTTTCAAGGTGGAGGCTGATCATGCGGCTTTGGTTCAGCAGGTTGAGGACCTTTCCGCCCAGCGTGAGGCGTTGGAAGATATTATTCGGGAGGAGATGGCAACGCTGGAGAAGAGTAAGAAGGATACAGCTGCCCGCCTGTTAGTTAATACACTGCCCGACATCTCTGCTCTCAACCCCCAGGTTTTCAATCTCAATGGTGAGCTGGATTCGATTCAGTGTTCGGATGGCAAGGTAGCTCTGGAGATTCAGTACATGGCCGTTCTTGAGGTGTTCAAAAGTTACCTCTGCAGCGATTTCCACATCATCAGCTCCTCCCTCAGCAAGGGGTGCGGCAGTGTGGCTTCGATATTCCAGTGGAACTCATGGAGGTAGACGAGTCAGACGTGGTGGCGGTGTGTACTACGTTGGATGTGTCGGAAGCAATCAACAGATGGATCATGGAAGGCGTCCTGGGGGCCAGCAAGAAGACAAGGTTCAGAGGCCCCACTCGTGGAGGGAAAGTTTCGGCAGGGGGCAGTTTCGTTCATCCGAATCCTGAGCTGGAGCTTTGGCATGTATGCGGCGCCTTGGACTAGGATGCGAAGTGGTACCACAAACCGGCCACGTATGCCCGAGGCAGCATCCGAGGAGATTTCCTGTTTCTCTGGTGTCGTTGTTGTCAGTTGGGGCAGCAAATGGCGAGTGTGCTACTTGAAGAAGGAAGGCTTCTCGCATGCGCAGGTTTACTCGTGTTGGTGGTGTGTGCGCTGGCAACTCGTGACCATATTCATGTTCATACGTGGAAAGTGACCTCAATGTTTTTTGACAGCGTGTGAATTTTGATGGCTCTTCAGTTGGCAAGTCTCACTATTTCCATGCGCTATTTTGGTGGGTGGGCTGGGAATGGCTGCGCTTATGAGGTTGTCGTCTGCGGCTTCAGCGGGTGGACCTGGGAGGCGCAATGGGCCGTGGCAGCCATGCTCATCACCAACGACCTTGTCGAGGACTGCTTCTCTGACCCGGGCGGGTTCACCCGCCAGGGGATCGGTGGCGCGCAGTGGGGCAAAGACGCCCAGCGCTTTTTGCCCCTTGTTTGGTGCACTGTTGCCACGGGGCGCGGGTTTTGCCGCGTCGACTTTGACGGCCAGGGTCAGTGCGAGCAGGTCGGGACCTCCTGGTGGGTGGGTGCCAGCTGAGCCCGCACCAGCTTCGTCGTCGGCACTGGACTGGGTCTTTGTTTCCGCCTCGTCGTCTTCAGGGCAGTTCGGGACCTCTGGTCGAAGGGTGCCTCCTGCGCGCCTTTCCAGATGCATCGTCGCCGCTGGGTTCGGCTTTCCCCTTGTGACCGACGACGAGTCCAAGCGCAAAGTTTTGGACAGGCACCAGCAAGTCCCTTACCGTTGTCACGCTCGACGGCTCCAGCCAGGGCGAAGACGCCCATTCTGGCGGAGTCTGTGAATTTCGCAAAAGGCGGGTGTTGCCTTTGTGCAGTGGCATGAGTTGCGCGGTTCCCTGCATGGGCGTCGGTGTACCCAGATTGCTTCGCAATCGTTCGGAAGCATCTCGGCACGGGTTCCACTGGCAAGATCGGGGAATATCTTCGATGAGAGAGTGTCTCGTTGTTAGTTTTGCGGGTCCACCGTTCTTGTCTTGTGTGCTATTCAATGTATTTGAAGGGCTTCGAAGGGATGTCTGAGTTGAACAGAAGCGTGCAATATTCGAACTGGAGCGACTGTTCTCCCCCTTTCGTCGTCGGAAGGGGCTTCAATCTAACCCAGCGAACTCATGTTCCTGCCCAGCTTGCCACGTGCCAGTCGGGCGACGGACGCTCCCGCGTTTGTTGCATCAGAGTCTTCGTCGGTTATTTATTTTACATTTGAAGTGTAAATCGGGTGCTCGACTTGGCCCTGGGCGAGGTATGCGCCAATCTACGTGCACCTTTCACCCGTCTTTGCCCTGTGGAGCGATGCTCGAGATATATTTTCGGGGTTATCAGGTCGTCTCATCTGAAACTGGTAATGGGTCCAGACCCCCTTCCGCTTTTTTTTTGACCGCGGTGATCTGGGGGTCGAGCTAGGACATTTCCTGGGCTCAGGAGGACCCTGACGGCAATCCTTTCGCGGCCACAGGTGTTCAGACGGACTGAGGAGTGAAGCTGCTCCACCAGGTCGTCGGGCACTGGCTCTCTTGGGCTTGGAAGGAGATTCTCGAAGTCAACCAGTGGACATCGGTCTCAGGGTGTGCTGGAGAGACCCGCGTGGAGCGCCAGGGCCTCGCCCTGAGTTTCCTTGCCGCCAAAGCGCCCAGTATCTCGCTCCTTGGGGGGCCCTCTGAGTGGGCTGAGCTTGCTCATCGGGGTGGCTCAATTTGCCGTCGTTGGCGGCTGGGGGAGATTTTTGGCATCTGTTGGGCGTTGCTTTGACCGGTGAGCTTCGGGCGGCGGAGGTCGTGGATGAGGCCATTTTTCCTCCAATTTGTTTCTTTCTTCTCTGTTGGGGGTGGTCTTGTTTCCTGTTCTCCTCCTCGACAAGTCCGCGCTCGGCTGGGGCAGCTCGGCGGCGGTTGCTCAAGGGCTGGGCTCTCGCGGGGGCAGTGGCGCGACCGAGCTGTGACTTCCAATGTGAGGCAGGCGTTCGCCTAACTCGGGAGGTCGGGGCGCAGTCGATCAAGAAGGCGACGCCTCGCTGCTGCGAGGCGCGCTCGCTGCGTCGGCGCGCGCGTGTCCTAAAGCCGCGGCCCGCCGAGGAGTTGGCGCGTCGGCGGTGAGATTTGCGCGTATGCTTGCAAACCGGGCGGGCCCCGCGTGAAACATCTGGGCTTCTTCCTGTGCCTGGGCCTCGGAATCTGATCCCGTCTGTTCCACTTCGTTGGTGTTTTGGGACAGGCGCCGCAGCGGATGCGGCCGTGGATCGTCTTCCTCATGGACAGACCGGACAGGGGTGGTCGGAGGCCCATGGGGCTACGCGGTGGGTTTGCGAGGCCCCGCGGCAAGACGCGCAGGGCCCCTTCGGGGCCCGGGGGGGTTGCCGCTGGACGGGGGCTCGGGTTCCCTCTAGGGGCGAGGTGCGGCGTTCCGTTCTGGAGCTGGTCTGGGAGCGGAGCGTTTCGGCTGAGCGCGCGGCGGGGCTCCAGGTGTTCTGCGCGGCCCTCCTCTGGGGCCTCCTGCGGGCGCCGGGGCTGGAGTTTTAACTCGGGCTTCCATGTCCACGTCCTGCTCGCCGCGCTCTCCGCCCGCAGGCGGGGGCGCTTCCCCCTCGCGGGCGGAGTTTCCGCGGTTCCCTCGTGGCCTTCCGGGGGACTTGCCGCGGGTGGCGCAATCGGCGGCGCGAGGCCGAGCCGTCCCTCCCCCCCGCCGTCGCCAATCGCAGAGGCCGTCCGTGCACCGATCACGGCTTGCTTCCCCCCCCCTCCCCCTCCTCCTCCTCCTCCTCCTCCTCCTCCTCCTCCTCCTCCCCCCTCCCCCTCCCCTCCTCCTCCTCCTCCTCCTCCTCGTCCTCCTCCTCCTCCTCCTCCTCCTCCTGCTCCTCCTTTTCCTCCTCCTCCAGCAGCGCGCTTCCGGCGACAGCTGTGCGAGTCGGCGGCCTGCCTGGCTCGAATCATATGCGGCCGCCTCGCCGTGCCCTTGGCGGAGGAGAGCGTGATGGCGCTCGGCGAAGTCGACTCTGCTCCGCAACGCGGTGACCGCGGAGCCTGGCAGCCTCGCCTGCAGGCGTTCCCGGGCACCGTCGAACCTCGGAGGGGCTTTCGCGGCGGGCCAGAACCGGATGCAGTGCTTCACCGGGGCAGTCAGAAGTTAGAGCGTCGGCAAGTTCCGTGTTCGGTCATCCAATTTGCGGGGCCCCAGGGCCCCGAGGGCCCAGCGGGCGCGCGTGTCAGGTGCCCGGCCCGCCCCCCCTTCGGCGTGGGGGCGCGATGGGGTCGTCGTCGAGGAGGTCCTCGCCGATCGTGGGGCAGCGGGGCGGGCTGGAGGGAGGCGCGAGCACGGGTGCAATCTTGATGTGATGCGGGCGTGAAATCCCAGTGATGATCCGATGTCGCTCGCGGGTGGTGCTCTGGGGCGGCGCGCGCGCGGGTAATGGCGTTCTTCCGAATCCTCCCCCCGCGGCCGTGCGCGGCGCGCTGATGCTCTGAGCGCTGGCGCTCTCGGCAAATCTTCTGTGCGTCCGCAGGCTCTTTACGTGGGCCCGGGGGCCCATCTCGTGTGTGCTTCTGTGGTTGGGGAAGGCGGGGTGGACTTGAGATGGTCTGCGGTGTTTGTGGGCTCGCGAGGCATGCGCTGGGGCCCTTCCGAGTCTCCGCGCAAGGACTTGCCGCGTGTTTCGTGGTCGATTCGGCCAATCATTAACTCGGGAGTTATGCTTCTGAGGGACTTGTGGCTTCCCGCGTTGGTGAGGGTTACGGGCAGTTTTTCCCACCCAATTCTGATCATTCGTGTCGCCAAGTCTTGGCAGGCTCGTTGCTGATTGGTGAAGCTTGAAAGGCCTGGGGATATGACATGGATTCGCCCTCAGGGCTTGCTGTGTCGAGTTGGCGTAGGTTCCCCTCACTTACGCCGCCCCCGCCGAGCCCATCAGGGTTGACTAGGCGGGACAGTTAGCTGGAGCCGGGAACCCGGGTGAATCCTAGCTTCTTTCGGCGGGATATCAGCAGGAATATTGTTGTAATTAGGACGGTGGCCGTGCTTCCAGAAGGTCAAGGCTCGCCGCCCCTTCGGTGAGGCCACGAAACTCAGCGATTACGTGAATGTTGCAGGCTCTTCGTTTTCTGACCATCTGGCCGAACCCGGGGTTCAGTTGCACGATCTAGCCTCCCAGGATCTTCAAATCCTTGAAACAGGTGAGGCACACCAAAATTTGGTCACAGCTGTGTTGCGTGTGCCTGCGGCTTGAGTTCCGCATGCCATTCGGCTTGGTAAGTAAACTCAGGCCATCGTGGCGGCCCAAAGTGGTGAAGACCTTGGGCCTCTCAGCCACATTCCCGTTTGCCACGATGAGGTCATGACGTGTCTGAAGTGTCTCAGTGTTGTCTCGGGTAAAACCTCTATCCCATGTCATCCCCATCCACCATTCTTCATGCCCTTTTCAAGGGAGTGGTGTGCGGGTGGGTCACAAGTTGCACCGTGACATGGTGGATGAAACCGATTCTCCCGTTCTTGTTTGTACGCCTTACGGTTGGTCTGCTTCGGTCAAGTCCGACAAGTTGTCCAAACCTTTTTGGAATCCGAGGCGTGCGTCAGAGCGGCCAAAGCTGCTTCGAGGGCTTCAGCCGGGCTTTAGCTCCGGACTGAGACAAGCTGTTCCCCTGTCCTCGCTCCCCTCTTTCCCTCTGCCTCCTCTGCCTGTCCCCGCTCCGTCGTCCGTGCCCCGGCCTAGTCGCTCCAACTTTGCTGTGGGCGCTTGCTGCTCGTGGAGTGACATGGCGCCTCGTTGGTCTGCGAGGTGTGCGATGACATGGAGGAGGCGGAGGAGGACGGGGAGGAGGAGGAGGAGGAAAAGGAAGAGGAAGAGGAAGAGGAAGATGATGTTGCTGCTGCTGCCGATGATGATGATGATGATGATGATGATGATGATGATGATGATGATGATGATGATGCTGATGATGATGATGCTGATGATGCTGATGATGCTGATGATGATGCTGCTGCTGATGATGATGCTGCTGCTGATGATGATGATGCTGCTGCTGATGATGATGATGTTGATGATGATGATGATGATGGTGGTGGGGGTTCTGATTATGATGATGCTGATGCTGATGCTGATGCTGATGCTGGATGCCGCTGCTGCTGCTGCTGATGATGATTCTGCTGCTGCTGATGATTCTGCTGCTGCTGACGATGATGATGATGGTGGTGGTGATGATGATAATGACGACGATGATGATGATGACGATGATGATGCTGATGCTGATGTTGGCTTTGCTGATGATGATGGTGGTGGTGGTGCTGATGATGCTGCTGATGATGCTGATGATGATGGTGATGGTGGTGGTGATGCTGATGCTGCTGATGATGATGATGCCGCTGCTGCTGCTGCTGACGATGATGATGCTGATGATGATGATGATGATGATGATGATGATGCTGATGATGCTGATGATGATGCGATGATGATGATGATGATGATGATTATGATGATGATGATGATGATGATGATGATGATGATGATGATGATGATGATGATGATGATGATGATGATGCTGATGATGCTGATGATGATGATGATGATGATGATGATGATGATGATGATGATGATGATGATGATGATGATACTGAAGCTGGAGCTGATGCTGCTGCTGCTGCTGATGATGATGATGATGATGATGATGATGATGATGATGATGATGATGAGGAGGAGGCGGGATCCCCAGGGCGAACAATTTTGGGTTTGCGATGGAGCCTCCTGGGGCTTTTTCTGGTCTCTCGGTTGCCTGTTGGGATTCTTTTTTGGCCTTCTTTGAAACCCTCTTGGGGCCCTTTGCCAGTCTCGGGGCCGTCCTGAGAGTTTCGTTGGTCATCTTGGGGCCTTCTTCGGGTTCTCGTGGGAACCCCTTGGGCCGTCATGGATTATATTGGGGACACTCTCGGCCGTCGTGGGCTTCCAGAAGTTTGAGCAGACAAGAACTCATTGACCTGTCAAGAACATATGATTTGCAATGATTTTTGGCTTATGGGTGCCCTCTAGAAGGCCTCTTGGATTCCTGTTGGGGCGCCTTGGGGGCCCCCTTGACCGCCTTGAGGCCGAGAAGGAGGAGGATGAGGAGGACGAGGAGGAGGAGGGAGCAGGGAGGAGGAGAGGGGCGCCTTTGGCTTGGAAGCCCTCCTCGGAGCCTCCTGGGGCGGGCCGCGAGGCTTCAGAGGGGCCCTCCCGGCCGAGCGGTGGCACCCCCTGTGGGAGTGCTGGGACGACACAGGGCGGCGAGTGCCCAGAGATCCGATCCCTCCTCGGTATCGGTTACAGTGGAGACCCATGCCAAGAAACACCCTGCTTGCCTCCAGGGTGCCTTGAGTTTCTTGGGTTTCGATGGTTTTTCTATGGAAGCGTGACGTTCCCACACCAAACATCGATTGAAGTCCTGGGGTCTCAGGGTTGGGTTTCTTGTGGGAGGTTTCGTCGCGGCCGTCGTTTTTGCGGGCTCGGGTCTGGGGGTTTCGGTCCCAGGCCGTTTTCACTAAAGGGAGGTTTATTAAAGGGAGGTTTGTCCACCGCCGAATCCCCATCCCCATCCACATCTCGAGCCCCACCGTCTCACCACCCCAGTTGGGGATCTGCCT
>CAUYUJ010016055.1:269643-272143 GCA_963575745.1 Prorocentrum cordatum | reverse complement strand
AGGAGGAGGAGCAGGAGGTGGCGGACGCGCGTGGGCGTACAGACTGGCGCGCGAGCTTTTGCAGGAGGAGGCGGAGGAGGAGAAGAGAAGCGGAGGGGATGGGGACCAGGGACGAGTGGAGAGGGATGGGAGAGGGGAGAAGGGCCGGGGGGGGGGCGCGGGGGCGGGGGCTGGGGAGGAGGGGGGGGGGGGGCAGGAGGAGTGCGAAGGCAAGGGGGGGAACGGGCCAGGCAGGGAGGGAGGATGGCACATTTCCCCACAGGCAGACAGCGCTACGTTGGGAGCGGAGTTCGTTTCCTGCGGAACGCCGCGCGTCATGCGACGCACCACTCGCAGAACATGGGCTCACCGGCAACATACACATACACATGAATGTATATATACCTATACGACCACCCTGCGGGTGATAAGGAGGTTGGGGGGGGAGGGGCCCAGCAATGGGCAACAGTGGCGAATGTTGTTGTGACAATGCCAGTGGAGATAGTTGCGTTGCCGCTCGCTCTTGGGAGCGTTGGTGTCGAGTTGTTTACGTCACCCTTTGCTCCTTGGCGCCTTGGTACCATTCGGCCCTCCCCCTGGGAACCTGCCCAACTTGTGCAACGGCAGCTAACGGCGCCATTTGGCCACAGAAGACTGAAGCGCTGGCAAAGCTTGGCGCAGCCCGCGCCCCCTCTTGCACTATCGATCTCACAATCGATCTCTTTATCGGTCTCACTCATCGATCTCACTCGATCAATCTCACCATCGATCTCACAATCGATTTCATCATCGATCTCTCTCGGCCGGTCTCACTATCCCACACGGGCGATCTCTCTCTCTGCCGGTCTCACTGTCCCGGCGATGGTGATGATGTTGTTGATGGTGGTAATGATTATGAGATGGTGATGGTGATGGCGACCCCCAGACTGGACCCCTGAACCTCTGGAGGCCTCGAGCCCCTGGAGCCCTCGACCCCCAGACTGGACCCTTGAACCCTGGGAGGCCCTGAGCGCCGAGGACCCCCGGGCCCGCAAGGCCCCTGGGACACCCGCACCAAGGCTCTTGGGACACCCGAGCCCCCCGGACCGCGACCCAACGTGCTCGGGGCCCTGCGTGTGGACGGCGGTCGCGCAAGGCACGACCAACAGCCGCGAGTCCACGTCGTCATCATCATCATCGACATCACCATCAACATCATCATCATCATCATCATCATCATCATCATCATCATCATCATCATCATCATCATCATCATCATCATCATGATCATCATCATCATCATCATCAGCATCATCATCATCATCGTATTTATCATGATCATCAGCATCACCATTATCATCATCAATGTCGTCATCATAATCACAAACATCAACACCATGAAGGCCATTATCACCATCAGCATCGCACACTCGATCTCACATTCGGTTTCACTACCGATATCACAGTCGATCTCGCAATCGACGTCATCATCATCATCATCAGCATCAACATCATCATCGTCATCGCCATCATCATCATCACCATCATCATCATCATCATCATCATCATAATCACCATGATCATCATCAACATCATCATCGGGACACCGACGGGACACGGACGGGACACCGGCGGAACACCGGCGGGACACCGCGCCGCCCAGGCCGCCCGGAAGGGAATCATTTCGTCCGGCCGCGCCTCAGCCACACGGGACACCAGCGGGACACCGGCGGGACACCGCGGGCCACCGGCCGCCCGGAAGGGAATCATTTCGTCCGGCCGCGCCTCAGCCACACGGGACACCAGCGGGACACCGGCGGGACACCGCGGGCCACCGGCCGCCCGGAAGGCAGTCATTTGGTCCGGCCGCGCCTCAGCCACAGGAGACTTTCTCTCGCCCGCCCACGCAGCTTCGCCTCGCCCGCACGGCACGCACGAACACGAAACCGAAATCGATTTCCCGGTAGGGGGGCTCTCCGTTCCACTTCGATCTTACCCCCCAACCTCCGAAATATATGTTTGTATATATATATATATATATATATATATTTATATCCCGGGGGACCGAGGATCCCTGGCCGGGCCCAAGGACCTCCGCACCGCATGGGAGGACAGGGGCCCCGAGACCGCACTCAGACTCTGTCCAAGCACGCTGCAGCTCGAGAAAATAGCCCAAGAGGGGTGCAACACGCCCAATATGGCGCAAAGACAGCCTCAGAGGCTCCCAAAGCGAACCCAGAGAGGCCCAAGAGACTTCTCAAGAGAGCCCCCGAAGGCGAAAATCGCCAAAATCCAAAGGAAAACTTGCAATTTTACAATGCACGGCAGCCCAAGAGGCCCCCCACACCGCCCCAGACGCCTGAAGACGCCCCCGAGAGGTCCCCAGGAGGCCGCCAAGACAGCCCAAGAGGGCACCATAACAACCCAAGACGCGCCTAAGACGGCCCAGGAGAGACCCAAGACGGCCCCCCAGGCCGCCAGCAGGTCCCCAACAAGCCCCAATACGCCCCCAAGAGCTCCAGAAGAGGCCCCGAGAGGCTCC
>CAUYUJ010016055.1:259643-264643 GCA_963575745.1 Prorocentrum cordatum | reverse complement strand
GGGCCCGTGCGGCGCAGCGCGTCGGGGTCTCGAGGCCAGACGGCGCGCTCCGTCGCCGCGCCGGTCTGGGGGCCCCCCCCTGTCGGCCTCCCCGGCCTGCCACGGCCCGTGCTGCGCTCGGGTTGGCCCAAAAGGGGGTCCAGCGACAAGGGGGCGGTGCAATAGGTTCGGTGCAATCGGTTCGTGGGGTTGCCATACTAGGGGAACGAAGAGTGACACAAACATAAAAACTCGGAGGCCCGCGCGGATTTCTCGGATCGGCGCTGGACCCCCGGCGGCGCCTCCGGCGCCGCCCCTGGCGCGCCCCGCGCGCCAGGGAGGGGGGTCCAGCGCCGATCTGAGAAATCCGCGCGGGCCTCCGAGTTTTTATGTTTGTGTCACTCTTCGTTCCCCTATCGGTGCAATCGGCTCGTGGGGTTGCCATACATCGGGTGCGGGCAACACGTGTCGGGGCACAGATGTGCTGCTGTATTTTCGCGTGCCGTGCATTACTTGCCACACAGGGCAATCCAGTTCGCGGGCGCAATACGTTTGCAAGACAGTTGCCCCACATCTATTGCACCACCCTTGTGGAGGACGATCAATGGAGAGGAAGCATGTTGCTAAATACTTTCCAGATGTCTAAAACATGCGTGAAGCATGTTCAAAACACGTAAAACATGTTAAAACCATATCTAGAACATGTTTCCGACACTTTATACCCACATTCTAAATTCAATGATAGGACTGTCAGGTTGTCCATTGTCGTGGCATCCACACATCTATTGCACCACCCCTTTTCAGTTTGACCCTTTTTTTCGGGGGTGGACAGACCTCCTACCCTGACACGTCGATGCAGGAGTTGGCCGTTTTCGGTCCGCGAGAGGGCGTCGCGGCCGTCCTTTTTGCGGGTCCAGGTCCGTCGGTTTCGGTCCCAGGCCGTCTTCACTCAGGGGAGGTCTCCTAAAGGCAGGTTTGTCCACCGCCGAGAAGATACGGGAAAATATGGGACGTGGGGGGGAAGACGAGCAGCCCGAAAATATGGGGAAATGGGGGGAACCCGGTTCTATTTGTGTGTATTATATATATATATATGTGTGTGTGTATTTGTGTGTATTTATTTGTTTCTTTTTTTTATATATATATATATAAATATATAGATATGTGTGTGTGTGTGTGTGTGTCCCAGGGCCTCTTCAGTTTGCAGGGCCCCTTCAGTTTGGGTCGCCCCGCTCCGCCGGGGCCTGCGGGGGGGGGGCCGTCGGACCGCTCGGGCGCCGCCCCTCCGAGCAGGCCTGCCGCCGCCGGGGCCTGGGCCCGCCGGCCTGCCGGGGGGGGGGGGGGGGGCGCTGCCTTCGGCGCCCCGAGAGGCCCCCGCGCCCTGCTTTTGTGCACCGTTTGGGGCCGTCGGTGGTTCGGGAGGGAAAGCAGCACGCCGACGCAATTCATCGTCGGCTCCCAGGGAAATGTGGAAAAGTATGGGAAGTGGGGGGGAAGGCCCAAACCCAGAAAATACGGGAAAACATGGGGAATCTTTTTATTTGTGTGTATTTGTTTGTGTGTCCTGGGGCCCCTTCAGTGGTACCAACACCAAGACAGGGGGTTGCCTCCACGGGGGGAAGGGGATCCTGGATTTTCGGTGTTGGTGGCAATAGTTCGGCCACCTTGGAAGCCAGAATATGACCACCATCACCGAGATCGGGATCTTCCTCCCTCGGTGGAGGCACACCGCCGAAATTGGTGTTGGTGTCAATCTCTAGGCCTGCGACTTTTGTGCACCGTTTGTGGCCGTCGGTGGTGTCTGGCTGCGCCGGCTACCCTTGTGGAGGACGATCGCTGGAGGGGAGACTTTTTTGGGTTATATATATATATATATATATATACACATAGATATGTATCCGATGTTCTGCGGCTTCGGGGAGCTCGGCGTGGTATTCTGTGGCTGCCGCGGAGCCGGCCGCAGGCCGTTGCGGCGCCCGTCCGTGACTCAGAGGGTCGCTCACAGGGCTTTGTCGGGCTAATCAGGAGGAGGAGGAGGAGGAGGAGGAGGAGGAGGAGGAGGAGGAGGAGGAGGAGGAGGAGGAGGCGGAGGAGGACAGCGAGGGCTTGTGAGGATGAGTGAGTACTCCTTTCCCCCTCCTCCTGTTCCTTTCTCCTCTCATCCCCTCCCTCCCACTTTCGCTCCCCTCGTCCTCCTTCCCGCCCCTCTCCCTCCTCCTCCTCCTCCTCCTCCTCCTCCTCCTTCTCCTCCTCCTCTTTCTCCTCCCCCTTCTCCTCCGTCGACGACGATGGCCTCGACGGCGATGATGTCGTCGTCGGCGACGACGACGGCACGGCGTGGGCGGCGACGACGACGGCTTCGAAGACGATGGCGACGGCGGCGACGGCGGCGCCGGCGGCGGCCTCGACGACGGCGAAGACGGCGTCGACGTCATCCTGGCAAGGCCACCGTGCCCGGCTCTGGCGGGCTCGCCTACGCTACCATCCTCGCTGGTGTCTGCGGCGCGTCGGCCCGCGCTGTCATCGAGTCGCCGATCGAGTACGCGAAGGCCGGGCTGCGTCGGCGCCGACGGCGCCGTTGACGACAGCAGCGATGCCTAGGCAGACGCCGCCGATGCTGCCGCCGATGCTGCCGCCGATGTCGACGCCGACGAAGACGCCAGCGCCGAGGGGGAGTAGGAGGAGGAGGAGGAGGAAGAGGAGGGGGAGGAGGAGCATGAGGAGGAGCAGGAGGAGGAGGAAGAGGAGGAGGAGGAGGAGGAGGAGCAGGAGGAGGGCGACGACGACGACGACGACCACGAGCACGACGACTGCCACGACCACGTCGTGCTGGTAGTGTCCGCGCACTTGGTCGTCGTGGTCGTCGTCCTCGTCCTCGCCTTCGTTGCCGCCGCCGCCGCCGCCGTCGCCATGGTTCAGGAGGGGAAAAAATTCACAGGCACAATTAATCGTCCATTCCCCAGGAAAATATGGGAACATATGGGAAGTGGGGGGGAAGACAAAACCCAGAACATACAGGAAAATATGGGGAATCATTTTATTTGTGTGTATTTATTTGTGTGTCCTTGGGCCCCTTGAGAAAAGCAGTGCACGCCACGAGCGCCATCAGCACTGCCGTCGTTGAGCACCGTCCAGACGATAGCTAGGTCAGGGGGCCAGGTTCGCGTCTGGCCCGCCCCCTACAGGTTGGGCGGGAGGCAGGAGCATCCTCTTCAGTTTCCATGCCGACTTTCATGCATACGTTGCACTTGCACTTGCACGTTGGTGTACGTTTGCCACGGTCATTCACATGCGATTTGCATGTCGGCTTGCATGTCAAGTACGGCTCAGCCGCATATCGTGTTGCGCATCGAATTGCGTTTCGACATGCATTTCGAGTATCGTACTCCTTGAATTTCAGTTCGCATGCTCAACGTGAATCTCTCACTGCATTCGTGCACTTCGATGTATTCAATCGCTTGGCTCATTCGCCAGCTCATACGTTATGTAGTGGCCTTCGGCCAGAGTGGCAGGGCTCATTTCGACTCCTCCGACTCGATTCGATTCGATTCCGACGGATTCCGATTCCGATTCGATTTCGATTTTGGATTCCGACGTGTGTTCGATTTCTCAATTCGGCCTTACTACTCTGCCGATTTCCGCCGATTCGACTCCTCCCGACTTGGTTGTCGATCTTTACTGATCCGATTGATTTCTGTCGCCGATTCGACTCATCGATTCGATTCTGGGCTCTCCTGGAAAGTATCGTGGACAAGAGGCCTCGTTGGGAGGCTTGTGGGGTCTCTGGGGAGGCCTCTCGAGGTCCCCCTCGCGGCATCTTGGAGCCTCCTGGAAGCCCCTCGGGGTCGCCTGCCTCTCGATGTGCCATCGACTGCGCGTACAACCTCTCTCGAAGAAGAAACAAAACCATAAACAAAACCTTGTGGCGCTCCGCACGGATTTCTTGGATCCGCGTTGGGGCCCCCTGGCGGCGCCTCCGGTGCCGCCCCTGGCGCGCTCCGCGCGCCAGTGAGGGGCTTCCGCCGCAGATCTGGGAAATCCGCGCGGAGCCCCAAACGCTAATGTTTATGCCGTTTTTTCTTCTTCTGGTTACCTCTCGATGTGCCATCGGTCGCGCGCACAACCTCCTCCTTCTCCCCTTCTCCTCCCTTCTCCTTCTCCTCCTCCTCCTCCTCCTCCTCCTCCATTCCTTCTCCTGATAGATAAGTCCTCCCTGTCGCACCCCAAGGCCAGTTTTTAGGGCGGGCCGGGCGTTTCGCCTTAGACTTCCTCACCATTTATGATTCTGAAACTTAGAACGTGAAAACATTTTCACAGATTGAGCGCGGGTGGTTTTCACAATGTGGCTCTCGCCTTGGCGCCGCGCACATTCATTTTCAACATTTGCAAGAGTTTCACGGATTGAGGGCGGCTCGTTTTCAAAATGTGGCTCTCGTCTTAGCGCCGCGCACATTCGTTTCAACATTTGCAAGAGTTTTACGGATTGAGGGCGGGTGGTTCTCAAAATGTGGCTCTCGCCTCGGCGCCGCGCACATTGGTTTTAAACATTTGCAAGAGTTTCACGGATTGAGGGCGGGTGGTTCTCAAAATGTGGCTCTCGCCTTGGCGCCGCGCGCATTCGTTCTAAACAGTTGTATGAGTTTCACAAAGTTGAGGGCAGATCGTTTTCAAAATGTGGCTCTCGCCTTGGCGCCGCGCACATTCGTTTTCCAACATTTGCAAGAGCTTTGGAAGGATTCAGGATTATGCGGGTGCAACAGTTATGTTGATTTCGGGTGTTGCAATCAACGAAATGGCGTTATGGCACGATTCCGCATCGCCAGAAAGCAGCAGTCAGGTTGAGACGTGGCGTTGAAAACCCGAGAACAGTGTTTTGGCATGCTGCAGGATCTTCAAACGGTTGTCTTCCAACGAGGCAGCTCCCTCAATGGAAATGAGCCGCTGCAGGGGCCTGTGAAGAGGGAGATTAGAGGGAGGGTTAATTCCAACATCGTTGATGACTATTTGGTTTACATTGGTCC
>CAUYUJ010016055.1:234643-257143 GCA_963575745.1 Prorocentrum cordatum | reverse complement strand
GCCGAGGGCTCGAAATTTCCGTTCGGGTCCCTTGCCTGGGCCCCCTTCTGGAGCCGTCTTGGGGGCCTCTTGGGCCGTCTTGGGGCTCTCTTGGGGCCCTCTTGGGCCGTCTTGGAGCCTTCTTGGGGGCTTCCAGGGCCGTCTTGGGGCGATACTGGAGGCCTCTTGGGCCGTCTTGGCGTTGTGAAAGCCCAAGAGGCGGATGTGCTAAAATCGTAGTTTCCGTAAGGTAATGTGGCGATTTTTGCTTCTGGGGGCCCTCTAGGGACGCCTCTTGGGGGCCTCTTGGGGCGTCTCGGGGGCCTCTTGGGCCGCCTGGGGGCCATCTTGGACGTCTTGGAACGATCCATCGGCGCCTCGGGGTCCTCTTGGACCATCTTGTGGGGTCTTGGGGGCCCTCATGGTCCGTCGGGAGGCCCGTGGCGCGTTCACCCGGGACCTGCCGGACCCCCCCTTCCTCCAGACCGACCTGACCAGGGTCCCGGGGGGAGGGGTTTGGGGAGGGGGAAGCATCTCACACGCCGATGACTCCAAGGGGTCGGCGGACTCGCTCCCAGTTTGTCAATACTCAAGCCCGTCTATACTCGAAGGTCTTTGCGCCTAGACACTGACGGGGGAAAGTTCCACGCACGTATATGCACGGGTGGAGCGCCCCACGCCGTGAGTCATCAATAGTTTTCACCGCGCCGAGGGGGAGCACCCACCTCTTCCTCCTCACTTGTCAGTGCCCCTCAGAGTCATACTCATGGCCACTACCAAGGTTATGATGTGATGACGATGACGATTGTGATGGTGATGACGATGATGGTGATGATGCGGATGATGCTGATGCTGGCGATGACGACGGTGATGATGGTGCTGATGATGATGATGATGGTGCTGCTGCTGCTGCTGATGATGATGGTGCTGATGATGATGATGATGGTGCTGATGATGATGATGGTGATGCTGAAGCTTACGATGATGATGATGATGATGATGATGATGATGATGATGATGATGATGATGATGATGATGATGATGATGCTTATGATGATGGTGATGATGATGGTGATGGTGATGGTGATGGTGATGATGATGATGATGATGACGACGACGACGACGACGACGATGATGATGATGATGATGATGATGATGATGATGATGACAGATCAGCGAGACGGTGGTTTTACCCAAGGCGGGGGCGTCAGGGGTTATTGCGCGGGCCCGTTCGCGCCCATATTGCGGGAATGGCTCGAGCGGTTTGCGTCCTTGCATGCCCGACATCCTCTGCTTTTGGAGCAGATCTCGAGGATGTCTTGGGCGAGGCGCTGGTCTCGCACGCCCAGAGGTGGGGCGCCAGTGGGTGTTGCACTCCTTCGTTCGCGCCGAGGCGGCGGGGTTGTCTCGAGCGGACTGCCTGTTTGCATGCCCACCGTCTTCCGCTTTCGGAGCAGCTGTTGAGGATGTCGTTGGCGACGCGCTGGTTTTCGCACTCCTGGGGGCCCAGATAGCGAGGAGGTCTCGAGCGTCTTGCTTGTTTTGGTGGCCAGACTCGTCTGCGTTCAGGTCGAACCCTTTGTGTTTAACGTATGTCTATATATACATATATATATATATATATAGCCCCCCCCCTCTCCCCCTTGTGGCTCTAATCCGACGTGTTTTACCTGTGTCCCTATAGATCGGGCTTTACGTGTTTTACTATGTATTGCCCCTCTCATTTTTGAGGGTGTCTCGGGCGAGGCGTTTGTTCTCGCATCCCCAATTAGGGGGCCGGCAGGAAGTATCTCATTCATCTGTTCGCGCTCAGACTGCGGGGATGTCTGGAGCGGCTTGCCTTTTTACCAGCCCCGCATCCGTTGCGTTCGGAGCAGACTTTGAGGATGTCTCGGGCGAGGCGCTAGCTTTTGCACCCTAGGGGGCCCAGATCGCGAGGTGTGGTTTGCTTGCTTTAGTGGCCAGACTCCTCTACGTTCAGTTCGATTCCTGTGTATTTCAATATGTTACTACAGATTGCCCCTCTCCATGTGGCTCCAATCCTATGTATTTTCCGTGTTTGCCTATACACTCGGCCTCTTCAGGGGCACGAATCTGAGTGTGTGTCTTACGCACGTTTCTATTATAAGTGTGTGTATATACATGTTTATATGTATGTATATCTTGCCCTCCTCCTGTGGCTCCAGTCCCAAGTGTTTTACGTTTGCTCTTTTAGATTTTGGCTTCTCTGGGGGCGCGAATCCCCTTCAGAAGGCCCATGAGGTTCCAGGAGGGTCCGGGAGGCACCAGGAGGCACGAGGAGGCCCCGGGAGGCCCAAGGAGGCCCCAGGAGGTTCCAGGAGGCCCCAGGAGGATCCAGGAGGCTTCACGAGGATCCAGGAACCCCATGAGGCCCCCCTGAGGCCACAGGAGTTGCTCCAATCCTATGTGTTTAACGTATGGTCCAATAGATTGGGCTTCCCCCAGGGCGCGATGTTTTGCCCTTCTCCTGTGGCCTCAATCCTATGTGTGTGTGTGTCCTTATGTTCCTACATATTTGGCCTTTTCTGGGGCACGAGTCTTTTTTTGTGTGTTACGTATGTTTCTATATATATATATATATTGCTTCTCTCCTGTGGCTCCAGTCCTGTGTTTTACGAATGTTCCTACAGATCGGGCCTCTCCTGGTCGTGGCGTGGCTGGCTGTACCACGGTTCCGTCACTGCATGGGATGTTCTGGGCCAGCCAACGAATCGCAAGGGCTTCGCACGGCTTCCGCATGAGCATCCTCATTACTTCCTTCATCATGGAGGGAGGGACCGCGTAGCCATTTCGACTCAGTCGCATCCAGTCATTACCAGGCCATCGACGCGCAGGCACACCCGTCCAAAGAGCTCAGACATGGTCATACCCGTGCGCACAGACTCGCTCGGTCTACTGAGACCCGCTCTGGCTCACTCCCAGTCAGATTCGCTCCCGGCCCGTCAATGCTCGAGCCCGTTCACGCTCGAAGAAGCTTGCGCCTGGACCCCCGCGGCGGACGGAGGTCCATGCAGACAGGTGCGCAGGTGGGGAGCTCCACGCAGCGAATCAACCATTCCGCCTTTAACTTTTGTCTCGCCAGCGTCCCAGGCGGCTCCAAGCGGCCGCGAACAGCGCCCCACGGCCGCCGAGGACACCCTCCCGAGTAGCCCAGGACGGCCCCCAGTTGGCCCACTGTGCACCCCCGACGGCCCAGAAGCGCTTCAAGAGGGCCCCGATCGACCCGAAGGGGCCCCCCAATCGCCCCCCGAGCGGCCCTCCGACTGCTCTCGGCGCCAAGGTGGCCCCAGGAGCATCCCGTCGGCCCCCAGGAGGCCCCCAACGTCCCCCAAGAAATCTGCAAGAAACTCCCAACAAGCTCCAAAAGGCTCTCAACAGACGCCCAAGAGGCTTCTACGAGTCCCCCAAGCGGCCCCCGTAGAGATTCGCCCCAGATCGAAGGCACCTCCATTCCAGAAGCTGTACAAACACTTCCCCCCTCCACTCCTCTTCATCCTCTTTTTCCTCTTCCTCCTGCCTGCTCCCCCTCATCCTCCCCCACTCCTCCCTCCTCTCCCTTGCTTCATCATCCCTTCTCCCTCCCGGCTTCCTCCTCTCCCACTCTCTTGCTCTCTTTCATTTCTTGGTGCCTTCTCTTCACTCCGCTCTCATCCGTTTCTTTCCTCCCGTTCTCGCTCCCCTCCCTCGTTCCTCCTTTCTCCTTTCTCCTTCTTCCTCCTTCCTCCTTCTCCTCCTCCTTTTCCTTCTCCTTCCTGCTCGTTTTTTCCTCCTCCGCCTCCTCCGCCTCCTCCTCCTCCGCCTCCTCCTCTCCTCCTCACTCCCTCCTCCTCCCCCCTCCTCCTTCCCTCCGCTCTCAGGCGTTGGCCGGTCAAGGGGGCCGCGGGTTGCGCTCCCAGGGAGCGCGGGCCCCCCATTGCCAGGCCGACCCCACACGTGCCGCGCGGCTGCCCGCCATAGCTGCCGCCGCGCGCCCGTGCCGCGATCGCCGCCTCGCCCAGCACGAGCCGACGCGGGCCAGAGCCCGCTTGGCACAGACGTCTGCGGCTACGGCGGACCCCGCACCATCGTGCGCATCGCAACAGCAGGACAACTACTTCGTGCACATCACAGCTCAATGTCACGACCATGGCAGCGTCAGCCCGACTCCAGCTCGGCGCAGCCCGTTTACTCGTCGGGGCAACAGTGGCAGTGTGGTCAGTGTGGCACGCACACAACTGGCCCAACGTGAGCATGTGTGCATGGTGCTTTCCCCCGCAGCCGTCGGCTCGGGCACGAGGAGGGAAGTCACGCGACCGCTCGCATCCGCGCAAGTCCCAGCAGTCGCAATCAGAGCAGCCCCAGTCCAGTTCCCAGCCTACCCAGATGGGTGGGTCGGGTTCGGGCGGGCGCGGAGGAGTACCACAACACGGAGCTGTCTCGAGCCTGCCTGGCTTCTCGCTAGGCATTTCGCCTGCCATGCCGCAGGAGGCACAATCCCACGCTGCATGGCTGGGGTCGCCGTCGGACCAGAAGGAGCTCGCGGCCCACCGTCTGCAGCAGAAGAAGAATCTAGAGGCCCTGGAATGCCAGATCAAGTCGCAGCAGGTTTTGAAGGCCAACCAGTCGCGCCTCAACGAGCTGACGGACGAATACGCCGTCATTCTCTACATGTTCATCCACGCGTACCCGCCCAAGGATCGGGTACAGAACCAGGACCGCTACATCGAGCGCGCCAAGAAGAGGGTGCAGGACGCTGTCGCCTCCGAGGACGCTGCCAAGACTGCCTTGGCAACTGCAGCCGCAACCCGAGCTGCCTTGCAGGAGGACTTAGACAAGGCACAAGCTATTCATGCAGCCTTCAAGGTTATGCAGGAGCAGGAGGAAGCCGAGGCAGACGCCAAGGCTCAAGAGGCAGCAGCAGCAGCAGCACAAGAGGCCTCATCTGGGCCGCCGTGGCGACAGCAGCCCACCCAGCCCAGCCCATTCATGGAGGTCGACCATGGACGCCCGATGGCCATGGTGACGCCGCCCAGCCCGTTCGTGACAGCCATGAGCGCATCGGCGGCTCAGATGCCACACACTCCCCAGCAAGTGCCGCAGCAGACGCCTCAGGCAATGCCGCAGGTGATTGCACGGCTGCAGGCAGGTCAGAGCACCATGGCGACTCAGTTATCGCAGTTGGCTCAGACTCTGGCATCGATTCAGGCGGCGCTCGCAGCAGGCTCTCAGCAGGCGCGCCAGCAGCCGCAGGCAGCGAGTGCCTCTGGTCTGCTCCCAGCCGCCGCAACGACCTCATCGCCTACAGCACCTACCGAGGAGATGGGAGCCGACGGCCCGCCGGAGATGACTGTGCAGGAGCTCAATGCCATGCGAGAGGCCACGGGCCTGAAGGCCGCCGCATCGCACATGAAGTCGCACCCGCTGCTGCCTGGGCAGATGCCGCTCTCATGGCCAGTTCAGGCCAATCCCAATCGAGCTGCGAGGCGAGGGGCGTCCGAGGCACATCCCGACGAGCCAGCCCTCCCGCACGTGGGCATGGGCGGAGTCGACATCGAGGTGCCGCCCGACGATGCCGCTGCGGCGGCGGCAGCGGGGCAGCATCTTTTTCACAACCCGAACGGGGCCCAGCAGAGTTGAAGCACTTCGCTTCGCAGGACTCGAGGGAGGGCAATCAAGATGAGCTCTATTCGGGAGCCACACCTTCTACTCCTCTGAATGGTACTGCCCCCACCAGAGGATGCATATACAGTCCGCTCCCGGATACCCGGGGGAGAGGGGTGGGGGGGGGGGGGGGGGGGGGTGGTGGGAAGCGGGGGGGGGGGGGGGGGGGGGGACCCGGGTGGTCAAGGAGTGTCTCTTCCAGGCTTGGAACACCCCTCTAGACAGCAGTCTGTTGGATGTTGCCCCTTACCTGCATTCTTCTACCGTTCAGGCGCTTCCAGGACTGTATCCCATGACCGACTTAGATCGCTGATGCAAGAACCATATCTTCTTGGATGGATCAGGAGGGTGTCGTTCTGGGTCGGATCGAGACTTATTCCTCCCTGGCCGCGCTTTTCATGCGAAGAAAGGCCTGCCTAGCTGGGGATTTGTCGTTCTTGCAGAGGACGTTCACGATCGGGTCGCCATTGTTGGTTATACGGCCTCTACTTTCGAGGACTCGGACTTGTCTCCGGATATGTTTTCATTTATGGCTGAACTACTGGCGGCCCAATGGGCCCTTGCTTGGCTTTTGCAGCTGGGGGCTGTGGACTCTTGGGATATTTGTCTATATGGGGACAACATGGAGGTTCTTAACGTACTCGATGGGGGTGCCACTATGGGCTCTCTTGGGAACCAGCGTCGTCTCTTGGATGCCCTTCGTAAAATTATGCGTATGAGGGCCCGAAGCTGCCGTGTTTTCCACGTTGCAGGACACCGAGCGCAGCCGTGGAATGAGTTTGCTGACGCGCTATGTGCTCCAGCATCGGCGCGCCTATTTCAATTTCGGCAGCTGGCTACGGACTGGAGACATATCGAACAGCATTTAGAGGCACTGGCATGGGCCTGGCTCGACTCGGCCCCGCTCCAGGTCCGAGGGCAATTTCCCCCTGCCCCAGGGGTCATGCTGAACGAATCCATGCCGTCTACTTTTTCTTTGAGGGACTTGGCTCCCCCACTTGAGCATGGTCCAAGGGCCAAGGCCAAGGGGCAAAATGAGGGGCCAGGAAGTTCTCGTTTGACTCGAGCCCACACGGTAGTCGCCGCCAACGTTCTCACGCTGGATCCCAGGGCCCATCGATCTGCCAAAACCGCGGGTCTTTTCCCACCTGGACGGATGGCCTACATTGGGCACAAACTGGCGACCTCTCGGGTACTTTTCGCTGGTACGGTTGAGACTAGATTCCCGCGGTCTGGAACTTCCAGGGTCAAAGAATATCATGTCATCCACTCCGCGGGGGACCAATATTGTCGATTTGGTTGCTCATTCTGGATCAACACTTCCGTTGCGATATTTGACTCCGTACGCTTGCTGCCTAGGCATTGCAAAGTACTTTATGCGACGCCGCGGGTGCTCGTTGTGGCGATAAGGTGTCAGTATTTTTCTCTCAATGCAGTGATTGGGCATGGCCCGCGCAGCGGAGCGGGCCAAGAGGCCATCCGGAAGTGGTGGCAGGAACTTAAAGACAGGCTACGCCAAGTACTCGACACCGCCGTCCCTGAGCTGTGGTTGATCGACGCCAATGGCCGTGTTGGGCCCCGTACCTCAGAGGCCATCGGAGGATGCCAGGCCGAGCCAGAGAATCTTCCTGGACAACTTTTCCACGACCTGGTGCTTGATAGGAAGCTTTGGGTTCCAGCTACGGTTTTGCCATCGACGCACTCCGGGGCTACTTGGTTTCCTCCAGCGGGACAAAACAAACTTATGGACGTGTCCAAAGGCAAACGTATTGACTACATATGTTGTTCCAGGGACTGCCAGGTGGATTCGGCTACGGTTTTGAGCTCTCTGGAACTTACGGTTTCTATCGTGGACCACAAGGCTGTCAGCGCCGTTATCCGCTTCCCCCTCACAGCCAAGGCCAGCAACGTGCTTTCGTTCTTCCCCAAGATTGCGTGCGATCCTACGGCGTTTGAAGATCCTGCCGCACGGACCATGTTTGCCAGATATGTGGAGAGCCATGGGCCGAAGCCTTCTTTTGATGTGCACGTTAACGACCACTGCCAGGAGGTCGTTCAATTTCTGCACCATGCCCTACCGCTTGCTTTCCCATGTCGCGCCACGGAAAATGGACGCAAACCTAGGCAATCTTGGATCTCCTTGGGTACTCTTGAGGCCATGGATGTCCGCACCTATTGGCTACGACGTTTCCGATATCTTGGGGCCCGATGGAACAAGGCAGTCTTGGGAGCTTGCTTTCGAGTGTGGGCCGCGCCCATTGGTGGCTCATGGTTCTGTCTACGGCGTTCGACGTGGACGTGGTCGACCCGTTCTTTTTCGGGGTCCTGGTCGTCGATGGGGGTCTGGGTTCTACGCTGTTAGCAGTGTTGGAGTGATGCCTGGGATGGAGTTTTGGACATCCTGGAGTGTAAGACGGACCTACTGGCTACTACCGCGCATATACCTACCAAGGGACCCCGAGGCCCCTCAAAAGCCTATCTCAGAGCCCTGGCCCCTCCCACGGACATGGTAGCGCAGACGAACAGTTTTATCGGCATGTGGTTGGTTGAAGCGCTTGCCAACCTACGGAGGCTTTCCTCGATGTCTCACGCGTTGCGCACGGTCTGTCTCGCTGAGAGCACCAAGTTTGTCAATTTGCTGGTCAAGCAGGACGCGCGTGCTCATTACTCGGACATCGCCAGGGATATCACGAGTGCCTGGTCTCTCAAGGAGCATGCTCGAGCTTACAGAAGGCCTAGGTCCGTAGGCGCATGTTCCAGGAAGAAAGCCAGATCCCAACCCCTCCCACTTCTCCGTGGTGATGACGGGCAACCGGTGCACTCAGAGAGAGAGGCTCTAGAGGCATGGACGCGGCATTTCGCAGCTATAGAGGCAGCTCCAGTTGTGCCGATGCAGGACCTAGACTGGTACGCCAGCGTCCTGCCCGCTCTCCCAGCCGAGCATTTGCAGGGGATTCATTTCGACGTCAGAGATGTTCCAACGCTCGCCAGACTGGAGAGGTCCTGCCGCAAGGCCACATGTGCAGCAGCGGGTCCTGATGGCGTTTCTGGAGCTACGGTCAAGAATCTGCTTAAACCGATCTCCCAGCTCCTCTTCCCCCTTGTCGTCAAGTCCTTTTTGAGGGTCCAGGAGCCGATCCAATGGAAAGGGGGTTACTACTGGCCGCTGTTCAAAAAAGGTGACCCTGGGGATCGCAGCTGTTACCGCAGTATCTTGGGATCGTCTCATCTTGGGAAAAGGTTCAGAGCCATTGTCCGCGAAGATATTGGCCCTCATCTTCAGGCCTATGTGGGCCCCAGGCAGTATGGAGGCGTCGCTGGATTAGGGGTCGATCTCGGTGGGCTAGAGGTTCGTCATTTCCAACAGTTGGCCAAGGCTCGCAAGCTATCAGCTCTGTTCATCCCCCTCGACGCCGTGCAGGCATTTTATAAAGCAGTGCGTGAACTGGTTTTTCGGACGTCAGGTTCAGAGGAGGCGCTGGCGAGTATTTTACAGCAGGCTGGACTTCCACCCGAGGCTCGCGCTGAGCTCGCAGAGCATATTCAGCAGCAGGGCCCCATTTTTAGCGACGCTCCTGGTATCAGCAGCCGTGTGCACGCCCAGGTATCTGACTCATACGATCAGAGTTGGTATATACTCCCAGGCAGTACCGAGTTCGCGTTTCCTCAACTGGGGACGGGGCCAGGACAACAGCTGGGGGACGTGGTTTTCAACTATATTATGGGCGCCATCATGAAAATCGTGCAGGCCCGTATCCTTGAATACGGCATCGATGTTCGTTTCCCGGTGAGTGACCTCCGTTCCCTGGGGCCCGACGTGGAAGATGAAGCTGCATACATGGGTCAGTATATGGATCTTTCTTTTTTCGTCGATGCTATGTTTATGTTCGTCGGGAAAGCCCAGACCCTCCTCAGGTTCGCCCCCTTCATTGCAGCCACCATCTTTGATACCTTTGCAGAGAGGGGCATGAGGCTGCACACGGCTAAGGGCAAGAGCGCGTTGTTATTTCAGTTTCGAGGAGTAGGTTCGGTCAAGGCCAAGTCTGATCTCTGGAGAACAGCCCAAGGTAAGATTTTAGTTCCCACCCGACATATTGGAGATATTACGCTGCACGCGGTCCGCCAGTATACTCACCTGGGTACTGTTCTGGACGAGGCGGGGGCCTTGGGCCCCGAGCTGGCCCACAGAAGTCATTCATGCACGGCTTCTTGGAAAGTTTTACGGCGTGCTCTGCGGGATCCTCAATTAGATAAGCAGGTTGGCCTCATCCTCGTGGACTCTCTCATGTGCTCCAGCAGGCTTTTCAACGCTGGCACGTGGCCTGCACTTTCAGAAGCGCAACTAGCGACCTTGTCAGACGAGGTCGTTCGCATGTACCGCGCGGTGTTCCACAGGCCAAGGAAGGACCAAACAGCCATTCCGAACTCCCACATTCTTGCCCAAGCTAAGAGACCAGACGCCAATACGGCGATTCGTGCCCACAGGTTGAGATTGTTTGGAAGGCTTCTGCATGCTGGCCCCAGTCACCTGGTGGGGCTAGCCAGGCTTTGTCTGGAGGAAGGGCGGGGGACTTGGATGCATCAGGTTTTGGAAGATCTGGAGTGGTTGCGACACCGTCATCACCGATTGCGCAAGTACCCCCCACCCGCGGACAACTTACCCATATGGGAAGCCCTGGTCCGAAAATCTGCTTTGGGTTGGAAGACGATCGTTTCTGCGGGGGTGGCTTCTCAGATTGCTTACGATTCCCGTATTGCAGAAGCTGATAGGGCCGAACGAGATATCTTTCAGGACCTCTACGAATCAGGAGTACCCAAGCCGGTGGACCACCCAGAGCACCCGCTGCGTGTGCAGGAGGCAGAGGAGGCTCCCAGGTTTTCTTGAATGTGGTGCTCAGCTATCTCGCCTTCCCCTACTGGCCTTAAGCAACACATCGTTCGCCAACATCGGTCCTTCATCGATCAGATTCGCTCGATGCTCGGACCGACTTCGAGGTGTTCTATGTGTAAAATGCAGTTCGCCAGTCGTCGAGCGTTATCCGAACACCTGGCCTTCGATGCTCCTCGGTGCGCGGTCGCTCTTCTTGCTCAACCTCTTTCTACTTCGGCGGAGGAATGTGCTCGGCTCAACGAAGAGGACGCAGAGGCGGCATCAAAGCAGCGTGCAGCAGGAAAAGGACGTTGGCGCCCTGAATTCCCTGCCTTCCGTCAGCCAGGACCATCGACCCCCTTCGAGCTCGAGCTGGCTACCATGTCTGAGGAGGATGCGCGTGAGGCCCTGATCGAGTCCGATTTTGCGTGCACTCCTGAGGCCGCCCAGGAGTACATCAGTTTGTCTAGGCCTAGGCCCAAGGCGGCCCCCCTGCAGCTGGATGATAGGTTCTGGCCCTTTCGGCCTCAGGACTTCTCTGGGATCGCGGCCACCGAGCTGCCTTTTCGGATTAAACGGCCCGAGTGTTTCGTTTTAAACTTGTTCTCGGGCATGAGGCGTACAGGCGACATTCAGTGGCATCTTGAATTCGAGTGGCCAGCTTCGACGTGCGCTGTTTACTGTTTGTCGATCGATGTCGCGATCGATGCGAGGAGAGGCGACCTCACCCAGCACGATGTCATAGAGGAGTGGGTAGGCCATCTGGCTGCCCGCAGAGTTTTGAACACAGGGGGGGGGGCCTGCGAGACTTGGAGCGCTGCTAGGTGGTATGACGGAGGGCCCCCCCCTTACGCACGAATGAGCATTTCTGGGGTGTCCCTTGGTGCACGGTTCGCCAGAGCCTCCAGCTTTCAATAGGGGCCCAACTTTTAGCTGCGTTAGCTCGCCTCCTCGCCGCGCACACGAAGGCTGGCACCAGCGGTTGGATGGAGCATCCGCTTCCAGCCACCTGGATCCCTGGTGCCCCGACTTTTTTCAGATGGAAGCCCCTCGTTGCCATGGTTTCAGCTCCCCATGCGTGTGCTGTTGATTTTGACCAATGCGAGCACATGCCGCCAGAAACTGACTGGACTTCTGTTGGGCGTGCCCCCACCCGCCTTATCGGCCTCCGTCTCCCCTCTCTCCGCTCCCACCTCCTCGCCACCCCTGGCGGTGGGAAGTGCTCCCACGGCAGAGGAGTGCATAGCACGCTCCTGGGCAAAAGGGAGAATGGTGATTTCAGGACTGCTGCTAAGAAGACGTACTCTAGCGGGTTGTCCAAGGCGATAGCTTCGGCCGTTATTGACAGCCTTTCCGCTCTCGTTGTGCCACAAGAGTCGGTTGAGGAGGCTGATTTCAGTTTTGGAGCCGACCCTGAGGAGCTGAGAGCTGGATTAATGGCTTTCTGTGTTCCCTGGTCGAAAGATTTGGACTCCAGATTTTGTGCCGCTCCCGACTTCGCTCGTCGATCTGATCGTCGTCGTGTCGATCCTGAGTTGGAGCGTTTCGGGTTTGAGCCTTCCCAGAGGAATTCAGATCCCTCGATCGCCACCTCGGGTGAGTCCCCAGCCCCAGGGCCGGATGAGCAACAGACTGATCCGTGGGAGGAGGACCCCGAGATTGAGGCAGTCGAGGAACAAACGCACATTGACCTTATGTGTGCAGAGGCAGTGAATTTGACTGCCATGTCTGGGCTTTCCCTTTCTCCTCCTCCTCCTCCTCTTCCTCCCCCCCTCACCGAGGAGCAGCTCGAGCGTATTCGAGCGAATCGAGAGCAGGCGCGCGAGCGCAGGCAGGCCAGGCTACGGGCCGCCCACGCCGCCCGCGCGCCGTGGGCCGCTCAAGGCGGTGTTCTACGAGGCGGGATCTTCTCTTCCGCCTCCACCTCCCACCCGCCTGGGGTCCTTGGGTGGGAGTCTGATTTGCCTTTTTAGGCTCTGTCCGTGGTTTCAGTGGCGTAGCTTTAGATTCCTTTTTGGTCTCGTGTGCTGCTGCTGCTGCTGCTGATGCCTGGCAAAGCGTCACGGAGTGCGCACGCGCGAAGCCCCCCGGCTAACAACAACAACTCCCTCCTCCCTCCTCCCGTCCGCCTTCCTCCTCCTCCTCCTCCCTCCTCCTCCCTCCCTCCTCCCCCCTCCCTCTCCCTCCGCCCTCCTCCCTCCTCCCTCCTCAAAAAGAAAAATCCTCCCATCCTCCCTCCTCCCTCCTCCCTCTTCCCTCCTCCCTCCTCCCTCCGCCCTCCCTCCCTCCTCCCTCCTCCCTCCTCCTCCTCCCTCCTCCTCCTCCCCTCCTCCCTCCGCCCTCCTCCCTCCTCCCTCCTCCCCTCCATCCCCTCCTCCCTCCTCACTCCTCCCTCCTCCCTCCTCCCTCCTCCCTCCTCCCTCCTCCCTCTCCCTCTTCCTCTCCTCCTCCTCCTCCTCCTCCTCCTCCGCCTCCTCCTCCTCCTCCTCCTCCTCCTCCTCCTCCTCCTCCTCCTTCTCCCCGTGTCAATTCTGTTCTATACTCCTCGGGGAGCGTATCGCCTGGGGACGCACGGGTCGCCACTAAGGTTGTGAGGCATCCACTTCCGATGAGCACCCCAGGCGAGCCGCCCGTGGAGCGAACAGAGGGGCGACAGTGGCATGGGGGCCTGCGTGCAGGCCCCCACTGCACCGCCGCTGAGTCTTCTTGAGACTCTCCGCAAGGTGCGAGCTGGGATGCCCGTGCCTGTCAACGCACAGGCGGCGGCATCCATTTTCAAGCTCATCATTGGCCCGCTTAGGTGGCCCCGAGTCGTCACGCTGCCGCTGCAGGCGCGGCACCCCGCGCCAACAAGGCGCGATTTCTTAGGAGGCAGCGTTCCGACCTCTGGGAACAACCAGAGGTTACTTGGTCGGGCAAGCGGGTGGCGTCAAGTTAGCTCCGGCTAGCGCGCCAATGGTTGTTTTTGGCCCGCTTCAGTGGCCGCTCGTTGGCCCCACTGCCGCTGCGAGCACGGCAGCCCTCGACTTCGTCGGTATCATGTAGGCGCCGTGCCGACTTGGGTGCCCACCCCTGTCGATGGGCAGGAGTGGGCACCCGTCGTTCGCGCCGTATTCTGGGATACCCAACCTTGTCGATGGACAGGCATGGGCACCCCCTCCCTTGTACATGAGGCTTACTTGGTATGCGCGCGCTATGGCCCGCTCCCAAGGCCGTGCAGCGGCCAAACTGCTGTTGTGGGTGTGCCAGCCTTCGCAATTGACGACGCCAGGAAGGCGCCGTTTTGATATGGATGCCCCCCTGTCGATGGACAGGAGTTCGCATCTAAACTCGGGCCTACCGCTAGGATGCCCATCCCTGTCGGTGGACAGGCATGGGCACCCCACCCTCGCAATGAGGGCTTGCTTGGCACACGAGAACTGCGACCCGCTCCCATGGCCGCGGGGCGGCCTTTCGCGGTTGCGGGCAAGGCAGCCTTAGACATAGAAGGTGGCCAATTGGCGTCGTATTCGGTTGGGTTCCCATCCCTTTCAATGGACAGGCATGGGCATCCGCCCATCACAAGCCTCGAACTAGGATGCCCATCCGTGTCGATGGACAGGCATGGGCATCCCACTCTCGCAGCGAGGGTGCTGCTAGGCATATGAAAGCCACGGCTCGCGTAATGGCCGCAGAATGGCCATGTTGCCACAGCGAGCGCGGCAGCCTCCAGCACCGAGGGTGTCAAATAGGCGCCGTTCCGGTCTGGATGCCCACCCCTGTTGAAGGGCAGGTGTTGGAATCCACACATCGCGCCTCAAGCTAGGATGCCCATCCCTATCGATGGAGAGGCATGGGCATCCCTCCCCCGAAATGGGGGTTTGCTCGGCGCGCGAAAACTGCGGTCCGCTTAGACGGCCGTGGGGCGGCCAGATTTGCCGTTGCGGGCGCGGCAGTCTCCGACATCGACGGTGTCGTAGTCGTAGTCGTAGTCGTAGTAGGAGTAGGAGTAGGAGTAGGAGTACGAGTAGGAGTAGGAGTAGGAGTAGGAGTCAAGCTAGCCAGCTCGAGCGAGTCAAGCATGGCATGCCCAGTCCCACCCGCCCTCCCACAACATAAGAAGCAAAGCTGGCACAACTGGGGGCCGAAGTCACACCGGCCAGCCGGTTTGGTACAGCTGATGCGGCCGCGATGGCGGTTGCCGACGGGAACTGGCGAGCGCGTGTTGAATGCCGCGCACGCATTGCCAGACGAGTCGAGAATGGCCCGGTACACCGCAGGAAGCCAGAGGTGGCCGGAGGAAGCCCGACGGTCTGACAGGACACCCCAAAGCATTTTTGTGAAAAAGCATTGGGTTTTTGATGTTTTTATGTTGAAATGCTTGCAAACACACGGTGTTCGGTAGGATTCTGACATGAACGCGCGAGTGTGCTCTTTGTGATATTTTTTGCACAGGATTCGCGGCCTGGGTGCATGACAGAGCATCGCGAGTGCACCGCGCGATGACGTGAAATCGCTGGATTCGATAGAATTCTTAAGATTCCTATGGTTTTCCTATGATTTCAGCAAAAGAGCCCGGGCTGGAAATTTGTACAATTTTTGTGAAAAAGCATTGGGTTTTTGATTTTTTTATGTTGAAATGCTTGCAAACACACGGTGTTCGGTAGGATTCTGACATGAACGCGCGCGTGTGCTCTTTGTTGTGTTTTTTGCAATGGATTATCGCCGTGGACGACAGGACGTCCATGTCGAGAAGAAAAAATAAGAAAAATGTTGATTTTGTATTGTTTTTTACAGGTTAGGATGGGACCACCCGGATGCGGCCCCTAATGGCCGGCCTGAGGGGGGAGTAGGAGTATATTCTAATAAGGAATAAGGATAGGAGTAGTAGAAGGAGGAGGAGGAGGGGAATGAGGAGGAGGAGGAGGAGGAGGAGGTCGGGCCCGCCAACGGGCACGGGCCAGCCCAAGGGGCGCAGGCCCAAGACCGCTTTGGCGGCACCATCCCCAGCCTCCACAAACCTTCTCCTTCCTCTCCAACCCCACCCCCCCATGGACGATTAGCCTTCCAACCCCTCCCTCCCCCACAGCACCCTTTTAAGAGCCACTCAGGATTTGGCTTGGTCACAGGCGAGGGCGCAGCCCATGGCCGCCGACCGCAGCAGACTGGGAGAGGGACAGACATAGCGGCGGGGTCATGGGCCCTGGTCGCGGATGGTGCGAAGCCCGCTGGAGTGGGCGCGGACCTTGTCCGCGGGCGCTAGATTGGGCACGGGCCCAAAAACCAGCGCCGCGTGCTTTGGCCGCGGGCAAGAGCTCAAATTTGGGTCTCGCGGAGTTGCACGGGCCTGGCTGCATCCACGAGTTCAGGCGTTAGCACATCGGCGGGGGGGCCCGGCGGGGGTGTTTATTGCTTGGGCGCGGGCCCATTCGGCATCAGGGAACCCGCAAACGTGGCCACTGGACATTTTTGTGTCATTGTGGTTCAGCGGCGAGGGTTCTGACCCTGGCCGCGTGCACAGCGTGCACTGGTGAGGGCTTGGCCCCTAGAAGGCAGGGTCGCCGTGGGAAGGTCATGGCTCGCGCAATGGCCGCGAAAAAGGCCACGCTACCATAGCGACCGGTGCAGCCTTTGGCACTAGCGGTGTCAAATAGGATCTGGATGCCAACCCCTGTCGATGGACAGTTGTTGGTCTCCACCCCAGGGCCGAAAGCTAGGCTGCCCATCCCTGTCGATGGACAGGCATGGGCATCCCGTTTCTTCACCTACGGCAACGACGGTGCCAAATAGCCTAAAGCTAAGATGTCCATCCCTGTCGATGGACAGGTATGGGCATCCCCCACTCAGCATTGGGGGGGGTGCTTGGCATGTGAAAACTTGAGCCCGATTGGGCGGCCGTGGGAAGGCCAGATTGTCGCTGCGGGCGCGGCAGTCACCACCCATGGAGCCCTGAAGAGGGGCCAACGAGGACCCGAGCGGGCCCCAAGAGGAGCCCAAAAAGGCCATGCGAAGCATGAACAGGTTAGCCCCTGCTCAAAGGAGGGGGGAAATTACTTGAGTTTCGGTTCATTCTGAGGACCCGGACCCTATCTCTATGGGTTTCGAGGGACACCGCCTCCCCCGCACAGAGCTTGAGCGATGCATCGGGATGATAGGCCCCACTGCAGCCAACTCGCGTGGCCTCACCCACTGGCACAGTGAGTGGCTAAGCGAAGCATGAGTAGGTTAGCCCCTGCTCAGAGGGGGGAAATTTGTTATCTTCCCTCTTCGCTGGGGAATATCCTCGGTCTGTCCGACAATCCAGCTTGAACCGATAGGGGCCTTCAGGTTCTATCCGCCCTGATTGCACCATCCCATCGCGGGCTGCGTTCATGCTGGGCTGGACAAAGCCGGCGTTGTCTTGTGGGACGCCCTCCAGACAGATTTTCGTTGTGTCCCAAAGTGGTCCTGACCTTGAGTGGTACAAGGGTGGTAATACCAGGCCACTTGCTCCACCCATGGGGTTAAGGCGCCCCGAAGCCATCTCACTTCAAGTCCTCCTCCTCCTCCTCCTCCTCCTCCTCCTCCTCCTCCTCCTCCCCTCTCCTCATCATCATCAGCATCATCATGAGCAGCATCATCATCAGCAGCAGCACATCATCCCTCAGCAGCAGTATCATCATCGGCATCATCATCATCAGCAGCATCATCATCTCACCTCCTCCCGCTCCCTGCTTCTGCTCGTGCTCTTGGTCCTCCTGCTCCTGCTCCTCCTCTCTCCTCCCCCCCCTCCTCCTCCTCCCCCCCCCTCCTCTCGTCCTCCTCCTCCTCCCTTCCTCCTCCTCTCCATCCTCCTCCCTCCTCCTCCTCCTCCTCTCCTCCTCCTCCTCCATCCTCCTCCTCCTCCTCCTCCTCTCCTCCTCCTCCTCCTCCTCCCTCCTCCTCCTCCTCTCTCCTCCTCCTCCTCCTCCTCCTCTCCTCCTCCTCCTCCTCCTCCTCCTCCTCCTCCTCCTCCTCCTCCTCCTCCTCCTCCTCCTCCTCCTCCTCCTCCTCCTCCTCCTCCTCCTCCTCCTCCACACATTTTCCTTAGAACCCCTCCTTCTCGCACCACACACACACGCACATGTCCGTAGGCAGGGGCCGGGCGCCTCGCCCCCGGAACTTACAGCTCCTGGCCGCCGCACGGACGGAAGCCGGGCTCTGTCGGCGTGGGGCTCTCGCGATAGCGCCGCGCACTTTCGTCTTGAAAGCTTTGCGCCACTGCCCAGGTGGAGACCAGGCCCGTTTCGGAGAGGAGCTCTCGCCATTGCGACGAATACGTTCGTCCTAAATCTTGGCACGTCTTCACGAATGGAGACTGGGCCCTGCTCAAAAGGCAACTCTCGCCTCAGAGCCGCGCACAGTCACCTGAAAAGCTTGCAAGCACACTTAAACGGACAGAGGCCAGTCCCGTTCTCGAGATTGGGTTCTCGCCTAAGACTGCATCGAAAATATCACCACCAATGCAGACATGTGCGATAATTATACTGACGCAGGCCAGAACGTTGTCGAAATAGGGCAGTCTCCTGAGACCGACTCAACAAATACAACAAGGGCACTACTGTACAACAGCGACCTGGATGGAGGGCGGCTCATTTTCAGAAAGAATCTCCCGCCTTGGGCTTCCTGAAACTTAGCAGCCAGAAGCTGGAACAGATGCAACCGCTGCCCAGACGGAGGGCGGCTCCTCTTCGATATGGGGCTCTCGGAAGAGACGCCCCCCACCCATAGCCACCGGACACGCAGATTTGCACCACAGCTCCACGAACGGAGGCGGCTGCTCTTCAAAACGACGCTCTTGCCAGACGCCCCCCTGTGAGCTTTTTGATCCCACCTCGCCGCACCCCCTGTGATTCGCAAAAGGTCTGCACTCTCAAAAAGCGGGGCCTTCGCCCGGTTATGGCAGGCCCCTAGCGTGCTCGTCGCTCCGCGGGGCGACGCTTGCAGTGAGAGGGAAGGTTTTTGTTCAGACTTACGCTAACGAGATTCCTGACGGGGGGGGCATTGCAGGCTTTCGCCCTGGACTTCCTCGAATTCGGCAGCCAGAACCCTGAACAGATGTACCAGCTGCCAGATCTGAGCATGTTCTTAGGGTGGAGGGCTCAGGGTGAAATCCACATGGGCTCTTGCATCTCGAAAACCAATCCGTCTCGTGGTTCACCTGTTGCAGACTCAGGCCTCGAGAGTGCATCGCAACGGCATTTCAGATTTCACCCTGCGCCCTCCACCCAAAGAAAATGCTCGGCAGATGGCGGGCGGCTCCTTTTCCAGAGGAGGCTCTCGGAAAAGATCCCCTCACAGATGGCATTCGGACGTGCCACGTCGCGCAAGAGCGGCACGCATGGGAGGCGGCTTCCTTCTGCAGAGCGGGGCCTCCGCCTGAACAGCAGGCCCATCGTGTGCTCGTCACTCACGGGGGGCCCTTCTTGCGAAAAGATTGGGGGGAAAAAAACACAACAAAAAACATGGATTTTTGTTGTGAAATTTCAAAAAAAATGTTTTTGATATTATAAAAATAGTAAAAAATTTCATACTTAACATATTTTATTAAATTATGTATTAAATGTTCGATTATTATTAAATCGAAATATTTTGAAAAATTATCAATAATATTTTCATTTTTATGGATTAATAAGGGCTGTACGGATTCACATGGGCGAAATTCCAAACGTGATGGTGGATTCCAGCATCCTTGGTACCCATCGCGGTTACTCGATCCACCCTGGTCGGCCGCTCGATCCCGAGCGGACGCCACAGCGCAGGTCAACCTCGCCGCCAGACGCGACGACACCCTCACTCTTCAAGGAGCAGGAACATCGCATGAAGAAGAAGCGGAAGCCCCGACGCAACACAAGAACAACGGGAGCCTCCAAACAACATCACAATTCAACGCAGTCCATGAACACTTACAGCTGAGGCTGGTAGGGCACCTCGCATCAGAAAGACCCCAGACCACTTGCGAATGAGGCTCGACGGGCACCTCGCAGAATGCCAGGGCCCCCACCATGACCATTCACAGACGAGACTGGACGGGCACCTCCCAGAAGACCCCAGACCACTCTCAAATGAGGCTGAGGCTGATCGGGCGCCTGGCACCACAACGACAACGGACCCCAGACCTTTGACAACTGAGGGGAGAGGACGAGCATGCAACCGCCACCAGAAATCAGCCCAACCAAAACCTGCGCGCGACCGACGCAAAACCACGGTCGCCCACGACGGGGCGCGGGACGAGACCCCCTCCCAAATGTAGTAACAAAAGCCATAAACACGCGACGTGCTGAACCGTCCGCAAGAAAACCTCAAGGTGCGGAGCTCAACACAAGTGGCGCAAGCTCAGCGCCAGGAAGAACTCACCGCACACCATAACGCGCCACTGGTCCCACAGCGCTGTAAGATGTCGAAGCCAAGAAAGTCGCAGGGCACACGTACCAGCCTTTCGGCCCCCCAGCACAAATTGGATGTCCCAACTGCGCTTCGGCGCAGGCCTGGTACTCGATCGAATGTGCCCGGGCAAATCGCCGAATCGTCTCGGTCTGCCTTTCACGGCCTTCCACGCCAGGCGCAACACCTGGGCGCGCCCCCATTCAGCTTCAACACCCCCGTGGCAACATCACTAGAGTGCACGGTTCCCCCGGGGCCGTAGGCGACCCGAGGAGGAGGAGGAGGAGGAGGAGGAGGAGGAGGAGGAGGAGGAGGAGGGAGGAGGGAGGAGGAGGTGGAGCGGCGAGAGGGAGGAGGAGATGGAGGAGGTGGAGGAGGAGGAGGAGGAGGAGGAGGAGGAGGAGGAGGGAGGAGGAGGAGGAGGAGGAGGAGGAGGAGGAGGACCAGTCGCCTAAGCCCTTCGGAGAAACCCTCGACACTCGAGAGGCGCGCACACCGCGCGTTCACCACCGCCAGCTTGCCCCACTTTGTGGCGCACGCCCCCTGTGGCCGGCAGGAAAATTGGCGCGCAACTATCTGCGGCGCCGCCGTCAAGAGTCGACCGCCGAAGGATCCGCAGGAAACCCACCATTGAGAGCTGCATCCGCCGCGCGCATCGCCCCCTGCCCTGCCGCCAAACTGTCAGGCGCGAAGGCCAGGTCTCGCGCCGCACCGAAAAAAAGGACACGCGCCTGGAACCGCTGCAGCTCCGCAGGTTTAAGGTCGTCGAGGTGAGCAGCGGCCCGCGCCCAGCGCCCGCAGCAACGACATGTACGTTCCAGTTGCTCGTCATACCACCAAATATCATGCCCCATAAACGCAACTTTTGATTGGCCAAACTGGGGGAGGCCTCGGTCGACGACGCCCCTCTTTCCGCGAGTTTGGTCGCATCGGCCGACAGCGCGAAGCCAAGAAATCTTGTCGCTGTCTTGACCCCTGCGAATGCCTTCTTGAAGTAAGCCCAGAAACCACCCGCGCAACCGATATGCCTGGCACCCCGCCGCGCAAAGTAATACGCCCATGAGTTGCCCAGCACCCAGCCGACCCCGCGCTCGGCCGCGCCCGCAGCCATCCCCGAACAGGCCAGGGCGCGCAGGACACCAGACAAACTGGGGTGGCACTCGTTTCAGGAGACGTCAGCAGCGTTCTGAATCACGCGCTCAAGTCCCACCTGCCTAGCCTCCGCCAAGGCGTCGGAGACATCCTAGTCAGACATCCCAGCGCGAACCATCCGACTGTAACGACGCAGAGCCCGTCGCCAACACTCCCACACTTGGAACATGCTTCAACGCCTGAACTACACAATATCGCTCAGCCGCGCCACTCGTCTGGCGCACCCCATGCAAACCACGATAACCAGCGCGCAATGGAAGTTCCTTTGGCAGCCATTTGGACGCAACTCCATCCGCACCCCCGAAATTCAAGGAAACCCGATGGTATGGCTGACCCGCCCGTTACCAACGTGACCGGCCCAGCTGACGCATGGCTTTGCTGGACACACCAGATGACCACATTCGGCTTGTCCGACGCGTACTCCAGAGCCTCAGATAGTTGCGGCAGTCCAATACTCTTCTCGAAACACTCACCCAGCACACAGACTATCTCGAAATTGAGCGAGCCCTCCCGGCTGAAGATGGCCCTCTTCACCATCCAGCGCACGCACGTTGGCAGCCTTGCACATGAAACGCACATGCCCAATGTGCTCATCCCCACTTCCACATGCGCATCAATCCTCCGCCATCCGATGATCATACAGCTCAACTTCTGCTCATAATGATCCTGACCATAAGGACCGCATTGCACCCGCAACCTGGAGATGAGTCACCACAGCTAAAGGTCCGCCAACACAGGATCTGACGCAACGCGCACACAGCACGGCGCCAGGCTCAGATTGAAAACGATGACGTGATGCCCTCTTCATTAGCCACCGCTGCACGCCAGCCCTCAACAAGTCACGAATCAAGGCGGAAGAGATCTGTAACATGCACCTAACATGCCCTTTGACCATCCCACAAAAATTGTTGAGAACATCATGCACCAGGGTTCGAGTTAAACAGTGTTTTCCGTTTTCGTCTTGTGTTCGTCATCCCTATTGCTGCCTTCGTTCCACATTTGATGCAAAACGAAGTCAAAACGAAAACGGTCCACGAAATTGCCAAAACACCGTTTAGCTCGAGCCCTGTCATGCACCACCCCACCCTTCACACCGATAACACCAACACCAAAATCGGCCCACGCGCGTGCACCCAGGTCAGCTCGCCTTGGTCCACAGCCCGCCACGTGCGCCCCATGCCTGCCAAGCGAGACGAGCTGTTCCCAGCCTATGGAACGACACGCGAATGTCAGAGCCGTCGCCGCCTCGAAGATGGGATCGCACCAAGAACCACGCTGCGCAGCCAGGTACAACGTGCTGCTCGTTCCTCTTCCAAGATAGTCTGCCATGGATGCCGCCACCTCTCAACTCACGAAGCTCCACGTTCTTCTCCTCCTCTTCTTAATATTATTCTTAGCATTAGCAGTAGCATTCACATTCGTATTCTGATTGTTCTTCCTTTATTTACTAGTATTAT
>CAUYUJ010016055.1:202143-227143 GCA_963575745.1 Prorocentrum cordatum | reverse complement strand
TCAGCTGGTAGTTCTCGAAGTTCTGGTGGTGGCCCTCGTAGCACAGCTGGTGGTTTTCGAAGCTCTGCTGGTGGCCCTCGTGCTCAGCGGGTGGCTGTATCGAAGATCTACTTCTTGCCCTCGTAGCTCAGATGATGGTCCTCGAAAGTCTGCCTGTTACCTGTGTAGCTCAGCCTGTGGCCCTCGTAGCTCAGCTGGTGGCCGCTGTGGCTCTGCTGGAGGTTCTCGGAGGTCCGCTGGCCCTTGTAGCTCTACTTGTGGCCGTCGAAGTTGCGATGGTGATCCTCGTAGCTCTGTGCGTTGCCGTCGGGGCTCTTCTTCTGGGCGTGGTAGCTCTTTTGGTAGTCTGGGTAGTTCTGCTGGTGGCCCTCGAGGCTCTGCTGGGGGGGACTCTACGAGAGCTGCTGGTGGCGCTTGTAGATCAGCGCGTGGCCCTGCAGGCTCTGCTCATGCCTCTCGTGGCTGCTCTGGTGGTCGTCGAAGCTGTGGCTGCTGCCCTCGGCGCTCGGCAAGTGGCCCTCCGAGCGCGGGTGGTGGCCACACGCCTGGGGTAAGCAGCCCTGGGATGTCGCATGCATGGCCGAACTCGTCGCTGCCGTAAGCGCACCCGTAGCACCCGTTGCTGTCGTACTCGTGGCCGTCGTGCTCGCAGGTGGGTTTCTGCAGCTGCACGGCGGCGTGTGGTGCTGCTGCGGTGAGACCTCCACGACGATGTACTGCATCTAGTGAGCTATCGGCGCAAGGTGCTCTCGTATAGCACCTGCTCTGCGCGGCCTCTGCTCACCGCAATGCTGCCTGGTACGCAGCTCCGTGTGCCCCGTCAAAGCCTGGGACTTCGTCGCGAACGCCTTCGCAGCGATACACTTGAAATCGACGTAGCTCACCGCGCTGCCGCTGCGGGCAGCGTAGCCGGCACGGCGCATCGCTGCGCGCACCGGCCTCGGCCAGCAGGTCCTGAAAGCCTGTCTGCCGGACTCGTACTCGAAGTACGCTAACTCGCAAATCTTCGTCCTCAGCATGGATATTGGCGCTCGCCGTGCCTCCATCGCGCGGCGGCGGCCCGCGGGCGGAGGCCAGCCACGCGGCCCCGGGGCCCCGAGTGCGGGGGATGGATCCCGCGTACGGCTTTCCTCCTCCTCCTCCGCCTCCTCCTCCTCCTCCCCCTCCTCCACCTCCTCCTCCTCCTCCTCCTCCTCCTTCTCCTCCTCCTCCTCGTCCTCCCTTGTCGCCCTTCGGCCTCCCACCCACCCCTTCGATGCGCTCCTCTCACGCCGCCGCGCGCCAGGCGGCTTCCCGAGGCCGTGCCGCGGCGGCCCCGGGGCGGGGCGCCGCCCCGCGGCAGCCCGCCGCTCCGCGACTGCGGGCCGCGGGCTCTCCACTCTCCGCTCTCGGCGCGGGGTGGCAGGGGAAAGGGGCAGGGGCAGCGGCCCAGGCAATGCCAAGGGGGGTCACCACTGGCGCGGTCGTCACCTCCTCCAGGGAACGAGCTGCCCTGGGCCGCCCCGGGACCCCCCTGAAGCCACTCTAACACTCCCGAACCTCATCGATCTTCGATCTTGCCTCCTGCTCATCCTCCTCCTCCCCCCCCTCCTCCTCCTCCTCCTCCTCCTCCTCCTCCTCCTCCTCCTCCTCCTCCTCCTCCTCCTCCTCCCCCTCCTCCTGCTCCTCCTCCTCCAATTATTACGAATATAAATATGATTCGTAATAGCGATATTAATAATATCTGCATTTTAATATCAACAGTACTAGCATTACTACCATAGTAGCAGTATAGTAGTAGTAGTAGTAGTAGTAGTAGTAGTAGTAGTAGTAGTAGTAGTAGTAGTAGTAGTAGTAGTAGTAGTAGTAGTAGTATAGTAGTAGTAGTAGTAGTCGTAGTAGTAGTCGTAGTCGTAGTAGTAGTAGTAGTAGTAGTAGTAGTAGTAGTAGTAGTAGTAGTAGTAGTAGTAGTAGTAGTAGTAGTAGTAATAGTAGTGGCAGTAGCAGCAGGAGTAGTAGTAGTAGTAGTAGTAGCTGTTGTAGTAGTAGTAGTAGTAGTAGTAGTAGTAGTAGTAGTAGAAGTAGTAGTAGTAGTAGTAGTAATAGTAGTATTAATAGTAGTATTAATATGATTAGTAAGTGTAGTAGTAATGGTAATACAAGTAGTACGATTAATATCAACATTTCTGTTATTATGCATATACGTATTGCTGAAATTATTCGTCGTGGTAATACTACTATTAGTATTAGTGGTTTTTAATAGTATCAGTCGTCTTCTTATTATTTCTCTTCTCATTTTTATAAGTATTAGAGTTCGTCTCTTCTTCTTCGCATTATTATTATCATTATGATCATTAGTAGTATTACTAGTTCGTACTATTATTAGCATTCGTCTTATTAGTACGATTCTTCTTATCAGTATACATATTATTGCTGTGCTTGTTGGCATGATGAGTTGTAGTATCATTGCGATTCTTGATGATATCATTAGTAGTCTTATTATTCGTCTTATTACTGCTCTTGGTCGTAGCATGATTGATATTATTATCATTCGTCTGCTTATTATTCCTCCTCCTCATCATCATCATCAGCATCATCCTCTTCATCTTCGTCGTAGTATTATTCGCACGCTCATATACATGGTTGTCAGCGTTATTCGTCTTAACATTAGTTGGTGTCGTATTCTTCGTACTAGTATTAGCATTCTTAAGTGTAATATTATTCGTCGTCGTATTAGAACCCGTCGTCTTATCATCATTCGTATTCTTATGAGTAGTAATAGTAGTATTATTATTATCCTCCTCCTCCTCCTCCTCCTCCTCTTCCTCCTCCTCCTCCCTCCTCCCTCCTCCCTCCTCCCTCCTCCTCCCTCCCTCCTCCTCCCCCTCCCTCCTCCCTCCTCCCTCCTCCTTCCTGCCTCCTGCCTCCTGCTCCTCCGCCTGCCTCCTGCCCCCTGCCTCCTGCCTCCGCATTCTCCTCCTCCTCCACCTCCTTCCCCTCCTCCCTCCCTCCTTGCTCCTCCTCTCCCTCCTCCCTCCTCCCTCCTCCCTCCTCCGTCCTGCCTCCTGCCTCCTGCTCCTGCCTCCTCCCTCCTCCCTCCTCCCTCCTCCCTCCTCCCTCCCCCCTCCTCCTCCTTTCCCCCCTCCTCCTTGCTCCCTCCTCCCTCCTCCCTCCGCCCTCCTCCTCATCCTCATACTCCTCCTCATCCTCCTTCTTATGATCCTTAGTCTTCGTATTACTCTTATTAATATTACTATTACTATTAGTATTAGTAATATTATTACTAGTATTATTACTATTATTATTAGTATTATTATACTATTATTATTATTATTAGTATTATTATTAGTATTATTATTAATAGTAGTAGTATTATTATTACTATTACTATTATTAATATTATTATTATTATTATTATTAGTATAATTATTAATAGTATTATTAACAATACTATTATTAGCATTATTATTATTATTAGCATCATCATCGTCATTATTATTATAGTTGGTATTCGTATTAGTATGAGTATTATTATTAATATTAATATTATTGTTATTGCCATCATCATCAGCATCAGTACCATCATTATTAGTATTAGTATTAGTATTCGTATTATTAGTATTAGTATTATGAATAGTAATAGTATTATTATTAGCATCATCATCATCATCATTATTATTATTAGTAAGATTAGTATTAGTATTATTATGGTTAGTATTATTGTTATTAATATCATTCGTATTCTTGGTATTACCAGTATTAATATTACCATTAGCAGTAATAGTATGATGATTCTTCTTATTATTAATATCACTAATAGTATTACTTATATAACTAATATTGTAAGCATTGCTTATTGTTAGTACTAGTATCATTAATAGTATTAACACTAGTACTAGTAGTATTAGTCGCATCCGTAGTATTAGTATTATTAGTACTATTAGTAGTAGTAGCATGATTGTTGTTATTGTTAAAATTAGTAATATTATTATTAATCGTGTTCGTCTCCTTAATAGTCTAAATATGATTAGTAGTATCATGCTTAGTTCTGTTATTATTAATAGTATACGTATTATTCGTCTTAGTATGCGCATTCTTATTCTTATTATCAGTACTATTCGTACGATTAGTAGTAGCATGATGGTTAGTGTTCGTATTAGTATGATTCGCAGTAGTAGTAGTAGCAGCAGTAGTAGTAGTAGTGGTGGTAGTAGTAGCAGTGTTAGTAGTATTAGTACTGTTATCATTATTATCATTAGTATTACGATTATTATTCGTATGTTTCATCTGATTCGTCTTCTTCGTCTTCTTCTTCTTCGTCTTCCTCCTCCTCCTCCTGTTCCTCCTCCTCCTCCTCCTCCTCCCCCTCCCTCCCTCCCTCCCCCCCTCCCGCCCTCCCTCCCTCCCCTCCCCCCCTCACTCCCTCCCTCCCGCCCGCCCTCCCTCCTCCCGCCCTCCCGCCCGCCCTCCCGCCCCCGCCCGCCCTCCCCCGCCCGCCCGCCCGCCCTCCCTTCCGTCCCTCCCTCCTACCTCCTCCCTCCCCTCTTCTCCCCTCCCCCCCTCCCCCCTCTCTCCCTCCCTCCCTCCCTCCTCCCTCCCTCCTCCCTCCCTCCCCTCCTCCCTCCCCTCTCCCTCCTCCCTCCGCTCCTCCCTCCTACCTCCTCTCCCTCCTCCCTCCTCTCTCCCTCCTCCCTCCTCTCCTCCTCTCCTCCTCCTCCCTCCTCCCCTCCTCCTCTCCTCCCTCCTCCCTCCTCCCTCCTCCTCCTCCTCCTCCTCCTCCTCCTCCCCCTCCTCCTCCTCCTCCTCCTCCGAGCCTCCTCCTCCTCCTCCTCCTCCTCCTCCTCCTCTCCTCCTCCTCCTCCTCCTCCTCCTCCTCCTCCTCCTCCCCCCCTCCTCCTCCTCCTCCTCCTCCTCCTCCTCCTCCTCCTCCTCCTCCTCCTCCTCCTCCTCCTCCTCCTTCTCCCCCCCCCGACGGTCCATAGCGGTGACGCCTGATCTCGGTGAGGAATTCGACTTCGAGCAGGTGCGGCAGGAAACGTCGCAGCACGCGGACCAGGACAGCAAGGGAAACACAAGGCGCAAAGGCAGTAGGCTCGGGCCGCACAAATGGGCCATCTGGTGCCGAAGACGTCATCTTGGAGAGCGAGAAGGGCTTGCCGGTGAAACGCGCGTCCCGGATTAAGAGGCCAAGTGGGAGCACTATGGTGAGAAGGGCAGCGACGCGAAGTCTGAGCAGACGGATGTCGACATGCCTGAGCTGTTCGGTGGCCAGCTGGACGGAGGTGTTGGCGAGGCTGCCCCTGAGCCCGAGTCGCCCATGCAAGAAGCATAAGAGCTCATGGTGTGTTTCGGCAGGTATCGTAGTGTTGCCATGCGGAAGGCTGCTGCCGATTGCCTCGATGAGCTCCAGCAGGAGGCCCTGGGCGTCGCGCGTGAGACAAGGCTGCCCGCTGGACCTGTCTTGGCTCAAGTCATTATCCTCGCAGACGCAGGCACCGATGCAGGTCGGGGACCAGGCTTTCAGAGCTGCAGGTCGGGGAAAAAAGTACCGCCTGCGCACGTCGCTGGGTTCGCCATCGTGACGTGGCGAAAGAGCTGGCGCTCAGGGCCGGGTGGCTTTGAACCGACGGCCGCGCAGCTCGGCAGAAAGTCGGACTCGGGAGGGTCGCGGCGGAATCGCACTCAATCGTTCTCCTCTCTCTCTGTTTCTCTCTCTCTCTCTCTCTCTCTTCCTCCTCTATGAGATGCCTCCCGAATGGAGTCCGAGTAGATGGGGTCGGAGGATCGCGCCGCGTCGCCGATGCATCGGCGATGCATCGGGAACGTCGGCGACGCACCGGCGACGTCGGCATGAAGAAGAGTCGGGAACCACATTGATCATCGAGCTGCATCGCCGATGCATCGGCCATGCGGCACGATTCTCCGACCCCATCTTGAAGTCGGGCCTGTCCTCCTACAGGAGGATTTGGGGCGAAAAATGAAAAATACTCGAAAAACACCCTAGATATGCTGAAAAATAATCAAAAATAGTCCCCTGACTATTTTTTTGCAATTTTTGAATATCCCCCCTGTAGAGGGACAGGCCCGACTTAACCCCATCTACTGCAACCCCATCTGGGAGGCCTAGATTTACAGGCGCCCGATCCTCCTCCCCGCGTGCGCCCTGGGCGGAACAGAGCCGGCCGTCGCCCGGTCGACCTCTGCCTGCCTCGCCTGCGCATCGGACGGGCGGCCGCTCCGGACTTCGATGCGCGTCCGCGCCGCGCCGGCCTCCTCGCGGCCTCTCCGCCACGACTCGACGAGCGCGCTCCACTACTCGCAGAGTAGCTACTCGCAAATGGCCTGGACCCCCCGCGGGGGATCTGCGAGAAATCGCAGCAGAGCAGGTAGGTGTCTTTTTCGGACGTTTGCGAGTAGGCACTTTGCGAGTAGTGGAGCGCGCTCGGCGAGCGACGAAGAGTCCACTGCGCCAGCGCCAGGACACCGCCCGCCGCTGCGCTGAGCAGGGCGTCGCTTCCATTCCAGCGGCGGTGGGGTCCCACAGCGGCGTGCCCACCTCCTCCTCCTCCTCCTCCTCCTCCTCCTCCTCCTCCTCCTCCTGGCACGTACCCAACCTCCTCCTCCTCCTCTTCCTCCTCCTCCTCCTCCTCCTCCTCCTCCTCCTCCTCCTCCTCAGACCCCTGGCGCCACGATGTCTTCATGACGTCGACCCCAGAGGTCTCGACCCGTCCCCCAGGACCGGCCTCTCCTCCTGAGCCGTTGCCTGACGGCCCCGAGCGCCGGTGAAGGCCCCCAGAGGCCGAAACTGGCGAAAAACCTCCCGTCGCGATTTTCTCATTGCCCGATGGGGGTCTGGGTTTGGATGAAGAGAAGGAGGATGATGATGAGGAGGAGGAGGAGGACAAGGAGGAGGAGGAGGAAGAGGAGGAGGAGGAGGAGGAGTAGGAGTAGGAGTAGGAGTAGGAGTAGGAGTAGGAGGAGGAGGAGAAGGGGGAGGAGGAGGAGGAGGAGAAGCGGCAGGGCGCGAAAAGCCAGGGGTCTGCGCGGTCCTGCCCGAGCGCGCGGCGGGCGCCACGAGGGGAGGGCGGCGCCCTCCTAGCAGAGCAGTGCGGCCAGCGGCCCCTCGACAGTTCGCCAGGAGCAGGTCTGCACGACGCGTCGCGGCGGCGGCCCTGGCAGCACGCTGTGCCTTGCGAGCGGATGGCGTGTCGCTCCCCTCCGCGTGGCTGGAGGCTTGAGATAGCTCGGGTTGTGGATGCCATGACAATGGACGCTCGAACAAACCTACCATTGAATTACAAAAGTGTTTAGAAATGTGAAAACGTGTTCTAAAAATGTTTCAACATGTTTTCTAAAAAAAGAAACGTGTTTGAAATATGTTTTAGACATCTGGAAATTATTTGGCAGCATGCTTCCTCTCCATTAATCGATTCCCACGAAGCTCGGGACACTGACGCTCAGGAATGGGGACGTGGATAGCGCGTCGCGCCGAGGCGTTGTGGGCCAGAACCGGCGGAGCAACACGCAAAGCCAAAGTTCCTGACCGTATCTCCCTCAACACGGAGGCCGCGCGGGCTGTGCTGAGGCGGCTGCACACGCCGCACAGGGGACTGCTGCGCGCCTTGCAACGGCCACGGCGGCCGTCACCGTTGACGCCGCGTGAAAAACCGCCACCGTCGGCTGGCGCCCCCTCCATCTCCCCGCCCTCACTGGCGGCAGCATCAAATTCCTTCAACCGCCATACCAAACCACAACGCCCCAGTCCAGGGGGTGGGGGGGGAGAACCCGGCTTTGGCGGAACGGGGAACACACCCAAGGCCCCCTGCGGACCAAGCCACAGCGCAGCAGGCCTGTCCCCAGTGAGCCTATGGCGGGTGGGCTCTGGCGGGCCAGGATGCACACCCGAAAAGATCCCTGCTCACAAAGCCGCGACGCGGCAGCTCGCTCTCTGACAGTCACCCCCCCCGACGACCCCCCCGCCCAACGACACCGACGACCACCCACACTTCACCTGCCGCCGCATGCCGTCGCGTCGCCGCCGCAGTGTCCGTATCCTCGTCGCGGGCGTTATTTTTCTCCCAGCCCCTGGCCCAGCCCGTCTGGTTTCGGCTGTTTCCCCTGTTAGTAGGAGACAAAACGCCGCAAACATAAACTTTCGGCGCTCCGCGCGGAGCTCCGAAAATTTATCTTTGTGTAGTTATTTCTTCTTCGACATGTACTCCTTCTCTCTCTCCACCCCTGCTCCCTGTTTGGTCTTTTCCTTCCGTCCCCTCATGCCTGCCCGCCCGCAGGCCACGTCCCGCCAGCCCTGGCCTCCCTCCTGTGCATCCTTCGTCGTTCGCTCGCGTATCGTCCCCTCGCTCCCCCTCCGTCGCCGCACAGCACGGACTGCCACGAGCCGGCAGCGCTGGTAGAGGCTCCTCCACCTCCTCCTCTTCCTCCTCCTCCTCCTCCTCCTCCTCCTCCTCCTCCTCCTCCTCGTCCTCGGCATCGTCCTCGTCATCGCCCTCCTCGTCCTCGGCATCGTCCTCGTCATCGCCCTCCTCCCCCTCTTCCTCCTCCTCCTCATCCTCCCCCTTCTCCTCCTCCTCCTCCTCCTCCTCCTCCTCCTCCTCCTCCTCCTCCTCCTCCTCCTCCTCCTCCTCCTCACCCTCACCATCATCATCATCATCATCATCATCATCATCATCATCATCATCGTCGTCGTCGTCGTCGTCGTCGTCCGTCGTTCGTCGTCGTCGTCGTCGTCGTCCGTCGTCGTCGTCGTCGTCGTCGTCGTCGTCGTCGTCGTCGTCATTATCATTCTCCCGCTCGCGCGCTAGCGAGCTGTCTCCGAGCGCGGCCGCGGCGCGCGCGCGCGGGGCGGCCCAAAATGGGCAGGCCCGTCCCGCGCGCTCAAGCCGGGGCGCCGCGCGTCAGGCGGTGGAGTCCGCCTGGTCGCCGAGGTCGGCGAGGCAGCGCCCGTCAGCCTTAGATTGGGAGAGGAGGGAGGGGGGCAGAGAAGCTGCGGAGACAGCAGGAGCTTGCTCACAGAGAATAGAAGAGGCATTCTCCCGCTCGCGCGCTAGCGAGCTGTCTCCGAGCGCGGCCGCGGCGTGCGCGCGCGGGGCGGCCCAAAATGGGCAGGCCCGTCCCGCGCGCTCAAGCCGGGGCGCCGCGCGTCAGGCGGTGGAGTCCGCCTGGTCGCCGAGGTCGGCGAGGCAGCCATACCCGTGCTCAAGGACCTTGCGAAGTGACAAGGTTTTGGCGGGCGGCCGCAAGTAGGGCAGGCCAAGCGGCGGGGCCGACTTGGAGGAACGAAGCGACAAGGCGGTCGCTGGCGGTGGCGAAGAACAAGATCCGCGCCCGTGCGGGCTCGGGCAGCGCAGCAAGAACTGTGGAAGCGGCGGCGGCTTGCAGGTAGCGCTCGGCACTGGAAGCTTGACGCCAACGCCCGCGCCAGAAGACGCGAGGGACGTCTTCCGTAGCGATATAGAAGTCTGTTGCGCCAGAGCCCCGCAGACATGCGGGCGTCAGGTTGAGCCCCTGACCTGCTTTGGCAAGAGGGACGCCCAGGGCCGAAAGCAGATGATTCCACCGAGTACGGAAGCCGCTCGCACCGAAAGGGGCGAGAGGATCGGTGGAAGCCAACCTCCCAAACACTTGATTCAGAATCTTCACCGTGCCCCGATCGGAGCAGCGAGCATGCTGCGTCGGGTACGTTCTCCTGGTCTTTGGAACAAGAATCGAGAGAAAAGCATCCCCTTCAACTTCGAGGCGGTCGCATGGAAGCGACAGGTCACAGCGGCGTGACGCCAGCAGTTCGCCAGGCCTGAGGAACATCGTGAAGCCCATGAGCAGCAAGGCCGCCATCACAGGCCAGTCCCAGGCGAGACAGAGACCGACCATAGCGCGCAGCAGAGCGCGTGGTAAGGGGGGGCGGAGCTTTGGCGGCTCCGCGAGCTTCCATTGTTTCGCTACGTCCCAAGCTTCTGTTAGAAAGGCCTTCCAATGCGGATGAGCGCTCTGGATTCCCAAGATGGCATGGACCAGAATATAATGAGGGAAACCTGCATCATGAAGCCACACGCCGAAGGTCGCGAGGAAACGGGCGAGAAGTATCCCGCTACGGTAAAGAGTGGCGGGTGGCACGCCAGTGTGTTCTGCTAACCACAGCTCGAACGCATCAATCGATCTCGAGCGACGATCGAGATACGCGGAGGTGAGGTGAGAATCGCGCACGAAGGGAGTGCGCGGAGGGCGAGCGGGCGCGGAAGGCGCAGCCCGACTAAGCCCTTGGCCTGCGGTCGGCGCCGCGGCTCCCAGAGAGATGCAGAGGCCGCAGACGCACCACAGGATGAGCGCAGGGCGGCCAGGGCTGGGAGAGCTGATCAGCGTGGCGGCCCTCCTGCTCCTGGACGCGTAGAAGGGCGGAACGAGGGTGTCCCGCCCGTCGGTCTCGAACCCCGACGCCTCCGCCAGCATCGCCCGCGCCGAGCTGAAGGATCCGCCCATGTTACGGTAAGCACGGCGAGCCCCTGCTTCGATCTCGGCGGGCAGAGCGTCCCCTCCCTCGAGGGTCGCCCAGTCAAAGGGCGGGCGCGGTTCGGCACGCGCAGCTGCGGCCGATTCGGCGAGCTCGGAACGAGCTGCCGAGGACGTGAGGCCCGAATGATGTGGAACGGGCACCACCTCCGCGAAGGCGTCGAGGATCTCGGACGGAGGGGAATGCGATCCCCACAGCGCTGCTGGGATGGCGCCGCGACCGTCCTGCACGTGGTACAGAAGGTCGAAAAGGCAGGCCAACTTGCCCGCTCGCCGCCTGTGCTCGATCTTTGAGCCGAGCCCGATGCCACGGATGGCGCCCGCCCCCATGGCTTGGAGGTCAGCGTCCGCGGGGATAGCCTCGGGCTCGACGACGGCCACGTAAGGATGCAACCACGAGGCTTCGTCGATCGGCTCGGCGCCGCCTGTCTGAAACAGGCGCTTATAGGCGTGCAAGGCCTGCAGGAGGCAGTGCAGGTCATCTCTGCCCTCGGGCTCGGCGGCCCCTGCGGGTGCGAAAGACCTCAGCCACGACGCCGCGCTCTGGAAGGCAGCTTGCCAGGCGGGTCCCCACCTCACCACTGTGACCTTCTCACCGCCGATGTTGAGACGCCACGCTAGGGCGGTGGCGGCCCCTGGAGGCAAGGGCTGCTCAACGGCCGCAGAGGCCGTGCGCCGCGCTGCGAAGGCTGCAGCCGCGGCGCTCCCAGCGTCACCGCTGTGGGAGCCGCTGAGATGCAGCTCGTGCTCTGAAGCTCGGCCAGGCGCGGGGCCGCTCGAAGACCCCCTTTCCTCGGCGGCACGCCCTCCGCCCTGCGGGGCCGCAACAGCATCGCTGGAGGAGCGCGTGCCTACCGAAGACGGAGGGGCCTGAGCAGCGGAGTCCGCGCGGGAGCTGCCTGCGTGGGCGTCGCCCGAGCTCGCACCATGGCGGGACGTGGCTGGCCGCTGCGCAGCAGCGGGGCTCGGGCGCCGCTTCGGAGCGACTCGAGGGGAGCGCACCTCGCGACGCCCAGGCGACGTCGCCTGACGCGAAGGCGCGCGAGAGGAGTCGCGCGCGACGGCCCGACTAAGCCCCTGGCCTGCGGCCGACGCGCGGGATCGCGACGCCGCACGCCCACCAGAGTGGTGAGGGGGCGGCGGCGGCGGCGGGGGCACGGGCCGCGGCGTCTCGGAGCCTGCACGCGTGCCGCGGCCCCGAGAGCGGCTGCGAGCCGAGGCGTGAGCGGCGGGCGGCGAGGCCCCCGAGCGGCGAGGGAAGGCCGCCTGCAGGCGGAGGAGGACCTCGGGGTTCAGGCCCGCCACGACGCGCTCGAGGTCCACCGAGGAGTCTGCGAGGGCACTCAGCACGACGTCCTCGAGCTCCGTCGGAGAGTCCTCGTCGCACGCGGGCTCCGCTCTCGAGCGGCTGCGAACGCTCGCGGGCGGGGGCCCGTCAGGAGTGTGCGGGCCCTCCGATGCCTCCCCCGCCGGCGGCTCCGACGGCTCCTCGGGCGAGATCGGGCCGTCGACGGGAGGCGACGAGCAGCCCCCCGAGGGAGAGGTGTGGTCAGTCCCGTACGGGTTTGGAGACCGCGTGCGGCTGCGGGCAGGGCTGCGGCTCCGCGGTGGGGAGCCCACTCCCGCGGCGGAGCTGGGGCGTGCCGCGCCTGCCCAGCGGCGCGCATTGGCAGTGCGACGCGCCCTGCGGCCAGGCGCCGTGGCGGCCCCCCCCTCAGGGGCGGGGAGCGCCGCCATCGAAGCCCGCCGCTGCTTGGCGGCGCGCCTGGTACGCGCGGCGCCCGTGCGCGAGGCGGAGTGCGGCGCGTGACCACCGCGGTTGGGCTGGTCCTCGACCGCTTCATCCCGCGGGCCCAGGCGGGCGCGGACCGCGCGCCCCTCACGACGGCTGAAGCTGGACGCAGGGTCGTCGGCGGGCCTTGCCAAGGCGCGCGGGTCCTCAGCCTCCACTTCGGCCAAGGAGCGGCCAGTGGACGACGCGGGTGCGTCCCCAGCACGCGCGGCACGTTCTGCGTTGGCGATGCCCGTCGAGACCTCAGCGTTGTGCAGGACGGCGCGCAGAGTTTTGCGCCAATCCCGACCCAGCTGGACGGGGGCTGTGCGCGGCAAGCCCGCGGCCTCTCGACTGGCGGCCTCACGCAAGCGTCGGAAGTAGGCGCGATCGGCCATCCCTTCCGCGAGCTCGGCACGAGCGACGGCACGCTCGCCTTCGCCGCGTGCAGGAGCCTGCACCGTGCGCCTGGTGGCGTCGGCACGCGCGGTGCGGAGTGCGTCGAGCTCCACGCGGCCGCGCGACACGGCGGAGACGAGGATGGCATCCGACTCAGCCGCCCGCGTCGCGAGGGCAGACGAAACCCCGCCCCTCGGGAGAGGCGCGCCCGAGGCGGGGAGGGCAGCCCGAGGGGCCAGCTCGGCGCTCGCTAGGGCGACCCGCGAGGAGACCGCCTCTTCGAGCGCCTGAAGGGCCATGGTCGACCCAGGAGCCAGCTTGCCCTTGCGGGCGCCCTTTCCTGCCGCTTTGGCCTGGGCGTAGGCGCGAGCGGCAGGACCGTCACCGCCCGTGCTAGGACCATCGGGCGGCGCGGCGGCCTGCGAGATGGCCTGGAGCAACACTGACTTGGCGTCACAGAGCTGCTTCCACTTCAGCGCGCGGGCTGCTCGCTCGTCGGCACCCAAGTGCGCAGGAGTCCTGTCTGGATGGTAGACTAGGGACTGGCGCCTGAAGGCGGCCTCAATGGTGCTGCGCGAGGCCCCGTCCACTACGCCAAGCAGTTGGCGAGAGGCGCTCACCCTGGCCGCTCGCTGGAAGATGCGGGGGGTAGCTGCTGAGGCCCCCTTTGGTGCTTCCCGCGAGCCGACGCGCGACGAGCCCACCCCGATGGCAGGCGGAGGGACCGCCGCGGCCTTGGAGCGGAGGGCCAGAGGCGGAGCACGCTTGGCGGCCTGGGGAGCCGATCCCGCGCTGGCGGCGCCAGGGTCGGGGCCGGGCGAGCCGCCCTCCGCGGAGGCAGACGCTTTTGGCGTGGCGTCTGCCGTGGACGTGAGAGGCCGTTCGCTATCAGCGAAGAGCGCGTTGCGAGGCCCGCGACGCTCTCCGCTGGCGAGAGCAGCTTCACTGCTGCTCTCGGCGGCGCCCGAGGGGTCAGGCGCCTCGCCCTGGGCGCCGTCACCGGCGGCGTCGGCGGCCATCCCCGCGCCCACCGAGGGGGGGGGGGCGGCCGCCCAACGGTGGCTGAGCAGCCCCTCGGGGCCTCGAGCCACAAGCTGCGCAACAAGTCGGCCCCAGAGACAAGTAGGGAATGACGAGCGGGAGTCGGCGTACGCGATGCAATCAAAGCGAGTAAATTCTCCTCTCTCTGCTTCCACTAGCCAGGCGGGAGGGTCACGGGACGGGGGCCTCACCGCACGGTTGCGCGTGGGGTCGTCGGCCCTGTGCACGTCCGTAGGCACGTACATGCCTCCCATATATAAACCTCCTCCTATCACATAGGGCAAAGTGGTCGAAAGAACGTGAGATAGACCAGGAGAGCTACTGCGCCCGTGCGCGGTCGCGCCCAAAGCCACTTTTGAATCCAGGAGAACGGGGATACGAGAGTCAGGGAGGCGAACACAACAATATTTGCACAAACTCTTATACACCGTTGTCTCAAGGATGTTGATGTGACGAGGCATGCGAAACTCCCATTTGTACGCGAGCCGAAAGCGCAGCGCCTCTGATAGCTCGGTGACCCAACGCGGCGCGACGGGGGGCTCAATAGACGGGAGCCCCAGGTCGTGATGCAGTTGGGTGAGCTCAGGGCCCAAGGGCACGCCGCGGCTGAGTACGGCGAGGAGGCTCCGATTGTGCAGGATCGTGTGCCACCCCCCGTGCTCCGATCTGCGCCACAGCTCGGCGGAGAGCTGCGGGCTGATAGGAGCGCGGACAACGCCCCCCCAGCCGAGAGACGCGTCCGTACCGAACACCTCGGGGCAAGGCTGCGCCCGAAGGTCGGTTATAGCCGTAAAGGCTAAAAAGGTGCAGGCCAGAAGCTCGTCGCGAACATAAGGAGGCAAGTCGTATTCAATGCCCTCCTCGGTCGCCAGGCGCGACAGGAAGTTGTAGACGTGCGTGAAGATGGCGAGCATCGGACGGCGATAGAGGAACACCTGGACCCAGCAGCCCACAAGAGAGGCTAACAGGGAGCGTGTGGTGATGCCGAGGTAGATTTGGATCAGGGTCAGCCTGCACAAGGCCACCGTCCGCACTAAGGGAGCGCAGACGATGCCTATGCGCCCTTCCACCTCGGCGCCCACCACCACCTTGTGCGTTTCGCCGCGCGCGCGCTTGCCTGGATGCTGAATCAGGCCCACGCGCGGGTAGCCCGCATCACAGGCGGCGAAGACCTCACGATCACGGCGACAGGGGTCGTCGGGGCGAGGAGCGGAGCCATGCCACGAGAGCTTCTGAAAACCTGTATGGTCATCAATATTCAGCATCTCGACAAACGGTCCCCGCGGGAAGGGCGAGCGGTGGACAACCTGCTCGTGAGGCCGCAAGGCCCCGAAGCTGTGCAAGACGCCTTCATGCGCAGAGTTGGCAATCTCCACAGCCATGTTGTCGCCCATCGCGAGAGCATTGAGGCAGGGCGCGACATCCACACCTTCGAGCTCGGGGCGCCAGGCTCGAAAGGCCTTGAAGCGGGATGATGGCAGACGAACGCGCAGGGCGTTACGCCTGGCGCGCGCGGGAGGAACGCGGAAAGTGTAGTAAAACTCCCGTAGGTCGTCGCAAGAAACTGCCAGCCATTCCCCAGGCGCCAGCCCCAAACGGCACAGCAGGAAACCCTGGCCAAGGCGCTGGGTGCTGGACGAGATTGAAGCACAGCGGCTGTTCACGACCGTTGGGTTCAGAATCAACCTGTCGAAGTCGCTGTCTTTGGGTACCCTGAAAGCTCCGCAGGCTTCATCCCAGGCGAGGTCCGAAGCAGGAGTCAGGTACAGGGCGCCGCAGGCATCCCACTTCTGGAGTAGGGCCCACAGCTCGGCGCGGTCCATATGGACGCGCGCCCCCTTTTGGCCAGCAGGCCACTCTGACGCCGGGAGCCGCATCACCTCAGGATCGATGAACGCTTCGCGGACTCGAGCGTCAGAGAGGAAAGGAACGGGATCAAACTCTGGCGAATAATCCCACTTGATGCGAGACGCCCTGACTTTCAAATCGAAGGGCTCGACCTGGGTGGAGTCCCAAGCCGCCGCAGACGCCAGCGAACCAGGCACGGAAGGAGCGCTGGTCGGGCAGTGCCGCATGGGGGCGGGCACGGAAGAAGAGGAGGTGAAGGAGGCCTCCAAAGCTGCAACATGGGTGGCCAGGCCATGGAGCGAGACCTCAGTAGAGTCGAACTTGGCGAAGGCTCGACCTAAGTCGCTCTTGCCGCCACGGGCGAGGCGAACTGCGATCCGACACAACCGTTCGATACGGGTGCGGACGCCCTCCTGGCAGGGCGAGACCGTGGCGCGGACACGAGCCTCGGCGGGAGCGAGGCTAGGATGACCCAAAGTGAGCCAGTTCAACGCAATAACAGAATACTGCGCGAGCGTCCGCGCCGCGCGCCGCAATCTCCAGCGCTCCCTGCGCCTCGCCGACAAGCCGTCAGGCGGGGGACCAAGAGGTGGAGCAGGCGGGCACGGCCAAGGATCGCGGGGAGGCGGCCCCAAAAGGTACGGGTCGTCCCTGTCCATTGCACGCATTGATGAGCGGGAGAAAGATCCAAGAGAACATCGAGCACCCATCCCAACCTGGGACAGCGCTGCCGCCCAGTGGGCGATATCAATGTTCGCGCCTGGAAACAGGCGCAGCAAGGCAGACAAGTCAGCGACGAATGGCGCGACTTTGGCAAGAGCAGCAGGGGTGCTTGAAGGAGAACAAGCACCAGCAAGAACACCAACCTCAGGGGCTGCAGGCCCCCTGGAGGGCGCGCTCGACTGAGGCAGGCACGGCCAAAATGGCCGAAGGGATCCGAGGAGCGGTTCGGAGCAGAGCGAAGGGCGTGGTGGCGGAACGTACTCCTCCCTGCGGGGCCGCAACAGCATCGCTGGAGGAGCGCATTCCTACCCTCACGCCCTCGCTGCGCCCAAACACGCCTAGCAGCCGTAGCAGCGTCGGTGCAAACTGTTTGCGGCGGCGTACCCCGGCCACGCGAAGGCCCCCCCTCCAGGAGGCGGGCGCCAAGGGCATCTTCAGTCCTTCTTGGGCACCGCCTTCGGGGCCTTGGAAGCACCCTGAGACTTGAAGGGGGGCTTTGAAACCTTGGGCTGCTTGGGCTGATGAGGTGGATGCTTGGGAAGCGCGACGGCGCGCTCGGCGTCGAGACGCGCCCGAAATGCTTGCAGCTCCTTCATGTATTCGCCCTGCGCCGACAGCCAGCGAGGATCCACCAGGGGTGAGAACGGGGTCTGGGCCTCGCGCTCCGTGTGACGACTGGTCACGCGACACGGGGGAGGCTCCAGCCCCGTGAGGAACCAGGCGGCCTCGAGATAGCCGCGGTCCCCCGCCAACTGGTCGATGAACATGCACTGGCAAGTCAGCAAGGTCTGGACCCTCTCGGGGTTGCCCTCTTCGCAGGCCCGCCACAGCTCGGCGCTGAGGAAGGCAAAATGCGTCAACAACTCGTGCGTCGACGGCTGAGCCCCGAGGGGGCTGTGCTCGCGAAAGTACTGATGCATGGCCATGGGGGTCACGGCGCTGACTTCCACGCCCAGGACGCGGGCCAAATTCTCCTTCATCAGTCCTCGCACGTCGGGGCCGTGCTGCATCAGCACTTGCTGCCACTCGCGCCTCCGAGCAATTCCCCCCATCTGAGCTGATGCGTGCGCGTGGTCGCCCGAGCTCGTGGGCGGAGATTGAGCTTGGTCGCTCAGGGTCCCCAGAAGCGGATGGACGGCTGGGCGATGGCCCCGCCCCTGCTGCAATAAAAGGGACTGGTGCAGGCACTGAAGCATGAGGCTGAAGTCCGTCGGATTGGCCGCATGGGGCGGCTCTGACCCGTCGGCGCCGCCCGCCTCGGCAAAGCCGTCGACCGCAGCGGGATGGGCTAGCCCAGGCGGCGGCGGGGGACCCATCGGACCGAAAGCGGACGAAGGGGCCTGAGGGACAGCAAGAGAGCGCGCCTTTTCCCACGCCGAGACCAGCGCGGAGGTCGGACCCTTGGGACGCGCGGAGACCCGCTGTGGGGCCACGGGCGCGTGGGACAGGACGGCCTCGATCCCCGCAGGATCCAGCCCGAGGCGCGCCGCCTCGTCGCTGAAAAGCTGAGGCACCTCGGGCCGAACACTCCGGGCAGCCGGGGCGGGGCCCAGCGGCTCGGGTCCGCCGACCATCGTGGAGGCCGCGTGGGCTGCAAGCAGGGCGCGCATTTCGGCAGCTACCTCGGCGCGGGTCATGGGAGCCCCGTCGTCCAGAGACGCCGCAGGAGCACCAGGAGCGATCGGAGCAGGACCCGCGACCCGTGGCGGGGCGGCGGCGCCCGCGCGCTTGGCAGGCGGGCCGCGCGGCGCTCCAGCGACCGCGGGAGATCGCGCACTTGGGGCCGAGCGGTCGGCTTCCCCGTCGGCCGCGAACCCCTCGGGCTCCTCCATCTCGTCGGCAGAGTGATAGGGGGTAGCCCGATCGGCCCCTGGGAGAGGCTCTTCCCCTGCGGTAGGCGGGGCGCCGTGCAGGCGAGCGTAGCCCTCGCGAAGCACCCGAACCCCCGAAGGATGCGGCCAATAGACGCGGCTGCGCACCTCGGCGAAGGGAACGATGCCTGCGTCGTCGCCGACCTCTAGAGGGTACAGCGACTCGAGCTCGAGCTCGGCAACCTCGATATCTATAACGAGGACGGATGCGGTAGTGGCGAGCGGCCGTGAAGCGGCCCCCTGGAGCTGGACGTCCACTAGCTGGAAGGGGCCTATCATCCCAGCAAAGCCATCCGCCTCGGCAGCCTCGAGCTCCGCCGTAGAGCGAAAGGCACCAGGCAGGGCCAGAAGGATGCCCCCTTCTCGAGAGGCGAGGGGGATAGCCGCCCAGCTGGTGTCGCCGTCGTCTAGGCGCCATCGTGCGTAGTCGCGCGCCGTGGGAGCAGCGAATGGGTAGAGCTCGGGCCAAAGGGGCCCTCCGCCAACTGGTGGCAGCTCCGCCATCAATGGGCGCCGCCGTGGAAGCCGCCGCCCGAATGCTGGGCGTCTGCCCGCTCGAGCGCTCGAGGTCGAGGCGGAACCCCGTAGGCCAGCGCTCGCGCCGCACGGCGGTCCTGCTCAGGGGAAGCAGGAACCGCGCCGCGCGGCCAGGCGGAGGCCCAGAGCCTCCGCCACACGTACGGGCCCAGCAGCCCGAGGCAGCAGCCCGCGCAGGCGCTGCAGGCGGCCGTCACCCAGAGGAGGGCGACGACCGTGCTGAGCAGCCAGGGAGAGACCCCGCCGCTCAGATCCACCGCCAGCCCGAGGCAGACGGTGGGGCAGGCGGAACCCGCCGAAGGGAGGGGGCAGTAGGCCCCCTCACCCTCGGACGAGTCCGCCTGCGGGATGGACCAGGCAGGCGCAGGAGGCCCCTGGTCCTGAAGCACAGAGAGGGGGGCAGCCACGAGCCGCTCGTAGAGCGCGGCCCGCAGCCCCCTGAAGAAGATCTCCCCAGCGCCCTCGAGAGCCGCTTGTGCGACCGCCTGCATAAGGCGCCCGCACGCGCGGCCGACGGGGGGGCACTTGGGCAGAGAAGCTGCGGAGACAGCAGGAGCTTGCTCACAGAGAATAGAAGAGGCATCATCATCATCATCATCATCATCATCATCATCATCATCATCATCATCATCATCATCATCATCATCATCATCATCATCATCATCATCATCATCATCATTCATCATCATCCTTCTCCTGCTTCTCCTTCTCATCCTCCGTCACCATCCTCATCCTCACTGGCATCAGCATCATCAGCAGCATAACCATCATCAGCATCATCAGCATCATCATCAGAATCATCAACATCATCATCATCATCATCATCATCATCATCATCATCATCATCATCGTCATCATCAGCATCATCATTGTCATCATCATCATCATCATCATCATCATCACCATCATCATCATCATCATCACCATCATCATCATCATCATCATCATCATCATCATCATCGTCGTCGTCGTCGTCGTCGTCATCGTCATCAGCATCAGCATCGTCATCAGCATCATCATCAGCATCATCAGCATGATCAGTATCATCAGCATCATCATCAACAACAGCATCATCATCATCAGTATCAGCATCATCGGTATCATCGTCATAATCATCATCAACATCAGCATCATCCTAAGCATAATCGTTATCATCAGCATCATCAGCAGTAGCAGCACTATCGTCATAATCATCACCATCATCAACATCAGCAGCATCATCAACATTATGATCAGCACCATCAGCATCATCATCATCAGCATCAGGATCGTCAGCATCAGCATCGTCAGCACAATCATCATAATCGGCAGCAGCATTACCAACAACCACAGCAGCAACACTAACAACTGCACTAACAGTAACAGCAACAACAACAATCACAACAACAGCAGCAAAACCAAAACCCAATACAAAACAAAAACACATACAAACTAGACGACAACAGCAGCATACTCATCATCATCAGCGCCATCATCATCATCATCATCATCATAATCATAGTCATAATCAGAATCGGCATCATCACCGTCAGCATCATCATCACTACCAAGCACTATCATCACCAGTATCATCATCCGCATCGTCATCATTGTCATCATCATCATCGTCATCATCAGCATCATCATAATCATCATCAGCATCATCACATTCATCATCAGTACCATCATCAGCAGCAGCATCATCAGCATCATCATCAGCATCATCATGAGCAGCATCATCATCAGCAGCACCATCATCATAATCAGCAGCAGCATCATCATCGGCATCATCATCAGCAGCAGCATAATCATCTCACCTCCTCCCGCTCCCTGCTCCTGCTCGTGCTCTTGGTCCTGCTCCTGCTCCTCCTCCTCATCATCAGCATCATCCTCCTCCTCCTCCTCCTCCTCCTCCTCCTCCTCCTCCTCCTCCTTCTCCTCCCCCTCTTCTTCCTCCTCCTCATCCTCCCCCATTCTCCTCCTCCCCTCCTCCTCCTCCTCCTCCCCTCATCCGCTTCCTACTCCTCCTCCTCCTCCTCCTCCTCCTCCTCCTCCTCCTCCTCCTCCTCCTCCTCCCCCCCCCTCCTCCCCCTTCTCCCCCTCGTCTCCCCCCACCTTCTACAGGAAGAGACATCCCCTAGATCCCGAGACATGAGACAACCCTCCCAGGCCTCGGCCCTGCCACGTCAAGCTGCGCTGCCCTTGCGGCGAGGAGGGGGAGGAGGAGGAGGAGGAGGAGGAGGAGGAGGAGGAGGAGGAGGAGGAGGAGGAGGACAAGTCAACCCAGGAAGCACCAACGATGCTGCAGCACGCCGTCCCGACCCAAGACCCCATCCGCCCAAGTCCCTCGCCTTTTTGTTCACCACGAGAGGCGAGACCTCTTGAAAGACGAAGAGCACACGGTGGGCCTGCCATCCCAGCGAGAGCCCCGCTTTTGTTGAGGAAACTGCCTCGCATCCTTCCAGGGAGTTCTCGAGAACGCGAGCCCCGGTCGCCTCTTGCTGCTCAACGACGCCTCGAGCGCGAGCCCCGCTCCGAGAAAGGCCTGCCCCGCAGCCGCGGAGCTGCTGCAGGCGACACCCCCCCGTGCCGAAGGGGCACCGCCCGCCGGCCCGGGCGGCTGCTGCACGCGTGCAAGCTCGTGGCCGCGAGGTCCTCGGACGAGAGCCCCTTTTTTGCGAGAGCACCCCAGCACGGCACGCCCCCCCCCGACACGGCCCTCGGCGCGGCTTTCGAGACAAAACGGCTCTCGGGCCGTGCTAACTCGGGGCCCCCCTCCCAACTCGCCCCCCCCCCCCCCGGCCAGCCAGGCGTGCCCAGCCCGACCCGACCCCAAAGCCGGGGCGAGCGAAACTCCCCCAGCAATGCAACCGAAAGACGACTGCGCGGGTCGCCGAGGCGCGAGCCCCGTTCTGAAAACGCACCGCTCGCCATCCCCGCGAGTGTTGCAAGCGTCGGGGACAAATGCGCTCGGAGCCGAAGCGGGACCCCATGCTCAAAAGGTATCACCCTCCCTCCTTGTAGCTGCTGTAATACGTATGTATGTTAAGACGGGTGCTGAGGCGAGAAAATGTGGGCTACCACCCTCCATATCGGTGTCCGTTGCAGGCTACCGAAACGAATGTGCGCGGCGCTGAGTGCGATAGCCTTAGTTTCCCGCCATCCATTGCACGTGTATGGTGTATGGTGGGGACGTATCTTGCGAAACGCCCCGCCCTACCCACACGTCTGGTGGTGCGACAGAGCGGAATTATCCAGAAGCAGGAGGAGAAGATGGGGAAAAGGATAAGGGGTGAGAAGGAAGGAGGAAGAGGGGAGGAGGAGAAAGAGAAAGAGGAGGAGGAGGAGGAGTAAGAGGAGAGGGAGGAGGAGGAGGAGGAGGAGGAGGAGGATAATGAGGAGGGAAGAGCGGGATGAGAGGGAGAGGAGGCGAGGAGGAGAAGGAGGGATACAAAGAAGAATAAGAGGAGGCATAAAATCGGAACATAGGAAGAATGGGAGGAGGAGGAGGAGGAGGAGGAGGAGGAGAAGGAGGAGTAGGAGGAGGACCAGTGCAAACCCGAGACTCATCAACGAGATTGCTATAAACCCTCATTACAATGCCCCTCTTCATAAGCCCCTGCAAAGAGTCGTTCTCACTGAGGGATGGAAAGTACCCAGTTGGAAGACAACAATTTGAAAATTCTGAACTGTGCCAGAACACTATTCCTGGGACTCCTACGCCACGAACAACTGTTTCCAATGCGTCTTGACGATCCTGAGTCGCGAACGCAAGTCGACATAGCTGTTACGCCCTGACATTCCGACATCGTGCCAAAACACCATTTCTAGCACGTTAACCATGCCAATCCTTGAAACTGCTGGCAAAGATTGAAGCTGATGTGCACGGCGTTAACGCGACAGCCACATTTTGAAAAGGAACCGCTCTCAATCCGTGAAACTCTTCCACTTGTTTCGAACGAATGTGCGCGGCGCTGAGGCGAGAGCCTTTGAAAGCAACCCACCCTCTAGTCGCGAAACTCTCTTCAGTGGTAAAACGAATGTGCGCGGCGCTGAGGCGAGAGCCACATCTTCACAACGACCCCTCCTCAATATGTGAAATTCGTGCATGTGTTTCAAGCGGATGTGCACGGCGCGAGAGCGAGAACAACATGTTGAAAACCGTCCGCCCTCCCTCCGTGAAACTATTGCACATGTTTGAATCGAATGTGCACTGCGCTGAGGCGGGAGCCACATTTTGAAAGCGGGCCGCCCTCCATCCGTGAAGCTGTTGCAATTCCGACGCTTCAGGATCATGAATGGTGAGGAAGTCTCAAGCGAAACTCCCGGCCCGCCCTTTCGACGGCCCTCGGGGTGAGACAGGGAAGAATAATTGATAAGAAAAGAATCTAGGAGGAGGAGGAGAGGAGGAGGACAAGGAGAAGGACGACGACGAGGAGGCCGAGGATGGCCACGAGGGGGGGGGAAGTAGGTGGGGGACGAGGAGGAGGAGGAGGAGGAAAGGGCGGGGCGAGGCGCAAGGAAGAATGTCCTCAGCTCTCAAGCGCGCCGCTCCAGATAGCGAGCACGCTACGGCACAGCCGAAGCCAGAGGGAAATTCGAAGGAGGAATCGGACTGCAGCAGCTGGACCCTCCAAAAGGGCGGAGGAGACGAATTCCCAGTGCTCGAGCTGTACACCGTGCGCGAATTCTGAACGAGCGCACGAGTCCTGCAGAAGTAGCCAAGGGGGTGAGCCTGGAGGATGGAGGGGAGGAGGGAGGCAAGGAAGAGGAAGGAGGGAGCACTCCCTCTCCTCACACCCTCCTGGTCTCGCCATGAAGGCGTGTTCACCAATCCTTGGCCCAGGATTCGACTGGCCAGGATCGGTGTACATGTATGTGTCCAGCTAAGGCTCACTCCGCAGAGGGTGGAGGAGGAAGAGAGGAAGGAAAGGAAGCCGGGGAGCCCCACAAGCGGGGAGTCCCACAGGCGGAATGTCTGGTCGCAGCAGCAGGCCGTGGGCGTCGGGCGGCGTCAGACCCGCGTGACGGCGACGCTGGCCGTGGAGAAAAACCTGATCTTGTACCTCGCCACGGCCTGCTCCAGTGGCCGCTCCCGGACCTCCGACGTCCTGGACAGCTCGAGGCGGCCAGCTCCTCTGAGCGTGGGCCTCCAGAAGCACGCGCTGGGCCCCCGGGGCCGCCAGCGACGGCCCCCGGCGCGCGAAAGCCGCACAGAGAGGCTGCGTCGCCGAGAGCTCAGACGCCCGACGGATCGAAGCGAGCACGACGTCGGAGGTCCGGGTTTGGCCACCCTGGGAGCCAAGGGGCTCCAGATCGAGCAAACAGACCCTGGTCAGCGCCGGCACCAACAGAAACACCCAGCTCACCCAACTTCGCGCATCGCGCACCGCGATGCGCGACGTGCGATGAGCTTTGCAAGCAGACCCTGGTCAGCGCCTGGGGGGCCACCCTCCCCCTCAGAAATCGTGGGGGGCAGGGGTAGGGTTCGCATCAAGCTAGCCAGCTCGAGCGAGCCAAGCATGGCATGCCCATTCCCACCCGCCCTTCCACAACATAAGAAACAGTGATGGCACAACGGACAGGCTGCTGTCTTCCCCCTCGCCGTACCCCTAAACCCCCCAAATCCGTTCCGAGGGAAGCCTTCGGACTCCTCCCGGGTCCAAACGCACAACTTTTTCGAGTCGCGTCCAGCCGTGACTTAGAGGAGGACCCCGAGGGCCAGAAAGCTTCGAACACCGCATGTGGCCCCCTAGGTGCCGACACCGGAAATACCCAGCTCACCAACCTTCGCGCACCCGCGGTGCGCGACGTGCGGCGACCTCTGCGCCCTCTGCGCCCTCGCGCCGCCCCCCCCCCATCTGAGAGGGGCAGCCGCGCTGGCCCAGAGCGCGGCGCGCGGAGCGCGGTGCTCCCTGCGCTCCGGAGTGGCGGCATGTAAAGGGGCCCCAGAACACACAAATCAATACACACAAATACAAATATTCCCCATATTCTCCCATATTTTCTGGGTTTTTGTCTTCCCCCCCACTTCCCATATTTTCGCATCTTTTCCTGGGGAATCGCCGATTGATTGTGTCTGTGTTTTTTTTTTCCTCCTGAGCATGACCATACACTTTCAGAGCTCCGCGCGGGTTCGTGGGACCAGCGTCGGACTGATCCAAGAGACCCGCGCGGAGCTTCGAAAGCTCATGTTCGCGCCGCTGCCTGCTCTTCGACGGAGGAGGCCCCTGGCATCCTCGAGAAACCCATCTGCAGCATGGGGCAACATGAACGGGCCGATCGAAACGAATACCTCCTCCTCCTCCTCCTCCTCCTCCTCCTCCTC
>CAUYUJ010016055.1:188704-202043 GCA_963575745.1 Prorocentrum cordatum | reverse complement strand
TCCTCCTCCTCCTCCTCCTCCTCCTCCTCCTCCTCCTCCTCCTCCTCCTCCTCCTCCCCCAGGGGGAGGCACCGCGGGGATGTCGAGTCCCCTGCACCAGGCCCCCCAGCGGGGCCCCTTCCCGCCAAGGCGCTGACGGGCGCCGCCAGTGTCGCCGCATCGATGCGCCCGAAGTGGAGGAGGAGGAGGAGGAGGAGGAGGAGGAGGCGGAGAAGGCGGAGGAGGAGGAGGAGGAGGAGGAGGAGGAGCAGGAGCAGCAGCAGAGAGGGGCGACACAGCTGCACGCCTGGCAGCGCCCTCAGGCCTGGGGAGGGACGGCGAGGATGCTGTGAGGTTGCGGCGGGGGGCCGCCACGTGCACGTTCATTGCCAACCCCTTGTGGACTTCCATTCCATTCCATGTCGCCGTTTCAGGCCTCCTGTGAGGCCCTCGTCGCCACCGCTGGATTCGCCTCGACATCCTGGTCAGAACGCACCCCGGGAGAGGTCCTAGGAGGGAAGGAGGAAAGGAAGAAGCAGCAGTGCCCCAGTCGAAGCGGAGGCCCAGCACAGGGCGGCGGGACACACGGACGAAGCGAGGAGAGGAAGAGGAAGGGGGAGGCGGGAGGAAGAGGGGGCAACAGATGCTCTTTTCGGGACGAGGACCCAACACACAGGAGAGTTGGTGACAAATGCTTCAGAGTCGGCCGATCTGGATTGATAGTCGGCCTGGGGGGGGTCTGGCTGGTTGTTTCATCTCGACCGTACCAGCAGGCGGAAGCACACACGGCGGGATCCGCATGCGGAAGGGACGAAGGCCACGCGCTGGATGTGCACACGCCGATGTGGGGGGGTCCGGCGTACCCATCCACGCGAGGGCCGAGCGCTCGAAAGGCATGCGGCCACCCGGCCACGCCAAGCGTACCCACGCGCCTGCTCCGACTCCAGGCTCGGCACCACGATGATCTTCTCGTCGCGTTTGCGCTGCACCACGCAGACGGCGCCCAGCTCGCTGTCGGTGGAGTAGCCGCTCCCCTTCGGGCCGCAGCTGCTGGCCAGCAGCTCGTGGTGCCACGGGTTCTGCCTGAGGCCCTCCTGAGCCTGGGGCTGCTTGTTCCTCGACAGAGGGGGCAAAGGAGAGAGGGGAGGGCGGGGCGGAGTAGGGAGAAGGGGAGAGGGAGGATGGAGAACGGACGAGGGCGGAGAAAACAGGAGAAAGGATGAGCGGTGAGGGACAACGAGAAATGAAGGAGAGGGGGACGAATGAGGAGGGAGGCCTGAGCAGGTGCAGCGCCGCTGGATGGACGTGCCTCTTGTCGACCGGCACCAGCAACACGAAGAGCAGCTCGTCCGGGGTAGTGCTGGGGATCTCCTCGGCCGACGGCTTCTCCGCGTCGTCCGACTGCTTCTCCACGCTGGAGGACGCCGTCCCTGGCTGGAAGACGTCGTGCTGCCACGCGGGCTCCTCCCCGGTGTACTCGACCTCGAACTGCGGGTTGCGATACCACGACAGGCGCGGCGCGCCAGACGCGGGGCGGCCGCCGCCCCGGACCACGGAGTGCGGCTGTCGGGCGGCCCACTCCACATCCTCTTCCGCGACGAGCTGCCAGGACAGCCTCTGGGAGGGCCCGACCTCCACGATCTCCACCGGGCGGCTCGCCTCCACCAGGAGCCGGAAGCCCCCCTCCTCGCCCACGGCCACGGAGGGCACGATGAAGACGGGCTGCAGCTCCTCCGCCTGAGCGTCCACCTGGAAGGAGCAGTGCGGGACGTCCTGGTCGGGGCTCGAGGACGCGAGCACCTGGAACCCTGGCAGCAGCTGGGTGCCGCAGCCGGCCATGGCCACATCCTGCTTGTTCTGCACGGCGTGCACCTCCAGCGTGGCCGTGCTCGCACTGGCCTCCACAGCGTAGACCGTCACCTGGATAGGGCCACCAGGCGTCGTCTCGCGACCCGACTCGTCGAGCTCCTCCTCGTCGAGGACTGGTCGGACGAAGAAGTACGGGTTCTCTCGCCAGGTCTGCGAGCCGAAGGATCCGCCTCCGTCCCTCTTGAACTGCCCGACGATGGTGGTGCCCCGAGTCCACTTGTTCTCCATGCCTGGCAGGTGGTCACGCAGCCAGTCCTCGCCGCTCCTCTCCTTGGCCGCCTCCAGGGCCACGCCGCGGTGCCAGTACGCAAGCGCCGCCTGGTGGTTGCCAGCGATGCTGGCAGCTCGCCAATCTTTGGCGATGAACTCCAGCTTCCTCCTCCGCAGCTCGGTGTAAATGCCGGCGAGCAGGTGCTCCGGCACGAATGCCTCCCGCGCGTCTCGCAGCGCCAGCTTCAGATCCTGAAGGTGGCTCTCCATCCAGATCTCGGCCATCCTCTGCTTGGCGTCAAGACGAGCGCCTGCCTCGCCCCGAAGGAGGTACTGGAGCCTGTCGGCGTGTCCCAGCATTTTGTCCCTCACGCTCCTCAGCGCGGACTGCTCCACGGAGAGGCGCGCCTGCTCGAGGTTGCCCACGCAGGCCGATATCTCCTCGGTGGGCGCCCATCTGTTAGCCAGCGCTGCCTCCGCGTCGCGCACTGCGAACTTGAGAGACTGCTCTGCGGCCAAGGCGAGGTACACCGCGTCGACCTCCGCGAGCGTGTCCCGTGAGAGCGGCGGACTCAGCCTCTTGGCCTTCTCAGCCGCGTCCTGCAGCCGCAAGAACCTGCCTTCCACGTCGAGTTCCTCGATGTCGTCGGCCTCTGTCAACGCGAGGAGCAGCTCCAGCTCTGTGTTGGTGTACTGCCAGAGGCCTGGGTCCCTGGCATGGAGGGTACTCAGCCCGCTGTCGATCAGGTCTTGGTCGGCGCCTGCCAACCGCGCCGTGACGATCGCGGATTTCAGCTGCATCAGCGGAACGTCCGGCTGTGCCACCGCAGACCTGAGGGCCTCCACCGTCTTGCCGTGGTGCTGCGACTGCTCGACGCACTCCTGGAGCAGCTGGGCGTCGAGGCCTCGGGGCAGCTGCTCTCTGGCCCTGTCGATCACGAAGGGCAGGTCTTGCGCGTACTTTTCCACCGCACCGAGGACTCGGCGCAGCTGGCTCTCGGCGCTGCTGACGGCCGCAAAGTTCTCGAACTTGGGCAGCAGGAGGTCCAGAGCACGGAGCTCGCGCTCGAGCGTGCGGATCGCCACCTCGCCCGCGTCCGACCCAGCCATCGTCTGCAGCGCCTCCCTGGACCGCTCCATCGCCTCCCGCGCCGTCGGCACGAACCTGTCCATCCCGCTGATGCTCTTCTCCTTGAGCACCTGGTTAAACTCACGGGCCCATAGCCGGAGGTGCACCTGCAGGACGGCGGACGTGAGGGTCGGGCTCTCCTCCTCCACGAACATCCCGTTGTGCGCCTGCTGGATGGCCAGCTCTAGCTGCTCGATGTCGCCCGACTCCATGGCGGTGGTGAGCGACCCAGTGACCTCCTCCTCCAGCCGCAACCTGAGCAGCTTCTGGGTGGCGTCCTCGAGGAAGTGCGCGGGCACTCCGCCCACCCTGGCATCCTTGATTGCTTCTTTCAGGAACTCCTCGCTCTTGGTGTTGATAGCCAGCTGGAGGTTCTCCAAGCAAACGTTGACCTGCTTTTCCCGCCAAGTGCTCAACGTCCTCTTCGCGTGCTCCAGCATGTCCGCGCTCACGCCCCGCTGCGCCACCTCCGCGATGGTGCTCGCCAGCGTCGGCCCTGCCGACTGCTCGGTGAGCTTGAACCCCTTGAGGCAGCGCTTCTCGGCGTTCTTCAGCTTCACCTCCGCCCTCAGCGCAGCGTGGCTGTTCTCCCAATCGTCCAGCAGACCCTGAGCCGTGAGCACGAGCTGGTGGTCGCCGGGCAGGCCAGAGCTGGCCAGGGCTGCCCGCACGCGCCTCTGCTCCGACGTGCCCGCGGGCGGCACGGTCCTGGGGCCCAGCGCGCCCTGGAGGTCCTGAACTGCGGCGAAGAGCTCGTCGTGCTGCGCCTCCTGGTGCTTCCGCTGCTTGGCCTCGTCCACGCCGCGCCGCACATCTGCCAGCAGGCCCGGGTCCACGCCCACCTTCTCGGCCTCGACGACGGCCGCCTCGAGGGCCGACGGGTGCTCCTTGGGATCGGCGGCGACGACGTCCATCCTCCTCTGGGCCATGCACCTCTGGTTCGCCGACCTCAGCCTCGACAGGGACTCCGTGGCCTCCGTGAACTCAAACGTGAACTCGCTGCTGTACGGCTTCGCCCGCTCGACCGCCCTGTGGAGCTCGCTCAGGTCATAGGGCGGCGTGTCCGTCACCGCCGGCGGGCCCCGCGCCTCCTCCTTCAGCATGGCCTGGTGCGCCTGGGCGAGCTCGGTGCGCGCCTGGGCGCAGCTCCGGCGCCACTGCCACAGCTCCAAGAGCGAGCGGGCCCGGTGGACGAGCGCGGTCCCCGCCTGCGAGGTCTGGACGTCCTTGGACGCGGTGCCGAAGAGGTCGATGGCGTCCTGCAGGAGCTTCTCGTTCGAGCTCGGGTTGGCCATGGCGAACCGCAGGGCCATGAAGAGGAGGTGCATGTTCGCCCCCTGGCTGGAGAGGCGCCTGTTGAAGAATTGCGCACTTCGTCGCTCACCTCCTGTCCCGTGCGCGGACTCGTTGCTTCGCCCGTTGCCTTCTCCTCCCCAAGCTGTGCCGCGGCGGGAGAAGCTGCTCCGCCCAGTCGGCGTTACCCGGTTCGCCGTAATCTCCTCCAGGATGGTGGAAACCTTGGGATGATGGGCCTCGACCCTCATCCGCTCCTGGGCATCCTTGAAGAGACTCGGGTATGCCAGAGCTTCGGTCATCTCTTTGAGTTGCCCCCCAAGATCGAGCAGACGAGTCCCAACCATCGTTGTCACTATCTTGCCCTCGAGCTCGGGCAGCATCACGAACCACTCCACCTCCTCCGCGGCCTTCGCGGCGTCCTGGTCGAGCCGGCTGTTCAACCGGAGCACCTCCTCGTCGTCGAGAGCGCCCGCCGCAGACACGGGGTCCTGCATCGCGTGGTCTTCTTCGGCACCGCTGGGCCCCTCGGTCTCGCGCTCCACCAGGAGGACGAGGGCCCCCGGGCCGCGCCGCACCTCCCTGAGGATCGCCGCCGGCTGGGTGAGCCCGTTGGCGCTGGCGATCACGTCCCCAGGGCAGAGCCACGTCGACACGGCTGCGCCGTGGAAGGTCGCGCTCTGCTGCGCCTGGCACCACCTGTGGGCCGCGAGGCCGGGCTCCAGCCGGTACACTGCGACCACCTCCCGCTCGGCGCCGCCCCGCTCCAGGGAGCCCAAGTGGAGGCGGATGCCCCACCTGCGGGCTCGCCGAAGAGTGGGGGGCCTGGGGCGAGGGGATCCTGGCGCACATGCGCGCGGGCGCGAGAGTGGGCTTTTGGCGTCGCAGCGCGGCGGGGTCCGTCCGCACGCGCGCTCGGCAGGCCGGGAGCCGGCGCAGGCCCAGGGAGCGCACTCGAGGAGCACAAGTGGAGCCTGGGTGGTGCCATGGCCCCGGCCACGATATCCCCAGGGACCCCCGGTCCTCACCCCGCTCTTGGACGCCGCAGACACTAGAGGCCTCCCAGATGGGGTCCGAGTAGATGGGGCCGGAGGATCGCGCCGCACCGCCGATGCATCGCCGATGCATCAGCGATGCATCGGCCACGTCGGCGTAGAGAAAGTCAGGCTCCGCATCGAGCCGCACCGCCGATGCATCGGCGATGCGGCGCGATTCTCCGACCCCATCTGCTCCGAGCCCCATGTGGGAGGCCCCTTAGATGGACGCACCCGACACCTGACGGGCCCGGGCAGAGCGGTCGGCGGGCTCTGCATGATCATCTCAAGAAGCAGCCGCCGCCTCTTGGCCGAGAACACCCGGGGCCCGCTGACCAGCTCCACGGGCGCCGAGGCCCCGGCGATCAGCCTGGACGGACAAGCGAAGCGGGGCCGCTCTGGCCAGTCGTCCCGTCTCTGGCTCTCGCGGTGCTTGCCACAAGCGCTCCGGAACTTTGGCAGCGACAGTGGCCGGGACATGCCAGAGAAGGCCGTCCAGCCAGAGCTCCCGAGAGATGCAACGCAGGCCGAGTACGTGCGCCCCGACGGGAGCCCCGCCGAGACCCAGGCAGACAGGTGGTCTGGTCTGAAGGCGCCCACATCGTTCAGCTTGGGGCTCGTCAGGGGCATCGCCGTCGAGGTAAAGCCGTCGACAGCGTACCAGTCGCCACTACTCACGTCTTGGATGCAGAGGGCCCAGCCGCGGGCGCGGTCAAACTTTGACATGGACCAGTCCAAGACCAGGGTCGCCGTGGCCTCGTTCACCTCCAGCTGCGGCCGCAGCGGCACCAGCTGGCGGGTTGCAGGTCGAGCAAAATCTAATACTATGGGGATGCTCGTCCCGTGGCCTGGGGGCGCGGCGGATGCCGACTCTCCATCTTGGTCGCCAACCTCGTGATCGTGCCAGGCCCACTTGCCGTCAACCTTGATCAGCTGGTCAGACTCTATCACGCAGAGGTCCGGCCTCCCGCGCAGGTCCTGCCAGAAGTTCCACCGACCGAGCGGGGAGCCATCCAGCACCGACTCCACGACCCGAGCGCCCGTCCTGTCGTGGACGTCCCTGTCCCAGACGAAGCCCCAGGGGACCCGGGCGCTGGGGCGCACGAGCACCACCCGGAAGCAGCACAGGCACTTCTGGGCGTCCCTGCCGCCCCCCGACGCAGCTCTCAGCCGCTCCTCGCTGCCCCGGCAGGCAGAGGCGCTGCTGGCCCTCATGGGCGTGGGCACGTAGCTCGGGCGGCCCTCGGGGAAAACAGAAGCCGGAGGGCTCCCAAGGGGGGGTTCTGGGGGAGGGGGTTTTCCAGATAGCCCCCCAGGGGCCTCGAAATCTCGCCAAGCCAGGGGGTGCGAAGCCCCTGGGGGACCCCTCCTGGAGAACCCCCTCCACGAAAGCCCCCGTTTGGCACCCTCCGGAGAAGGGATGCCGGCACGGCCAGACCCAGGACACGTAACACGAGACCCTCCGCCGGCCAGACTGACACGCGAGGGTACCCTCCCTCTGGAGTCCCGAAACACAGTGCGGTGACAGACCGTGCGGTGACCTCGAGATCCCCTAAGAAGACCTCACCGCACGGTCCGTCAACGCACGGTTTTGGGACCTCGGGTGCCCCAGTCGCCCGAGACGTCCTCGGAGGACCCGAGTCCCAAAACCGTGCGGTGACCCCGAATCCCCACCGACTCACCACGCGGTGTGGTCACCACCCCGCGTGGGGGCCCCAGGACGCACCAAAAGACCTCGAGCAGGCGCGAAGAGCAGCAGGGCACGCTCCCCGAAGCGACCTCCATCACGCACCTCCGTGCGGCCGTGCTGCTGCTCCCCAGAACCCACCCTCGCGCAGGGCGCCCTCCCCGAAGCGACCTCGATGGTGCACCTCCGTGCGGCCGCGCTGCTGCTCCCCAGAACCCTCTGGGGGGATCGCCCAACCTCGCGCACCACGCCCCCGCCCCACGAGGTGCGGCGCGCGGACATGTCTGCGCCCCCTCGCGCCGCCGCCCCGGAGAAGGGCGCCCTCTCGGGCCCAGGCCGCGGTGTGCGAGTCGCGCGCCATCCTTTGGCGCTGCGCGCGAGGGGGTGGAGGGAGGGGGGGAGCTTCTTGGAGGGAGGCTGCTTCTTGGAGGGCGTCGGCCTTCCATCTGTGGATGAGGCCCGCACCCTCTAAGAAGCAGGGGTGTTTCTGAGAAGCCCTCCCCCTCCCCTCCCCCCCCCCTCCCCGCGCGCGGCTGACCCCTTCCCGCACCCACCGGGGGGTGGCCCAGGGACTCTGCGGCGAGTGCGCGCTCCGACCAGGGCTCCCGAGAGGATCCTGCACTTGCCGTGGCGACCAGGGCCCCCCTCCCCTGGAGGCCCAAGGAGGGCGAAGACGAGGGAAGGGCATCGGCATGCCAGAGGACAGAGCTGCACAACAACAACAACAACAGCAACAACAACAACAACAACAACAACAACAACAACTACAACAACCACAACAACAACAACAACAACAACAACAGCAGCAGCAGCAGCAGCAACAACAACAACAACAACAACAACAACAACAAGAACAACAACAACAACAACAACAACAACAACAGCAGCAGCAGCAACAACAACAACAATAAGAACTACGCTACCGAGGAACCCCACATACCTATTATGTTTCCCATGTGTACCATCGGTGCTACTGTTGCTGCTCCTCCTTCTCCTCCTCGGTGTCCTCCTCCTGCTGCTGCTTCTGCTGCTGCTGCTTCTGCTGCTGCTGCTGCGTCTGCTGCTGCAGCTGCTACTGCTGTTGCCGCTGCTGCTGCCCCACCTCCCCGTCCTCCTCCTCCTCCTCCTCCTCCTCCTCCTCCTCCTCCTCCTCATCATCATCATCATCCTCATCCTCATCCTCATCCTCATCCTCATCCTCATCCTCATCCTCATCCTCCTTCTCTTCCTCCTCCTCCTCCTCCTCCTCCTCCTCGTCCTCCTCCTCCTCCTCCTCCTCCTCCTCCTCCTCTCCACCTCCTCCTCCTCCTCCTCCTCCTCCTCCTCCTCCTCCTCCTCCTGCTCCTCTACCTCATCCTCCTACCTCCCAGCGCACCCCCTGTGGCGTCGACGACGACATGCCACGCCTGCCACGCCCTGGGAGCCTGCAGCGCATAGGGCCCCCACCCCCAGCGCACCCCCTGTGGCGTCGAGGAAATACCACGCCTGCCAGGCCCTGGGAGCCTGCAACGCATAGGGCCCCCACCCCCAGCGCACCCCCTGTGGCGTCGAGGAAATGCTACGCCTGCCACGCCCTGGGAGCCTACAACGCACGGGGCCCCCACCCCCAGCGCACCCCCTGTGGCGTCGAGGAAATGCCACGCCTTCCACGCCCTGGGAGCCTACAACGCATAGGGCCCCCCCACCCCCAGCGCACACCCTGTGGCGTCGAGGGAATGCCCTGTGTGCTATGCTGCGCTTTGCTGTGCTGTGCTGCTGTGCGGTGAGCTGTGTTGTGCTGTGACGTCCTGTGCTGTGCTGTGCTGTGCTGCGCTGAGTTGAGCTGAGCTGAGCTGTGCTCAGCTGTGCCGTGCTGAGCTGACCTGAGCTGTGCTGAGCAGCGCTGTGAGGAGGGCGTAGATGTTTTTCGCCCGGGTTGGTTTTCTCCCGGTGCGTTTCGCCCGGTTCGTTTCGCCCGGGTTTGCTTTCGCCCGCTTGGCTTTCACCCGGGTTGATTTTCGCCCGGGTTGGCTTTCGCCCGGGTTGGCTTTCGCCTGGGTTGGCTTTCGCCCGGGTGGCTTTCGCCCGGGGTGGCTTTCGCCCGGGTTGGCTTTCGCCCGGTTGGTTTTCGCCCGGTTGGCTTTCGCCCGGGTTGGCTTTCGCCCGGTTGGCTTTCGCCGGGGTTGGCTTTCGCAGGGGTTGGCTTTCGCCCGGGTTGGCTTTCGCCTGGGCTCGTTTTCGCCTGGGTTCAGCGCCGCGGGGCCCGGCGCCGCCCTGGCCGGCGGTGCCGCCCCAGCCGCGGTGCCCGAGGCCGCTAGCCCTCGCTTGGTGCCAACGAACCGGCGTGGGCTCAAATTGCTTCACGCAGGCTACTGCTACAGAATCAAGCACACCAGCAAGAAAGGCGTCTCAATGTGGGAGTGCTACAAATGCTCCGCGCCCATCAGGAGCGCGGGGGCCACGGGCATGGATCCCGGGCGAAGGCCCCGGGCCGGCCCCGACACAACCCGCCCGTTAGGGTCCGCCCGACGCGCCCCGCCCGTTAGGTCCGCCCGCCCGATCGGACCCGCACGCTAATGTTCGCGCGTGCGCACTCGAGCGCGCCCCCACACTTTAGTGTTCCGCCCGCCCGACTCGACCCGCCCGTCAGGGTCCGCCCAACCCGACCCGACCCGCCCCGCCTGTTAGGGCCCGCCCGACCCGACCCAACCCGCCCGTTAAAGCTCGCGCGCGCTCGTCCCGCCGCGCCCAACACTTTAGCGCCCCGCCCGCCCGACCCGACCCGCCCGTTAGGGCCCGCCCGGCCCGACCCGACCCGCACCGCCCATTAAAGGGTCCGCCCGCCCGACCCGACCCGCCCGTTAGGGTTCACGCGTGCTCACTCGAGCGTGCGCCCACACTTCAATGTTGCCCCTGGTTAGCTCGACCCGACCCGGACCCGCCCCGCCCGCTGGGGCCCGCCCGGCCCGAACCGACCCGCCCGCTAGGGTTCACGCGTGCTCACTCGAGCGCGCCCCACACTTTAGCGCCCCGCCCGCCCGACCCGACCCGCCCGTTAGGGCCCGCCCGACCCGACCCGACCCGCCTCGCCCACCAGGGTCCGCCTGCCCCACCCGACCCGCCCGCCAGGGTTCACGCGCGCTCACTCGAGCGCGCCTGGCGCCCCGCCTGCCCGACCCGACCTTCCCGCCAGGGCCCGCCCGACCCGAACCCGCCCCGCCCGTTAGGGTCCGCCCGACCCGACCCGACCCGCCCGCTAGGGTTCCGCGTGCTCGCTCGAGCGCGCCCCACATTTTAGCGCCCCGCCCGCCCGACCCGACCCGCCCGTTAGGGCCGGGCCCGCCCGACCCGACCCGACACGCCCGCTAGGGTTCACGCGTGCTCACTCGAGCGCGCCCCGCACTTTATTGCCCCGCCCGCCCGACCCGACCCGCCCGTCAGGGCCAACCCAACCCGACCCGACCCGCCCCCCCCGCCAGGGTCCGCCTGCCCCGCCCGACCCGCCCGCCAGGGTTCGCGCGTGCTCACTCGAGTACGCTTCCACACTTTACTGCCCCCCCTGCCCGAGCCGACCTGCCCGCTAGGGCCCGCCCGACCCAAACCCGCCCCGCCCGTTAGGGCCCGCCCGACCCCAACCCGCCCCGCCCATTAGGGCCCGCCCGACCCGACCCGACCCGCCCGGTAGGGTTCACGCGTGCTCACTCCGCCCCGCCCGTCAGGGTCCGCCCGACCCGACCCGGCCCGCCCATTAGGGTTCACGCGTGCTCACTCGAGCGCGCCCCACACTCTCGCGCCCCGCCCGCCCGACCCGACCCGCCCGTTAGGGCCCGCCCGACCCGACCCGACCCGCCCGTTAATTAGGGTTCACGCGCGCCCACTCGAGCGCGCCCCACACTTTAGCGCCACGCCCGCCCGACCCGGCCCGCCCGCTGGGGTCCGCCCGACCCGACCCGACCCGCCCGTTAATTAGGGTTCACGCGTGCTCACTCGAGCGCGCCCCACACTTTAGCGCTCCGCCCGCCCGACCCGACCCGCCCGTTAGGGGACCGCCCGACCCGACCCGACCCGCCCCGCCCGTTAGGATCCGCACGCCCGACCCGGCCCGCGCGCGAGGGCCCGCTCGACCCGCCCCGCCCGTTAGGGTCCGCCCACCCGATCGGGCCCGCACGCCGGGGCCCACGCGTGCCCACTTGAGCGCGCCCCGCACTTTTTAGCGCCCCGCCCGCCCGACCCGACCCGCCCGTTAAGGCCCGCACGGCCCCGACCCGACCCGACCCGCCCCGCCCGCCAGGGCCCGCCCGCCCCACCCGACCCGCCCGCCAGGGTTCACGCGAGCTCGCTCGAGCGCGCCCCGAACCTCAGTGCCCCGCAGCATCCGGGACCTCCTTGACCCCCCCCCCACGTCCCTGCGACCCTTTCGCCTACTCAAGCGGCGCGCCTCAAAGGCTCCCGGGGGTCAGCACGGCGGCGGCGACGGCCACGCCAGCGACGGCGGCGCCTGCTTTGCCCCTGAGCCTGCCCCGCCTGCCCCCCGCCCGGCCCCGGCGAAAGCCAACCCCGGCGAAAGCCAACCCCGGCGAAAGCCAACCCCGGCGAAAGCCAACCCTGGCGAAATCCAACCCCGGCGAAATCCAACCCCGGCGAAAGCCAACCCGGCGAAAGCCAACCCGGCGAAAGCCAAACCTGGCGAAAGCAAGCCAACCCCGGCGAAAGCCAACCCCGGCGAAACGAGGCCCGGCGAAACGAAGCCCGGCGAAACGAAGCCCGGCGAAAGCCAACCCCGGCGAAAGCCATCCGTGCCCGAGGGGAAGAGCGAGGTATAGGTCGTCTGCGACGCCGGCAAAGAAATCGAATACTCTTTCCTTTGCGAACGAGAACGAATCAGCGTGGGCGAGGCTCATGCGTCTGAAGTCCGTCCAAGCAGCGAGCACCTGTGCGATGCGCTTGGCCCTGACCCGGTCGGGGCGCGGGCCCCCCTGGTCAGCTGGGTAAAGGAATTTCACCGCATCCAGCCGCTCTGCCAGGGCAGCCTGCCGCGAAGCGCGCGCTGGGCCTTCCACGTCTCGCAGGTTGTCGATGCAATGATGATCAGCAGCAGCTCGAAACGTCCAATGCCAGGGGGCGACGTCGCTCACCTCCCCGTAGGACTTGGCGCCAGCTACGCCGAGCACGTCAGGCTGCAATGCGAACAATCGAAGGGTGGGAACATCCATCTCGTAGCTCGGGTGGTCGTTGGAATACCTGTTGAGAGCCTGCCACAAGTTTGCATCGGCACCGCTCTTGGACGGCTGGAACTGCGGATCCACCGCCCGTTTCTCTGCGAACGAATTGCACCATCGGACAGCTTTCTTATCCGCCAGGGCGCACACACAAGTCGCCGCGACCGACTGTCGCAGGCTCCGTGACCAAGGTCCCCGCCACCAACTCTCGCCCGCCTCCGCGGGCCCCGGAGAAAGCTGAGCGCGAGGGGTACCAGTGGAACGAACAGAGGCAGCCAGCAGCAAGGCCTGGGACCGCTGCGGAGTGCAAGTCTGAATGGGCGGGGCCTTCGTTGGCGCGTCCTTCGTCGGTGTAGCCTTCGTAGGCGCGGCAAACGCTGCGGCGGAGGCCTCTGCGTCAGCCGCCGCGCTGCCCGCCTCGCGCACTCGCCGAACCTTCGCCGGCGAGCCGCCGCCGTCGTCTAAAGGAGCCTCATGGGGGAACCCGCCCGACGTAGGGTCCATCAGGAACGTCACCAGGCACTGCCTCCTGCCATCGTCGTTCGTTCCTGGATGCGGCAAGTCACTATACCTCTGGCGAAGCGTGTCCGGCCACCAATTTCGAAGCTGGCGGCCGTAAGCTTCAAACGCGGATTTGATGAACCTGTCCATGCCATGCTTTTCGATGTACTTTTGCAATCCTGCCAGACGAATGTCGACGCTCATCTCGACCATCCGGTTCAAGAGAATGGCGCACGGAGGTGGCAATTCGGCCACTGCACATTTTGGGGGCATGCCTGCGGGCGTCTGCTGTCTTTGAGCCTGCTTGAGCCGAGGTGTCTACACAGTTAACCTTGCTGAGAGTACTTCTGCCGCATACACGCCTGAGGCACCGGCGCATACTGCCCAAGATATAGACTCCAGAAAATGTCAAGGCTGCTACGCTACCTACGTACCCTCT
>CAUYUJ010016055.1:176204-186204 GCA_963575745.1 Prorocentrum cordatum | reverse complement strand
AAATTGCAAGAAATTCCAACGCAAGGCTATTCTTCAGTAAGTTGCAAGCAAGTCTCCAGCGCGCGACTCCAGAGCGCCGGGAGAGCGATTCCTGAATAAATTGTAAGGAAGTCCCTAGCGAGAGCGCGATTCCTGAATAAAAAGAGAGGAAGGCTCGGGCGGGAGCGGGGGTCCTGGCTAAATTGCAAGGAAGTCTCAAGCGGGAGCCGTTGTTGCTGTAACCCGGGGGCCAGGGGCCCAGTTTGAGCAGGAAGACTTTCCCTGTCAAAAAACATGGTGCGAGCGTCGAGGGGCACATTTTGATTGAGAAAAAACAGTATGCACCGGTGGGGGGGGATCAGCAATGACTATTCTTCAGAAATGAGAACTCAACAGCAACAACAGCAACAATCATCATGTTGCCCTCATGCGCGATGTTTCCACACGAAGCATGCGACCATCATGATAACCATCCACGTAATGGGGGACTCTTGTTCTGTAGCGGGTCCGTTATTCCCATTCCCAGATATCCCGCCCAATGAGATCTTGCAAACACCTCCTCCGAGGAATTTCAAAAGATCCCGCCTCGAAAACACATGCCCGCGCCTTGCTGCGCCGATGCGAGACCGCCAGTGGAATCCCAGCGAAGGGTAAAGCACAAGGATGTATCGAACGACAGGGTTGCCTTGGTGGGGATGGGGGCTGTCGGCGGTGAGGCAAGGACCTGGCCCTGAATAGAAAGGGGGGAAGTCTCGAGCAGAGCTGCTGTTGTTGTTGGGAGCGGCGCCTTTTCTGAAGAGAGTAGGGCGCTAGTCCAGCGCAAAATAAAACTAAGTCTCGAGCGGGAACGCTGGTTTTGTTGGGACGGCGGTTTTCGGCGGCGAGGAGGAACACAGCCTTGAGTAAGAAAGGAGGAAGCATCGAGCGGGAGCCGTGGTTTTGCCGGGACGGGGGCTGTCGGCGGCGAGGAACAGCACCGTCCCGATGAAAAAGAAAGGAAATCTCGAGCGGGAGCGTGTTCTTGCTGGGAGCGGCGCCAATTCAAAAGAGAGTAGGGCGCCAATCCAGCGTAAAACAGAAGGACGTCTCGGGCGGGAGCGCTGGTTTTGTCGGGGCGGCGGCTTTCGGCGGCAAGGAGGAACACCGCCTTGAGCAAGAAGGGAGGAAACATCGAGCGGGAGCCGTAGTTTTGTCGGGACGGGGGTTGTCGGCGGCGAGGAGCAGCACCGTCTTCAGGAAAAAGGGAGGAAGCCTCGAGCGGGAGCGTTGTTCTTGCTGGGAACGGCGCCAATTCAAAAGAGAGTTGGGCGCCAGTCCAGCGCAAAACGGAAGGAAGTCTCGGGCGGGAGCGCTGGTTTTGTCGGGGCGGCGGTTTTCGGCGGCGAGGAGGAGCACCGCCTTGAGTTCAAAAGGGAGGAAGCCTCGGGCGGGAGCGTTGTTTTTGCTGGGGGCGGCGCCGATGAGAGAAAGACTAGCGCGCCAGTCCAAGGTAAAACGGGAGGAAGTCTCGAGCGGGAGCGCTGGTTTTGTTAGGACGGCGGCTTTCGGCGGCGAGCAAGAACACCAGCCCTGAGTAAAAAAGGAAGAAATCTCGAGCGGGAGCGTTGTTGTTGTTGGGGGGCGGTTTTGGCGGTCCCCCAAACCGCTCGAACGTGAGCCTCATTTTCAGTGAAAATGAAGCGCCTTTAGGGTGTCTTACAATAACCATTGTTTAATACTTAGCATTCAACAACAACAACAACAACAACAACAACAACAACAACAACAACAACAACAACAACAACAACAACAACAACAACAACAACAACAACAACAACAACAACAACAACAACAACAACAACAACAACAATTACTAGCACGTGGGGACACTCCGTTCTCACCAGTGCCAGGGTTTTCATACGACGCCCGCCAATACCCCCACTTTGTGGGGGGGCCGGTTCAAGCTCTACCACATTTCCAAACGACTCTTCGCCACCACCCACACCCAGCTTCCCGCCCTATGACGTTCGGACACTTCACTTCGTGGCCTGCGGACGACCGTGGCTACTACACTGGCGCGTGGCTACTACACTGGCGGATTGTGGCCCCTGGCAGGCGCGCGAACGCCGTTGAAAGAGCTTGCGAAAGTAGCTCGCGCGAGCTCATGTAACATAAATGTTGAAAAACCATTGGTTTTTAAGGATTCGGACAGCGCGCGCGGGTAGAAATTTTGAAAATCCGTGCACGTGTTTTTCGAGGACCTACGGTGCGATTCGTGCGATTTTATGATACGCGGTGCTGAAATCCTTAAGAAACCCAATGGTGTTTGAAGATTTCGGCGTGCGCGCGCGAAGAAAAAACGAATGTGTCCCATATGGTATTATTTGACAGGGATGATGGCCCTGGCAGGCGCGCAACCGTTGTTGCAGAAGTTCGAAGCACGTGAAAAAGTTGCTCGCAAGAGCCCGTTTGACAGAAATGTTGAAAAAGTATTGGGTTTCCTAAGAAATCCGCAAGAGCGCGCGGGATGAATTTTTGAATTTTTTTTGAAAAACCATTGGGTTTTTCATGTTTTTATGTTAAAATCGCTACGAAAACTAAGGTTTTGGAAGGATTTCATCTTGCGCGCGCGAGTGTGCACTTCGTGTCATTTTTTGCAAAGGATTCTTGAAGTTTGGCTATGTTAGAACAAGACATGTCATTTTATATTGTTTTTTGACAGGGAAAGCGGGCGTCAACAAAACAACCGGATCCGGACTCCCCCGTTTTGCCTGAGACTTCCTCACGAAAATGATGAAAATGTGGCTGCGGCCTAGGCGCGGCGAGGGGGGCGTGCACCAGGGGGCCCAACAATAATTATTCTTTAGAAGTAATAATATTCAACAACAACAACAACAACAACAACCACAACCACAACCACAACCACAACAACAACAACAGCAGCAGCAGCAGCAACAACACTAACAACAACAACAACAACAACAACTACAACAACCCCAACCACAACCACAACAACAACAACAACAATAACAATAACAATAACAACAACAACAACAACAACAACATCAACAGCAACAACAACAACAATAACAACAACAACGACAACTACTACAACTACAACTACAACTACAACAACAACAGCAGCAGCAGCAACAACAGCAACAACAACAACAACAACCACAACCACAACCACAACCACAACAACAACAACAAACTGCTGGGGGCCCGCGCGGATGTCTTGGGTCGGCGCCACTTCTCGCGCGCCCGTCCAAAGAGAGAAAGCCCGCGCGGACCTCGGCACGATGATGCGCACGCCGCTTGTGGCCAAGCACGGAAGAGGAGGAGGAGGAGGAGGAGAAGGAGGAGCACGGATCCCGGGACCTCATCCTCCTCCTCCTCCACCACCTCCTCCTCTTCCTCCTCCTCCTAGCTCCTACTCCTCCTCCTCCTCCTCCTCCTCCTCCTCCTCCTCCTCATCCTCCTCATCCTCCTCCTCATCCTCCTCCTGTTGCACTTGGGGCGTCTCCCACCGTAAACCGTGATTGCAAGGGCGTGGCGCGCCCAGGGGCGCCTCGTGGGCGCCTCGTGCGCTGGGCGGGCGCGGCGAGGCTTCGCCTGGTGCCAACAGCGTGCCCGCCCATGGGCGGCTCGTGGGCGTTTCGTGGCGCTGGGCGGGCGAGGCCTCGCGTGGTGATCGCCCATGGCTGCGCGAGGCGGCCGCACCGCTTGCACCACACAGCTTGCACCGCAAAGCTCGCACCACACAGCTTGCACCACACAGCTTGCACCGCAAAGCCTACACCACACAGCGTACACAGCATAGCTCACACTATGCATGTTCCGATTTATGCATGTGTAGTAGCATAGCTTGCACCACAGAGGTTGCACCTCATAGCTTGCAACACACAGCTTGCACCACACAGCTTGCACCACACAACTTGCACAACGTAGACTGCACCACACAGCTTGCGCCACCGAGATTCCAGCACGTAGCTTACGCCACACAGTCCGCACAATACCACTTACACCTCCACATTGAAACGCACGGTGGCAAGCATTTCTTCTGATTCGTAGTAGTAGCATTGCTCTGATTAGTGTGATTAGTATTACTGTTATCATGAATACTAGCATTAGTCGGATGATCGTTATTATTGGTAGTATTATGGTATCAATTAATATCATTTCTATTATTATTACTATGAATCGTGATACCGGAGAAAAACCCAATCCGAATTTTGCTGGGGCTATGGGGCTATAGGACTATAGGGCTGTGGGGCTATGGGGCTAAAGGGCTATGTGGGCTATAGGGGTATAGGGCTATAGGACTATTGGGCTGTTGGGCTACAGGGTTGTAGGACTATAGGGCTATAGGGCTCTAGAGCAATAGGGCTGTAGGGCTATAGAGCTATAGGGCTATAGGGCTATAGGGCTCTAGAGCTATAGGGCTCTAGGGCTACAGGGCTTTAGGGCCATAGAGCTATAGGGCTATAGGGCTATAGAGCTATTAGGCTATAAGGCTATATGGGCTATATGGGCTATTGGGCTATTGGGCTATTCGGCTCTAGAACTATAAAGCTATCAGGCTTTATGGCTAATTATAGGGTACCCGGGCACCCCTGGGCACCTCTGGGCACCCCCGAGCACTGGGGCACCCGGGCACCCACGGGCATCCGGGCACCTGGGCACCCGGCCACCGGCCACCGAAATCCTGGGGCACCGGGCACCCACGGGCACCCGGGCACCCAGGCACCCGGCCACTGGCCACGGAAATTCTGCAGCACAAATCCTAACCCTTTCGAATCCGCTAGGACCCCTACAGAGGCAAGCTCTGATTGGATTAGCATTGTTAATCTTGTTAGTATCACTCGTCTTCTTAATATGATTCGCAATACTAATACTACGATGGTTCTTATTATTATTCTACAACATCAGCGTGTTTGTGTGTGTGTGTCTTATCCCCCAGGATCCGTGGCTTCCAGCGCCCGCAGCGCGCCACGGCGACCCTGGTCGCTGCCTGGCCGCGAGCCTGGCAGCGGCCACGAATGCCCGTGGCCGCCGCGCCCAGAAGCGGCAACCGAGCGACTCCGGACCATGTGCTCCACCTTGGCCTCGCGCACGATCGGCGCCGGCGGCGAGCCGACCACTTCCGTCCAGCCGAATGTCGGCGGCGACGCCGTGGCCGTCGAGCCAGCGAGGGACGACCGGTAGAGCTCGTGCGTCCAGCGGGTGCTCGAGGGGCTGCGCAGGTCCTCTGGCGGCTGCGGGCGGGCAGCTGGACGCCGCTCGCCCTCTGTGAGCCTTCGAGGGGGCCTCGTCGTGGCCACGGCTGGACACCAGTCGAACAGCTGGCCCCGGATGGGCTCCAGGAAAGGCCCGGGGATCCATGCGGGGCGGGTTCCGGCCGGGCGAGACCCCAGGATCTCCGGGGGGGCCCCCGCGGCTTCCGGAGCACACCTCGCGAGGCCCAGAGGGCCCCAGGGGCTCCAAGATGGAGCGACAGCTGGGGTTAGGTCGGGCCTGTCCCCCCTACAGGGGGACTCTCGGCGAAAAAAAAACATATTCAAAAAAGGCAAAAAATACTTTTAAAAATATAGTCCCCAGACTATGTTTGGACTATTTTTTGATTATTTTGGGGGTATTTTTTATTTTTCGTCGAAAATCCCCCTGTAGGGGGACAGGCCCGCCTGAAAGCTGGGGGCACCTTGGGCCAGGGGCACTTCTGGCAACACCCGGCCCCGCGCCTGCCGGGAAGCCTCCACGGCAGCCCGTGGGCCTCTCTGCCGGGGGCGGGCGGGGCCCCTGCCGCAGAGCACCCCCTCTCGCGAGGGAGCGGCCCGGGAGCGAGGCCCGCGGGGCCCGCAGGCCTGGGCAGATGCTGCGGCCGCCGCGCCCCCACGAGAGGCGAGCAGGGACAGCTCGCGGATCGGCGCGGCAGGCTGGGGGGTCCTGTCGAGCCCTCCGGCGCTGGAGGCCCCCCCGCCCTCTGGGCCGGAGGCAGAAAAAGCGGCGCAAGCATGAGCTGTCGGAGCTCTCTGAGTGTGTGGGTCGGCCGCCTTCTCTGCTTCCGCTCCTGGAAGGCATCCCTCCTCGCCCTGCCCCATTCTGCATGCCGCCGGGGTCCACCAGACACCAGTCGTCGGAGCCTCGGCGCAGGAGCGCGAAGGTGGTGGAGGGCTTGCGGAACACGTCGGCGCCGTTGCAGGCCATGTCTGTCCTGAGGGCGGCGTGTTCGTGTCGTGTCAACCCTGGCGTTGGTTTCAGACACCACGGGGATCGTTCAATCTCGAACGATCGGCCGTTTCCGAAACGTCAAAGTGTTCAGTATCGACCGGTTCTGGGTCGCCGGCAGCGTTCAACGTTGAACGCCGGCGGCGGGGTCGCTGCCAGTCGACACGACTCGAACCTACCGTAAGAGGGGAGGTAGGGGGGTGCGCGGGGAGCGGGGGGTGGGAGGGAGGGGGGGAGGGGGGGGGGGGGGGGGTGGGGGGGGGGGGCCAAAATCACGGCGCGAGCATGAGAGTCGACGACCCCTCCTTGAGGGGGAACAGGGGCTCCCCTCGCTCATGGGGAACAGAGGCTCTCCTCGCTCATCCCCCCTCGTGCTGCGTCCACCTCTTCACTCTCTACAGTTCTGCTGCACGTGCCACAGCCTGTGACACACGAGGAACCCGCGCGCTCCTCCTGACCAGGCCGCCCAGTGCTGCAGCAGGAGGGTCCCACTCCCCGCCTCGAGGGAGGGAGGATTGCCACAGAGGCGAGTTTACTCCACGGGCTCGTTGGCCTGTGCCAGCCGCCTCTTTTGCTCCTGCGCTCTCTGCTCCTCAAGCCTGGCTGCCCAACTCTCAGCATCCGCAGAGTTGATCACAAGCAGATCTGCCCCCTGAGAACTCAACGCCTCCCGAGCTCAGCACGGTCTCCCCGCCCAGCGCACGGAGACGCGAGAAGGCGGGGCCCGAAGCTCGGGCTCGATCTGGAGGTCCGGTGGCTTGGCGGGCCCGGGCTCACCCGCGGCCTGGTCCCTATACGTGCTGAAGGGCCCAGCCCGAGAGGAGTGTGTGAGCAGCTCGCTTCCTCCGCTCGTGCTTGGCAATCGGGGCAGGCGGGCGGCGGGCTGGAGTCGCACAGCGGCTTGGTCCCGCCTCATCTGAAGCCGCCAGTAGCCGTGCAAGCCAAAACAGTCGAGCCTTCGACCACTCGGCTGTCGTCAGCTCCAAAAATCGACGGCGCTCCTCCTGCCTCCTCCACCTTTTCCTCCTCCTCCTCCTCCTCCTCCTCCTCCTCCTCCTCCTCCTCCTCTTCCTCCTCCTCCTCTCCTCCTTCCTCCTCCTCCTCCTCCTCCTCCTCCTCCTCCTCATCCCTTCCTCCCTCCTCATCCTCCTCCTCCTCCTCCTCCTCATCAACAGCATCAACAGCAGCAGCATCAACATCACATCCACCATCAACAGCACATCATCATCAAGCACCATCATCATCATCATCATCATCATCATCACATCAATCATCATCATATCATCATCAGTCACATCATCATCATCATCATCAGCATCAGCATCATCATCATCATCAACATCATTCTCATCATCAGCAGCATCGCATCATCATCCCATCATCATCATCATCAATCATCATCATCATCATCATGATCATCATCATCATCATCATCATCATCATCATCATCATCATCAAGATCATCATCATCATCATCATCATCATCATCCTCATTCGCATCATCATCATCACCATCATCATCAGCAGCAGCATCCTCATCATCATCATCAGCAGCAGCATCATCATCATCATCAGCAGGAGCAGCATCATCAGCAGCAGCATCATCAGCATCAGCATCAGCATCAGCATCAGCATCAGCATCAGCATCAGCATCAGCATCATCATCATCATCATCATTCATCATTCATCATTCATCATCAGCAGCACCATCGTCATCATCATCAGCATCAACACCATCATCATCATCATCATCATCATCATCATCATCATTAGCATCATCAGTATCATCATCAGCAGCAGCATCGTCATCATCATAATCAGCATCATCATCACCATCATCATCATCACAAGTGTCAGCACCATCAATACCAGCATCATCATCATCATCGTAATCATCAGCATCATCATCATCATCATCACCATCACCATAACCATCATCATCAGCAGCAGCATCATCATCCCTCCTCCTGCCTCCTCCCTCCTCCTCCACCCTCCTCCCTCCTCCCTCTCTCCCTCCCTCCCTTCCTCACTCCCTCCCTCCCCCTCTTCCCTCCCCCCTCCTCCTCCTCCTCTCACTGGCCGGAGACCGCAGGAACTGAGGAGATCTGGATTCGAGCGATGCGCTTGGCTGCGTTGTCCCTCCCAGCTGGTGCTCGCCAAGGGTCTGCTCGGGCCCTCCTGTCCGGGGGCCTTTGGCCCCCGATCGGAAATTCCAGGCCGGCCTCTGTGCGTCAGGTAAGTGTAAGTTTTGTGGAGCTGAGCGGGGCACGATTGGCCACCAGTTTTATGATTGCCCGTCTGCCTTTGCCTCGCAGGAGGACGAAGAGCAGGCTCAGTTTCCGTTTCCTGACGATGTGTGGCAGCAGAGGCAGGCCCTTAGGGAGCAGGGTATCTCTCCTCTGGGGGGGTCGGATTGGGATGTGGTTCCTCTCTTGTACGGCCTCCCTCAAATCCCTGTTAGGCTGCCGCCGCCGCTGTCCCATCCTCCCGTGCTGCAATGGGGTCTCACGGAAGGCACCTGGGGCCCGCTCCTCTTCACCGACTGCAGTGGGTTGGCTGGCGCTTGTCCCGAGGCGGCGAGGTGCGGCTGGAGCGTGGTTGAGATCACGGAGGATGGCTGGCATCTCCGAGCGAAATTCGGCGGGTTGCCAGGTGTTTTTCAAACAGTGCCTCAGGGTGAGCGGTGGGCTGGCCTTGAGGCGACGCGCGTGGGCCCTCCAAACCTCACGATCATTAGCGATCACCTCAGTTTTGTTCGCGAGGGCCAGCGCTGGGACCCTGAGCTTGAGTGCGGCCTCGCGCGCCACGCGTCGATCTGGCGAAAGATTTTCAGACTGTCTGAGCGGTCGGGTTCGCGGCCGGTGATGGTCTGGACTCCCGCGCATGGGTCGTTGGAGCAATTGGTCGACGAGGGAGCGTCGGCCGAGGAGATCCACCGTTTCATGGGAAATGCCTGGGCTGAATTTTTCGCCAAGCTCGGGGCCAGGGACGTCGCTGTTGCACAGCTCGCGGTCGATGCCCTCCAGCATTCTGTAAAAGAGTGCAAGTGTACGTTTGAGTTTCTGTCGAGGGCTGTTCAATTAATTTGTGCGCGTCCTGAGGCTCAGGACTGGGATCCTCCTCCGCCCAAGCCGGTGCCGGTGAGGCGCGATAAGCTCGTCCTTATCGCCCATGACCCCGTCCCCCTGGCTCCTGGCTCGTCCGCATTGCAATGCAGACTTTGTTTGGCCGTGGCTCGGTCCCCTGCCAGTGTCAAGACGCTTTTGAAGCCAGGGGCCAAATGTGACCCGTCGCCTATGCTGCAGGCGCTCGCCCTAGCTGCTGAGTAGCTCGGGTGGCGTAGCCAAAGGGACGGGGAGGCTGCGGGGGGTGCTGCTGCTGCTGCCGACGGGGCGGTGGGGAGGGGAATCCTCTTCGAATGTGATGGCCACAAGGTCCAGCGTTCGGGGCCATTTTTGTTCTGTGTTCGGTGTGGAGCTCGAGTGGCCATCGGTTCTTCCAAAATCGATGCCCTAGAGGATGTCTGCCCCTCCCGCCCCCCGAACCCCGCCCGCCGTAGAGCCAGGGACTGGCTCGCCGACGGGCGGCACACAGCAACTGGAGCTACGATTTAGTTCAATTCGTTGGGTTCTCCGGCGTGTGATGGTAGCCTGACCTCGCACGCAGCACCTCTTACCTGTTTAAGTTGTGCTTCCATATTCCTTTTATTGCCCAGAGGTGGTTTCGTGCTTGCATGACTCCATTTTCTATGCTGCGTCCTGCGTTCTTCTCCTCCTCCTCTTCTTCCTCCTCCTCCTCCTCCTCCTCCTCCTCC
>CAUYUJ010016055.1:174753-176104 GCA_963575745.1 Prorocentrum cordatum | reverse complement strand
CTCCTACGCCTACTCCTATCCTTATTCCTTATTAGAATATACTCCTACTCCCCCCTCAGGCCGGCAGATAGCGGGCGCATCCGGGTGGTCCCATCCTAACCTGTAAAAAACAATACAAAATCAACATTTTCTTATTTTTTCCTCTCGACATGGACGTCCTGTCGTCCACGGCGATAATCCATTGCAAAAAATACAACAAAGAACACACGCGCGCGTTCATGTCAGAATCCTACCGAACACCGTGTGTTTGCAAGCATTTCAACATACAAACATCAAAAACCCAATGCTTTTTCACAAAAATTGTACAAATTTCCCGCCCGGGCTCTCTTGCTGAAATCATAGGAAAACCATTGGAATCTTAAGAATTCTGTCAAATCCAGCGATTTCACGTCATCGCGCGGTGCACTCGCGATGCTCTGTCATGCACCCAGGCCGCGAATCCTGTGCAAAAATCACCACAAAGAGCACACTCGCGCGTTCATGTCAGAATCCTACCGAACACCGTGTGTTTGCAAGCATTTCAACATAAAAACATCAAAAACCCAATGCTTTTTCACACAAATGCTTTGGGGTGTCCTGTCAGTCCGTCGGGCTTCCTCCGGCCACCTCTGGCTTCCTGCGGTGTACCGGGCCATTCTCGACTCGTCTGGCAATGCGTGCGCGGCATTCAACACGCGCTCGCCAGTTCCCGTCGGCAACCGCCATCGCGGCCGCATCAGCTGTACCAAACCGGCTGGCCGGTGTGACTTCGGCCCCCAGTTGTGCCAGCTTTGCTTCTTATGTTGTGGGAGGGCGGGTGGGACTGGCATGCCATGCTTGACTCGCTCGAGCTGGCTAGCTTGACTCCTACTCCTACTCCTACTCCTACTCCTATCCTTATTCCTTATTAGAATATACTCCTACTCCCCCCTCAGGCCGGCCATTAGGGGCCGCATCCGGGGGGTCCCATCCTAACCTGTAAAAAACAATACAAAATCAACATTTTTCTTATTTTTTCCTCTCGACATGGACGTCCTGTCGTCCACGGCGATAATCCATTGCAAAAAATACCACAAAGAGCACACGCGCGCGTTCATGTCAGAATCCTACCGAACACCTTGTGTTTGCAAGCATTTCAACATAAAAACATCAAAAACCCAATGTTTTTTTAACAAAAATTGTACAAATTTCCCGCCCGGGCTCTCTTGCTGAAATCATAGGAAAACCATAGGAATCTTAAGACTTCGGTCAAATCCAGCGATTTCACGTCATCGCGCGGTGCACTCGCGATGCTCTGTCATGCACCCAGGCCGCGAATCCTGTGCAAAAAATACCACAAAGAGCACACTCGCGCGTTCATGTCAGAATCCTA
>CAUYUJ010016055.1:152253-169753 GCA_963575745.1 Prorocentrum cordatum | reverse complement strand
CTGGCGGACGGAGGCGCCGCCGTCGTTTGGCGCACCTCTGCCGCGGCCCGGCCCTGCCGCTCACGGACCCAGTGCCGTGGTGGTAGCCCGGTGGGGCGCCATCGGCGGAGGGGGAGGAGAAGAGGGAGAGCGAGAAGGAGGAGGAGGAGGAGGAGGAGGAGGAGGAGGGGGAGGGGGAGGAGGAGGAGGAGGGAGGAGGGGGAGGAGGAGGCGGAGGCAGAAGCGGAGGAGGAGAGGAGGAGAAGCAGAAGCAAAGGAGGAGGAGGAAGGGGGGTCCTGTCGGTGATCGACGACATGGAGCAGGCTGAGCAGACAATGGCCGCCAAACTACCCACCCCTCCTCCCTCCTCCTCCTCCTCCTCCTCCTCCTCCTCCTCCACCTCCGCCTCCGCCTCCTCCTCCTCCTCCTCCTCCTCCTCCCTCCTCCTCCTCCTCCTCCTCCTCCTCCCACCTCTTCCCTCCTCCTCCCTCCTCCTCCCTGCTCCTCCTCCTCCTCCTCCTCCTCCATCCTCCTCCTCCTCCTCCTTCCTCCTCCTCTCCGTGTCATTATTTGTCTTAGCTCCTCCCCAAAATTCCACCCGTCCCCCTCCTCCCTCCTTCCCTCCTGCATCCTTTCTGCTCCTCCTCCTCCTCCTCCTTCTCCCTCATCCTCCTTATCCTCCTCATACCACCATAACCACTAGAAGCAACAACAACAACAAAAAACAAAACAGCAACTACAACAACAACCACAACCACAACCACAGCAGCAGCAACAACAACAAGAACAACAAACAACACCAACAACAACCACAACAACAACAGCATCATCATCAACAACAACATTAACAACACTGACAGCAGCAACAGCAACAGCAACAGTAACAGCATCAGTAATGGCAGCAGCAGCAGCAACACCAACACAAAAAAACGATAATAGTAACAACCTCATAATGAATGACAGCAACAACGGCAAGAATTATCGTGACCAAAACAGCAACAACCGCACCAACAACCACAACAACAACTAGAACAACAGTAACAAAAAAAACACAACGTCAACAACAACAGCAACAACAACAATATTAACAGCAACAGCAACAGCAACAGAGGGAACAACAACAGCAGCAACTACTACTACTACTACTGCTACTACTACAATCAGTTTAAGACTGTTCGTTCTTATACGATCGCGTGCCACTCAACACGTATATCCCCAACCCTCGATACCCGCCCTCTTCGTCTTCGATTGTACTCCCTTCGGGGCACATCTTGCTTACCTGCAACGTGTATTTCGTGCAGCCCCTGAGGCAGGGGAACAGAGAACAGATGAAAGGAAGGGACAAGGGGGGTGGGAGCAGGATGGAGCACGAGAGAGAATAGCAGGAGGGAGGCTAGGAGCAGAATACACGTGGCAGAACCAGACGGGCAGATCGGGCGGGTAGACCCTGACACGCGGATCGGGAAGGCGGGCCCAGGCGGCAGGTCGAGCAGACGGGTTGCTGAAGCGTGCGTCCTGCATGAATCGCGCGGAGCGACAGCGCAATTCCCAAATAAATCGTGAGGAAATCCACAGCGAGAGCGTGATTCCTGAGTGTCGGCGCGGCGTTTGAACAAATTTGGAGGAAGTCCCACGCGAGAGCGCGATTTCTGTATACAGTATGAGGTAATCCAGCGCAAGAGCGCTATTTTGGAATAAATTGTGAGGATATATCAGGCGGGAGCCGTTGTTGTTGTAACTCGGAGGCCAGGGGCGCAGTTTGACGCTCAAGACTTCCCACGATAAAAAAACAGGGTGCGAGCCCTGGAATGGGCACTTCAGTTGAACAAATACCATGTGTACCGGGCAGGGGGGGGTCAACAATACTGATTCTTCAGGAAGGAGAATTCAGCAGCAACAACAACAACAACAACTGCAAAAAACAACAACGACGACGGCGACGACTTCGACAACAACAACACTACCGTCACCACCATCGGCATCAGCATCAGCAGCACCACCACCACTGCCAACATCATCAGCATCGTCATCATCTTCCTCGGCGTCATCATCACCATCATCACCATCACAATCATCATCATCATCATCATCATCATCATCATCATCATCATCATCATCATCATCATCACCATCACCATCACCATCACCATCACCATCATCATAATAAGCATCATTATCACAAACACCATCATCACCAGCATCTCATCATCATTATCATGATAATCATCAGCATCAGCATCAGCATCGTCGTCATCCTCTGCATCGTCATCATCATCAGAATCACCATCATCATCCACGTCATCACCATCGTCATCATCATAATCAGAATCGGAGGCACGAGCGTCAGCATGATCGACATCATCAGCAGAAACGTTAGCATACACATCAACATCGACATCAACATACGAATCAACATCAACACCACAGCACGCATTACCATCATGATGAGCAACAGCAAGATCATCATCAGTATCATCATCAGCATTATCAGCATCATCATCCGCATCAGCATCATGATCATCAGCATCATCCTCATTAGAATCACCATCATCATCAGCATCGTCAGCATGATTATCATCATCGGCGTCGTTATCGTAATCGTAATCATCATCAGCATCATCATCAGCAGCAGCAGCATACTCGTCATCATCATCATCAGCAGCAGCATCATCATTACCGTCGGGCTACTCTCAGAATCAGCCATAGGGGTCAGGGTAGTAGTCAGTCGCTCCTCTCGGTTCACGTCCTCCTTCACTCCTTCAACCTCATCCTCCTCCTCCTCATCACCATCATCACAATCATCATCATCATCGTCATCATCAGCAGCAGACTTAGCATCAGCAGCTGCATCGTTATCATCATCATTACCATCATCATCAGCATCATCATTACCATCAGCATCGTCATCATCATCATCATGATCATGATAATCATCATCATCATCATCATCATCAGCATCATCATCATCAGCATCCGCAGTGTCCTCCTCCCCTCTCTGCATGCATGGCGACAGGTAGCTGCAGGGTCCCTGGAAGGATTGGGGGAGTGAGCGCCAGGCATGCACCCGTGAATCCCCCCTTTTCACACTGGCTGTCGAGCAAGAGCCCAAGGCAATCGATGAGCAGGAGCTGCGATTGCTAATTGCGAGGGTTTGGCAACTGGCATTCCGGGTGGGAGCACTCGTCCAGCACCAAGGTTCCAGGCGAAGTCCACGACACCAGCCCAACCCTGAGAGCCAGAGTGGCTTCACTTCCTCCATCTGCCTCCTCTCCCTCACTCAGGGTGGGGATCGGGTGAGCCGTCAGTGCTGCTAATTGGCAAGGTGGTGGCTCCTTCCCTCCCACTCCCATTCCCCCATCCTTCCCCATCCTGTCCTACTCGTCCGTAAACCCCCCATCACTCCTCTCCCCTCCTTGTTCTCAAGCAACCCGCAGCCGCGACCTCCTCCTCCTCCTCATCCTCCTCCTCCTCCACCTCCTCCTCCTCCTCCTCCTCCTCCTCCTCCTCCTCCTCCTCCTCCTCCTCTCCTCCTCCTCCTCCTCCTCCTCATCCTCATCTCATCATCATCCTCATCATCATCATCATCATCATCATCATCATCATCATCATCATCATCATCATCATCATCATCATCATCATCATCATCATCATCATCATCATCATCATCATCGTCATCATCATCATCATCATCATCATCATCATCATCATCATCTTGCTCCTCCTCCTCGCCGCGAAAGGCCACGGCCCAGCAGGGGGCGCCAGGACTCCTGTGTGCGTGGCGTTGCGATGCGACTCCCGCAGTTTCGCCTGGGCGCGGCGAGGAGGGAGGAGGGTCGGCAGCAGCAGAAGAAGAAGGCAGAGCGATCACCGAGGGGGAGGAGAAGGGACAAGGGGGGAGAGGAGGAGGAAGAAAAGGAAAAGGAAGAGGAAGAGGATGAGTAAGAATACTAAGAACAAGCAGAAGAAGAAGAGGAGGGAAGGGGAAGAAGAAGACGAGTCCACGCACCCACGGGAGAACGAGTCGTGCCAGCTAGCTACTGTCGATTGGATTGCGCAAGAGGCTGGCACGCTATCAGAGTAAAGCACATAGGCTGAGGAGGAGGAGGCGGAGGAGGAGGAGGAGGAAGGGGGGGAGACGAGGAGGGAGGAGGGAGAGGAGGAGGAAGAAGACAAGGAAGAGGAGGAGGAGGAGGAGGAGGAGGAGGAGGGGGAGGACGAGCGTGAGGAGGAAGGGGATGCGCTTCATGTACGTTTCGGTACTTTGAGGCCTCGAAAGGGGGGGTCGCCACGGCTGGCGGACTCGCCTGGAAATCTTTGCGGGGCCGCTCACGAAAAATAGCCCGGCGGGTCGATGGGAGGAAGGCTTTTGCATGAGCAGGAGGATCGGGGCAGAAGGACAACGATGAGGAGGAGGAGGGGGAGGAGGAGGAGAAGGGTTACTTGAAGGAGGAGAGAAAGAATGAGCAGAGAAGGGGGATGAAGGCTCCCGCCAGCGGATTCCACGGGCGTTGGGAGGATTTCGGAAGGTTCTCAAACTTCTTTGGGGAAGGTGGGAGGGGTGGGGAGGCGGGACGGTAGGGGACGCGGGAGGAGGAGGAGGAGGAGGAGGAAGAGGAGGAGGAGGAGGAGGAGGAGGAGGAGGAGGAGGGAGAGGAGAATCGATCATGCCATTCCATCGGTTTGGACCCTATTATGTTGAACACGCTGCTGTGGTGCGTGCCGAGGCGGGACACTCTGGGGCGTGCCGAAGCAAAGCCACAAGAATATGTACCACCGTGCATGGTGCCAGGATGAGTTGCAGCAGGACGTCCCAGCGTGTTTCAAAGCTGGGCAAGCTTCGCGCGGCCCGCTTAGCTTCGACAAGGAAGAGGTGCGCTCTCGACCCGCGGATCAAAACATTGTTTCAAAGCTGGGGCATAAAAAAACAGCAGCACCAAATGTCGCATACGATTGTGGGTGGTGACACACTTAAAGGAGAAGAAGAAGAAGAAGAAGAAGAAGAAGCAGAAACGAAAAACTGGGCGGCGGCGGAGCCTGAGGGAAACGGTGCGCAGGAGAAGGCCAGAGGTGGCAAATGAGGGGGGGAGAGGGAGGGAGCGAAAAAGGGAGAGAAGGAGGGAGGCAACGAGGGAGTGGGGGAGCGGGAGGGAGAAGGGGGGAGCGAGGGAGGGGGGGGGAATCGAGGGGAGGAAGGGGGGGAATCGAGGGGAGGAGGGAGGGGAGCAGGGGTGGGCGAGGGATGGACGGGAGCAAAGAGGGCACGGCGAGCGATGGAAGGGGAACCACGGCACTGCTCTCGCAATTGTCCGCGCCTCGTGCCGGCATGGTGAAATCTGCGCTCGCCTTCCCCCTGGACGACCCCCGCACTGAGGTGCTGTCCTGCCTGTTTCCTGCCTGTCCTTCCTGTTTCCTGCCTGTTTCCTGCCTGCTTCCCCTCCTCCTCCTCCTCCTCCTCCTCCTCCTCCTCCTCCTCCTCCTCCTCCTCCCCCTCCTCCTCCTCCTCCTCCTCCTCCTCCTCCTCCTCCTCCTCCTCCTCCCTTGTTTACCACGAAAGATCGTGGTCGCTTGTCCTGCCTGGGGTTCATCCACATCACGTGCACAGGCCACCGCACGTTGGGCGGGCAACCTGAAAGCGTACCGCCCTGAGCACGCTGGATTGCGCGTCTGGCGGGATCACAGGCGCTGACGCTGACACGAGAGGGTGCAAGGCATTGAAAAGGAAGTAGGCGAAGACAGGGACCCCACGACACAGCACGTGGCCGCGCGCGCGCACAGCTTCGGCGCGGCGCGCGCGCAGGGCGGCAGTCGGAGCGGAAGGGCGCGGGCCGGGCCAGCTCGCGCGGCGCGGAGGAGCTGAATACGCCCGCAGGGGGGGATCGACGGCAACACTCGCGGGGGGGAGGAGGGCAGTCGCGAAGTGAGAGGGGGGAAGGGAGGAAGGAGGGGGGGGGATAAGGGGAGAAAGACGACAGGCAGGGAGAAGCTGAATACGCCCGCAGGGGGGATCGACGGCAACACTCGCGCGGGGGGGGGGGGGCAGTCGCGAAGTGAGATGGGGGAAGGGAGGAAGGAGGGGGGGGGGGTAAGGGGGAGGAAGGCGACAGGCGGGGAGAAGCGGTGCGACGGTGACAGGCCGAGGCAGCAGGCAGGCGAGGCGCAGCGGAAGGGCAGCAGCGCCAGCCGACCAGGCGGAGAAGCACGGCAGCGTGCGCGGAATACAGGGCCAAGCAGGGGGCACCGGGGGGAAACCAGGAAGGACGACGAGGGGCAAGACGACAGCGGCGCCCGAGGCAAATCGAGAGACACACGCACGCGCACGCCAAAATGTGTTATACACTGGGGGCCCAATATGCCTCCAAGACGGCTCAATGTCCCCAACACACCCCAAAAAGGATCCAAGAGGAGCTCCAGGAAGCCCCCAGCGGGGCAACATCACCGATTTTCCAAATATCATTCAATGATTGTGGAGACGCCAGGGGGTAACATACGGAGGCACAAACAAGGCAGCATACGGCTGCAGAGAGAAGCACAGAGGAGCGCTCACACTCGGGCTTGCGCATACACAGTCTTACTCGGGCTTAGATTTGCTCACGCTCATGCACTCACACAGGAGAGTGTCATAAAATAAAACGCACATATGTGGATCCCTGCGTCGAAGTCTTCGAGTGGCATGAGCCCCAAACATCTTCATACATAGAACTTGACGCGTGCGGCCAGGACAGTTCATCCACCACCGTGCCGAAGGCACTGCGTGGAGTATCCTAAGGCCCCTTTGGGTCCTCTGCATCAGAAGTTGTAAAGCTCCGAGGCCCAACTCACGGGACCAGTCGCAGAACTCGGGGTTCCCTGCGTGACGTGCCCTTCGTCGGAGGCCCTACTTCCTTCCAACATGGCCCGAGAGGTATCAGGGCTCGTACTGGATCACTAATGGGCGCATGTTTAGTCGTCTTGGAGGTCCCGAAGCCGGCCCAAGAGGCCATCTCAGGAGACAAACCTTATGTCGATGTGTGATTTAGGCATTCTGGGCATTCGGTATTGGGAGCTGAGAGGGCCCAAGACGGCCCAAGAGGCACACAGAATCGCCCCAAGACAGCCGCCTGAGGCCCTCAAGAGTGCGTAAGACGCCCCTCCCTCCCCCCCCGAGCCGATGGCCCCCAGAGGGGCCAAGAGGGGGAACTCGGACTCACATGTCAAATCCTTTCCCCACGGTGGCCCCCGAAACCGCCAAGAGGCCCCCAAGAGGCCCACATAAGCCCCCAAGACCGCCCCAATGTGCCCCAAGAGACCTCCAGGAGGCCCCCAAGGAGCCCCCAAGAGGCCCCCAAGGTGCCCCCAAGATGCTCCCGAAAGGCCACCCAAGAGATCCCAAGAGGCCCCTAAGAGGCCTCCTGCTTGTGACCCAGACGTGGTAGTGAGATGAGCCAAAGGCCGCTGGAGGCAGGACACAACAAGCTGCACAAAAAAGCAACAGAAAATCAAGAACCAAAGCTTCCGAAAACCGAAGCATGAGACCGCCACCTCGGCTGACCTCCTACGCCAAGGGAGCTTAACGCACGAGTCCTGCGCCTTCCATCACCTCTGGATGTCAAAGGCGACACCTGCGGCATCGTGGCGTCGTAGCGGCGCGTTCCCCTCGGGTGCATTCGTTGTCGTGGCGTGTGAAGTCGCCTGCCCCACTGTACAAGACCAACGTTTTCCGCCTGATCTATAGTTACTGATGCCCTGTGTGAACCTCGGACTCCCCTTGAAGAGAGTAGAAAGGGCGCGCAGCATGTGCGAGACGGAGCGGGCAGAGGAGGGAGTGGGAGAAGGAGGACAAAGAGAAGGAGAGCGAGGAGGAGAGCGAGCAAAACGAAATGGTAGATCCGGATACTGATACGTGCCTGGCGCCTGCCAGAATGTAATAGGATTGCCCACTGATGCCGCCAATTCTACGAGAGGCCATCGTCGTCAGCATCATCTGAGTCGGCACGGGCGCCGTGGTTCACGTCTCATAAGGTTCGTCCTTCTCAAACTCCTTCTCCCCCTCCTCCTCCTCCTCCTCCTCCTCCTCCTCCTCCTCCTCCTCCTCCTCATCCTCATCAGCATCAGCATCAGCATCAGCATCAGCATCAGCATCAGCATCATCATCATCATCATCATCATCATCATCATCATCATCATCATCATCATCATCATCATCATCATCAGCAGCAGCAGCAGCAGCATTATCCTCATCCCCCTCCTCCTGCAGCCGCCCTCGTTCTCCTCCTCCTCCTCCACCTCCTCCTCCCCCTCCTCCTCCTCCTCCTCCTCCTCCACCTCCGCCTGCTCCTCCTCCTCCGATCGTCCCTCCTCATCCCTCATCGTGCCTCCTTCGCCTGCTCCTCCTCCTCCTCCTCCTTCTCCTCCTCCTCTTCTTCCTCCTCATCATCATTATCAGCAGCATCATCATCATCATCATCATCATCATCATCATCATCATCATCGTCATCATAATCATCATCATCATCATCATCATCATCATCATCATCATCATCATCATCATCATCATCATCGTCATCATCAGCATCATCATCATCATCATCATCATCGTCAGCATCATCAGAAGCAGCATCAGCATTAGCATCATCATCACAACCACAATCATCATCACCGACAGCATCATCACAATGAGCACCAACCCAATCATCACCAGCATCATCATCATCATCAGCAGCATCATCATCAGCATCATCATCACCATCCTCGTCATCATCATCATCATCATCATCGGCCTCATCACCATCAGCAACGTAATCATCAGCAGCCGCATCATCATCAGCATCAGCAACAGTATCGTCAGCATCGTCGTCATCGTCATCAACATCAGAGTCATCATACTCATATCACCATCAGCATCATCATCATCAGCATCAGCATCAGCAGCGTCAGCTTCAGCAGCATAATCATTATCATCAGCGGCATCAGCATAATCATCATCATCAGCAGCAGCATCATGAACACCATCATCACTAGCAGGAGCATCATCATCGCCTCCTCCTCCTGCTCCTCCTCCGCATTCTCCTCCTCCTCATCGTCCTCCTCCTCCTCCTCCCAGCTCATCTTGCTCGCCAAATCTCCGCCCGTTGGCCCTAACCCCAGGGGGGCCAGAAGCACGCTGTCTGGCTCCATGTGGCCCTCCGCGAGCACTACGGCCTTCTCGTACAGCACGAGGCTCTCGCTGCACTGCCCTGCAAGGCATCCCCATCACCATCCTCCTCCGCCTCGTCATCCTCATCCTCCTCATCATCATCATCCTCCTCCTCCTTCTCCTCCTCCTCCTCCTTCTCCTCCTCCCTTCCTCCTCCTCCTCCTCCTCCTCCTCCTCCTCCTCCTGCCTCCTCCGCGTCGCCCTCGTCCTCCTCCTCCTCCTCCTCACCTCCTCCTCCTCCTCCTCGGTCTCCTCCTGCTCTGCCTCCTCTCCCTCCTCGTCGTCATCATCATCTGGATCATCACATCATCCTCTCTTCTTCCTCCTCCCCCGCCTCTTCCTCATCCTCCTCCTCCTCCTCCTCCTCCTCCTCCTCCTCATCCTCCTCCTCCTCCTCCTCCTCCTCCTCATCCCCCTCTCCTCCTCCTCCCCTCTTCTCCTCCTCTCCTGCTCCCCCCCCCCCCCTCAACAACATCAGAATCGTCATCATCGGCATCAGCATCATCATCAGCCTCGTCGTCATCATCATCATCATCATCATCATCATCATCATCATCATCATCATCATCATCAACATCATCATCAGCATAATCATCCTCAGTAGCAGCAGCAGCAGCATCGTCGTCGTCATCCTCGTCATCAGCATCATCATCATCAGCAGCAGCAACATCATCAGCAGCAGCATCATCACCATCATTATCATCATCAGCATCAGCATCACCATTATCAGCATCATCGTCAGCAGCAGCATCATCATCACAACCACCACCACCACCATCATCATCATCATCATCATCATCATCAGCATCATCATAATCAGCATCATCATCTGCAATCATCAACAGCCTCATCATCATTGTCATCGTCATCATCAGCAGCATCAACATAATCATAAGCGTCGGCATCATCGGCATCAGCATCATCATCATCAGCATTGCCTGCATCAGCATCATAAGCATCAACGTCATCAGCAGCAGCACCAGTATCAACATCATCACATCATCAGCAGCATCAGTATCAACATCAACAACATCAACAACAACATCATCCTCAGCATCACCAACCTCAGCATCAACATCAGCAGCAACAGCGGTATCATCATCATCATCATCATCATCATCATCATCATCATCATCATACGGATCATCATCATTATCGTGATCAGAATCGCCATCATCATCCATAGCATTAGCATCATCACCACTATCATCAGCAGCAGCATCATCGTCAGCATCAGCATCATCATAACTATCAGCATCACCTTCCTCATCATCACCATCATCAGCCGCAGCATCAGCATCATCATCAGCATCAGCATCGATAACATCAGCATCAGCATCCGCATCATCACTATACTCATGAACATCACCATCATCATCAACAACAACATTATCAACACCATCATCATCCTCATCAGCAGAAGCATCAGCATCACCAGTACCATCAGCATCAGCATCAGCATCATCAGCATCAATATCATTGCCATCAGCATCGTCATCATCCTCATCCTCATCATCAGCAGCATCAATATCAGCAGCATCATCATCAGCAGCAGCATCATCGTCATCACTATCAGCATCATCAGCATCATCAGCATGGTCATCATCATCCAAAATATCATCACCAGCAGCAGCATCATCATCAGCATAATCGTGTTCATCAGCATCAACATCATCATCATCTGCATCATCATCATCATCATCATCATCATCATCATCATCATCATCGTCATCATCGTCATCATCAGCATCTGCATCATTATCAGCATCATCATCAATAGCATTATATCCCTCATCATCCGCATCAGCAACAACATCTGCGTAATCAAAATCACCAGCATCGTCAGAATCATCAGCATCATTATCATCAGCATCATCGTCATCGTAATCATCATCGTCATCGCCATCATCATCCTCAGAATCATGTTCAGCAGCATCAGCATCGTCATTACCACTGTCACCTTTGTCTTCTACATCAGCATCATCATCATCAGCATCATCATCAGTATCATCATCATCGTCATCATAATCAGCGTTATCATCATCAGCAGCAGCATCATCACCATCTTCGTCGCCGTCGTCATCATTATCCTCCTCCTCTGTCTCCTCCCCCTCCTCATACTCCTCCTCCTCCGCGTCATCATCAGAATCGTTTTCATCATCCTCATCATCATCACCATCATCATCATCATCATCATCGTCATCATCATGTTTATCATCATCAGCAGCAGCATCAGCATCAGCATCGTCATCATCGCCTTCATCATCATATTAGCCACCTCCTCTGCGCCGCCAAGCACTCGGGCCCAGAGGTCACGCTCACAGACGCGAGCAAACGGTGCGCCCGCACCTGCGGACATTCTCGGGTGCGCGCTCTCTCCCGCACACCCACACACACACACACTGCAGGAGGAGCAGAGGGAGGTGCACCCGCGCGGTGCATGAAGTGCACCCGCGCGGTGCCGCGAGACTCCCGAGAGTCATCCGCAAGCGCGCGCCGTCACCCGCTCGTGGGCAACCGCACACATCCGATGGCAAACAGCCCGCTCGCACTCGAGAAGGGCGCGAACCCGAACCCTCGCGCTGTGCTTCAGATCGAGGTCCCATGCAAAATTGAAAGGGACCTCAGCCTCAAAAAGGGGGCTCGCCCAGCCAGCCGGCTACCACTGTGAGTCACACGGCACAAAAAAAGACCTCGGCGTCGGCAAGCGAGCATGCAGCCGGGATGCACCAGGACAGCATTGGCATAAAACGTCCTTCGCACTGCCGCGCTGGCAAGGTCAGTCAGCATCGAATCGGAAAATCGGGTCGAATCGGAATATGCGTCGGATCGTGCTTTGTCGTTACGGAGTCGAAATCTAAAGGGATCGATGCAGAACAGCGCCATGCAAACATCGGGCCGCATCGGACCCTGGAATATTGGAATAGAATCGGGTAGGGCTGGCCAGAATCGATATCGAATCCGGATCGATCGGATCGAATTGGACCCTGGCTGGCAGCCACTGCAGTGTTCAGAACATGGCGCCCAATTAACATTCCTATCGGCGTCACTGAAAAGTTTGCACCCAAAGCAGTCCTCCGCCAGCACCGTCCCTTCCCCAGGAGCTTCCGCCCCGTCCCCAAAGATATGCATGCTCGCCCGTCAGCTGTGCAGCGATGGTGGGGTGAGAAGGGGGGCCAAGATTCTGCCAACGGAAGGCTGCTTCTGGTGAAGCGATTGCCGTTTCTTCAACGACACTGACCCAAACAGCCACCACCCGACACCTGGGCCCAGGCTCACCGAGCCGCATCCCGACGATCGCTCCGCACACCAAGGGGGGCCGCGAAGGATGGACGAACGAGCCTAGGCCACGAACCGCCGAATCGCAGCCTGGCCTCCACCGCATGCCCAATACGGTGGGGGCATTGGATAAGGAACCATGGGATAAGGAATCCAGGGTCTGGAAGCCAGCAGAACTCCAATGATTCATTGGCCATGGAGAACACTACCGCCATCATCAGATCAGGAATCTCCCAGGGTCTGAAGCCCCCTGGGCGCATTCCTTTACCAACGCCTCCACCGTATGAGCAATGTGGGGCCACGAGAAAGCCACGGGCCAGGGGAGGCAGAGTGGAATCCCAGCACACCCAACACACGAGGGCGCCACGAGGGAGCCACGAGGGCACGGGCCACCGAGTTCGCGCCCTCGCGCTCCAGCACCCCTCGCCACGGGACACGGGACACGGACCACCACACCTCGTGGTCCGCCGCGCACGCGCCCTGCTGCTGGAGAGCTCGAGCGCGAGCTGCCCGTCGCTCCTGGCAGCCACGCACCCAGGATGCCGCCGCCGTCGCCCTTGATCTCCAATTCGGCGCGACCACCGCCGTCGCGGAACTTCGCGCCAGCTCCACGCCGCCCCCTCCCCCCCCCCCGGCCATGTGGCACCAGCAGCTCCACAGCACGTCCAGCGACCGAGTGGGCCCCCACACAAGATGCCAGAGGCTGCCGAGTCCTGCGGCACACACCGGCACGCACTACTCTGCATGTTCAGGGCTAACTCTCCGAAGCCAACGTGCAGCAAGGTGTGGCCCTGGCTTCTCGGACAGCACCTGGCCCCCCGCACTGGGTGGACTCCTGGCTGATCTCGTGCGACCGCCTGCCGAGTCCTGCCTGGGCCTCGAAGCCCGAGAGGCCTGTCCTGCTGCGGCAGAGGCTCACAGGCACCCTGCGCTCTCGCGAGTCGCGCCGCTGGCCGCGCAGCGTCCACATCCGCAGCTTCATCAGCGCCGCGGCGAATTCAACTCTTCGAGCGCGGCGACCCGTGCGAATCATGAACGCGATAGCATCACTTGCATCACGTGTCCCCTGGCCTTGCCAACCCCCACGTGCCAACCAGCGCATGCACCCTCTCGAAATGATCAACCATCTGCTGCCCATCTCGCCAGTGTGCACAGCACCATCGACTTGATGAGCTCGCCCTTGGGGGCCATCCAACGGCGTGGCTTGCAAAATGCGGTTCTCGCCTAGGCACCCAGCACACTCGTCTTAAGAATGTCCCGCATGGATTTGGCACACATCGTGTTCGAAATTGACTCTCGCCATGGCGCCGCGCACGGTCGTCATATGTGCCCCCAGCCGCTACACAGATGTATGGCGGTAGCCTTTTCAACACGATGCTCTCACAGTAGCGCCGCGAGCGTTCGCTCTGTAGGCTCACCACAGCTGCACGGACAGAGCGCGATACCTTGTCTCACCATGTTGGCATTGCCACAGCACCGCAGTTGTTGATCATCGGTTTCAACATCTGGTTATCACCTGCCTCCACGTGCCAAGTGCCCCTAGACAAATTGCATCCCCAACAGAAACACGGGGCGGCCCCCTGTCCCAGAGCCTAAGCTCGCCCAAAGCTTCCCTGCACCTGTAAGCACCCTAAGGCTTGAACTTCGGGACCGCTGCTCGGATGGAGCGCGGCTCCTTTTCAAAATCGCGTGGTCCCGCTCCAGCCGCAGACAATGCGCACGGCAGCCGCACTCTCTCACACACACACACACACACACACACACACACACACACACACACACACACACACACACACACACACACACACACACACACCCACACACACACTTTTTACGTCGGTGGCTAGGCAGAGTGACTGCGCTGGCGGAAGACACACACACACACACACTTTTGGCGGTGGCGGCCTCGCGCGCGGCGACGAGGTGGAGAAAGCGAGCAGACAGTGCCTGCGCGGCGGCTGGGCCCCCGAGCATCACTCAGGATGCGGCCCTGCCAACATCAGCCATCCGGGCGTGGATAGCGGAGAGGGTAGACGCAATACCGTGGGTGACGCCCTCGCTGCCGCATGAGGCAAGAAGAACGGCATCAGCCACTCGGGCGTGTATAGCAGGGAGGGTACACGCAGTACTGTGCGACGGGCCCGCGCGGCAGAGTGAGACGAGGAGGACGGCAACGGCCAACGACCGCGGGAGACAGCGAGACGCAGGACCGAGGGGCTGCCCCGGCGGCGGGCGCCAGGGAGACAAGGAAAGAGGGCTCCGCGAAACCGAACACAGCGCAGTGCGCGCCAAGGGGCGATGGCAAGGGAGATGCAAAGCAGGGAGACACATCCTCCTCCTCCTCCTCCTCCTCCTCCTCCTCCTCCCCATCCTCCCAGCCGCCTCGTCCCCTCCTCCTCCTCCTCCTCCTCCTCCTCCGCCTCCTCTTCCTCCTCCTCCTCCTCCCCTCCTCCCTCCGCCTCCTTCTCCCTCCTCCTACTCCTCCTCCTCCAATCTTCCTCCTCCTCCTCCTCTCTCCGCCCCACCCCTCCTCCTCCTCCTCCTCCTCCTCCTTCCTCCCCCCCCCTCCCCTTCCTCCTCCTCCTCCTCCTCCTCCGCCTCCTCCTCCTCCTCCACCTCCTCCTCCTCCTCCTGCTCCTCCCCCCTCCCGCCCTCCTTCCTCCTTCCCCCCCCCCCTCCTCCTCCTCCTCCCCTCCCTCCTCCTCCTCCTCCTCCTCCTCCCTTGGGCACATGCCCGACGGCAGGGGGGCGGCGAGGCAGGACCCAACGCCGAGGCTGCCGCCCCTGCCCTCTGGCGACGCGGGAGGCGGGCCGCTTCGCGCGAGGAAGCGGCTCCGCCCCCGGACACTGGTGAACTGGCGCGGGGCGGTGCAGGCGAGGGAGCGACGCCGAGGACGTCGACAGGAAAGGGATCGACGAACTTCGGGTCGGGCGAAAGGGGGGGATAGCAAAGGGGGGGTTTGAGAATCAGCTCACGTAGCTGATTTTCCTGGCGCCTCCCGGCGCCGGATGCGGCTATGTATCGAGGAATGGCCCCCTCGGTGAGGCCGAAACCAGGTGCATGCAGCAAATTTCGTAACCCCCCCTTTCCCAATCCCCCCCTTTCGCCCGGCCCGAGAACTGGACCGTCGGCGGGAAGGTCGGCAGGGGCAGCGTCATCGCCGACGGGCCGACGGGGTGTCTGTAGCCCTGGAGCAACAAAGACCTCCGCTTTGTGCGGATGGAGGCCGGACCTGTCCAATTCCCGAAATACGCACATTTATGTTGGCGGTCCCGGCATCGCGCGCCGCCACGAGACGGAGAAAGTCAGGCGCAGCGGCCTGGGCCCCGCGCGCGCGCATCCGCGCATGGATGGCAGGGAAAAACTGAGGACAAACGACGAGGCCGACAACCGGAGGAAGGAAACCACACGGCCACGAGCGACGGCGAGGACGAGGGAGTGGCGGACGCTCAGAGAGCGGATTGCTGCTGCGGGGTCACCGAGAGAGAGGCGAGCGGAAAGTGGCGAACGGGCGGAGGGAAGAAGACCAGAAGCTCAGCGCACACACACACACACACACACACTTACACTTTTGGCGGTCGCGGCCTCGCGCGCAGCGTCGAGGCGGCGAAAGTCAAGACACACACACACACACACACACATACACACACACACACACACACACACACACATTTGGCGATCGCGGCCTCGCGCGCAGCGACGAGGCGGAGAAAGCCTGCACGGCCGGGCCTTCAGGCAATCTCCGAAGATTCCGTATGCGCCGTGAGCAGCAAACAGTCGGGGCGTGGATGGCGGGGAGAAGACACGCTGACCCGGCGCTGGACTTCCAACGGGGACGTAGCGCGAGAGCGGGGGGGGGAGCACAACCGTCCGGGCCTGGATGGCAAGGAGGTGACGCGCCGTCGAACGCCGGAAACCAGCGGAGACGTGGCGCGGGGGGAAACGAAAGGAGATAACGTCGAACGGACGGCGAAGGACGGACGACGGATCAAACACACTGTGCCGCGAGAGGTGCTGGGCAGGCGCAGCACGTGGAGGACGCGGCAAAGAGAGGCCGCAGCGGGCCGCCGGGAGGCAGAGGGAGCGGGCGGGGGCCCGGGGAGGCAGGGGCTGGACAAGCCCGAGCGGAGAGAAGCGAGGAGGCACGCAGAGAGGCCGCCTGGCGGACTGCCACACACACACACACACACACACACACACACACACACACACGCGCGCGCGCGCACACACACACACACAGACCCACACACACACACACACACACACACACACACACACACACACACACACACGCACGCACGCACGCGCACGCGCACACACACGCACGCGCACGCGCACGCGCACGCGCACGCACACGCACACACGCGCGACCACATGGCATCAACCGCACATATAGCCACCCGGACAGGGAGGCGCAGTGAGGAAGGCGAGGCACAGTCCGAGGGCGGAGGCGGCGGCGACCCGACGAGTGACACACAACGAGATAGGGGGCCCAAAAATATATACCACCACCTCCCTCCCCTCCTCCCTCTCGCTGGAAAGAGGAGAGAGGAGGAATCGACGTGGTGGTGGTGTATATTCTTCGGGCCCCCACGAGAGGCTGCGGAGCAGACGACCGTGGCCGAGGCCCCGACGAGGCGGAAGCCGGCCGCAGCCCTGGAGCAGAGAGGACCGGGCGGAGGGCGGAGGCACCACGCAGCCCTGGCGTGGGAGGGTCTGGAGTCCCGAAGCGGTGCGGTTGACGGACCGTGTGGTGACCTCGAAATCCCCAAGACCTCACCGCACGGTCCCTCAACGCAGGGTGTTGGGACCCTGGGGCCCCCCAGGTCGCCCGAGACATCCTCGGAGAGGGACTCGAGTGCCGAAACTATGCGGTGGCCCCGAATCCCCACCGACTCACCGCATGGTGTGGTCACCACCCCGTGTGGGGGCCCCCGACCCCCCCAGGACGCACCAAAAAACCTCCGGCAAGCGCGAAGCACAGCAGGGCACCCTCCCCAAAGCGACTTCGATCGTGCACCTCCGTGCGACCGTGCTGCTGCTCCCCAGATTAGCGGCGCGCAACAGG
>CAUYUJ010016055.1:87282-152153 GCA_963575745.1 Prorocentrum cordatum | reverse complement strand
TCCTCCTTCTCTTCCTTCTCCTCTTCCTCCTCCTCACGACCACACGCTGCACGCAACATTGCAGGAGAATGGTGCCGACACTGCATGCGACCCCAGAGAAACCACAACGCTTTTCGAACAAAGGGGTCGGCGGATGTGGCGCACGCCTTTAGAATCACGTAGCGATACAATAGAGACGCGTTAGGCTCATCCAGCGCGTCAAGCCAACTCTGCTTTATGCCCGATGTGCCCACGGCGTACCACCCGCAAGCAACGAAATGGTTGAACAAAATCAAACCGAATAACATCTTCGCAACAGTGATCGCGTTGTTCAACCAGTCCGTGACCACGCACTGCACGACGTCCTCAAGTAGCATTACCAACTTTACTAACCTGATCAGTCTCAACGTTCGAAAGAATATGCGGATGAAACGGGGGGACTTCGCCGCACGGGCAAAGCCAACCCGTCCAGGGACGTCGGTGATGAACTTGGTGGCCCAATCGAAACCGACTACGAGAAAATCGAACAAAAACCACGTTCGCACATACCTCTGTGCAATCTTACTCATCCTCATCTCGATCCGGTCTTTCTCGGTGTAGCCAACCAAGAAATTTACAAAAAGATCGGCTGTCCAGAACGAGCACGCGCACACGTCCAGTACGTTTACCGCGTGGGTATCTTCCAGCTGGAACGCTAGGATGAATGGCAACGACACGACGTCGTACATGATGACCGTGAGGCTCATCACGGCGAGCGCGATGTTCGCCCTCGAGCCGGGCCTCACGACGCAGCGCCTGCCGAAGGCGTGGCCGTCCCTCAGGGCCGAGCCCACCAGCACCACGTTGGACGGCCGATGCGCGCCGTGCACGGCCAGCGTGGGGCGCTCGGCCTCGCCCCGCGACGCGCCCGACACGGCGGCGCGCGACCGGGGCGCCGAGGCCCAGAGCTCGTGCAGGTGGACCTCCCGGGAGCTCGCGCACGACGCGCGAGGGAGAAACGCCGACGGCGACGCGCGACCCCGCGCGGGGGCCGAGGCCGGGAGCTCGTGCAGCTCGCCCTCCTCGCCGGGCGAGTCCTCCAGAGCTCCGCTGGCCTCCCTGTCCGGCGCGCCCTCCAGAACTTCGCTGACCTCCCCTGCCGGCAGCGCCGCAACGGCGCCCGCCGCGTCCTCCTCCCGCGGGCCCTCGGCCTCGGCGGGAGGCGACCCCTCGGCCAGGCAGCGCAGCGCCGCCACATGCGCGCCGTGGCTCGCGACCAGGTCCTCAAGAGCGCCCTGGAGCGCCTGCGAGCCCGCGAGCAGGTCGGCCACCGTCTGCCCGATGTGTCTGCCTCCCGAGAGGACCTGCTGCCGCGCGGACGCGCCCGCCGCCCTGCCCGCGGCCGGCAAGGCCTGCATGCGGGAGAGCGCTGTCGTCAGAGTCGCCTGGCGGCAGTGCAGCGTGTGTGCGCAGCTTCCCTTGAGCCAGATAGATTGAGCCAAAATGGCTACGGAGGCCCCTGCAGGAGGTTAAGGGGTTCCTGAATACGTGACTGCATGGGTCCGCCCAAATTCCCGGAGATCCGATGTCGTGATTTTTTCCATGCGGGGTCCCCAGAAGTCTCGACCGATTCCCCAGGACCGGTTTTTCATCCTGAATATCGTTTTTCGTACGGTCCCGGGGCCCGGCGAGGGCCCCTATGGAGGATGGAGGCCGAAAATCGTGAAAAGCCTCCGTCTCACTTTTCCCAATGCGTTGGCTCTCTGGGCTTCGTCTCGCAAGTGGCCGCTGCCGCCTCGTGGTCGCCCCGACCCCGCTGGCTGTGGCCAACGCCCAGACACCCACCCAACGCGAGGCGCCCACAAAGCGCCCATCGACCGGGCACCAGCCGAAAACCCAGCACACCCAACGAGCCAATCACCGCAAGGAAGAAGTGAGAGCCCCCAAAAGTCCACGCGCAGTTCAGGGATGGCGAAAACACTGAGAGGGGACGCGCCCCGGATCGACCCCCGTCGCAGCACCGCCGGGGCTTCGCCCCCTGGGGCGCTTCGTGGGCGCCAACGCGCACGCGCCGCGCCGCTCGGACGTCCACGCGCCCCGTGCGCTCTTTGCGGCTCCGTGCGCGCCTCTTGTCGCAGGAGGGTCCAAAATGCTCCTCGCCTTAGGTCGGGCCTGTCCCCCAACAGAAAACAAAACAAAGCATAGTCCCCAGACTTTGTTCTTCTTTCCATTTTTGATTATTCCTCCCGTAGAGACAGGCCCGACTTCATCCTCGCCGAGAAGAGACTGCACGCGTCTGGGCAATGCTGAGGTGAGCTGGCCGGGACCGCCGAGGCTTCGTCTGGTGGTCGCCCGTGGGCGCCCACGCGGGCGCCCCGTGCGCTGGCTGCGTCCACCGAAATGTTTCGCCCAGTGGGCGCCCGTGGGCGCCCAAATGGGGTCCGCTTCGGACTGCCCACCAGGCCACCCCGACCCAACCCGAAGACCCGAATTTCGCGTTTGGGGGGGGGAAGGTGCGGGTTCCACCTGCGTTTTTTCAATGTTCCCCGACGCCCCCCCCCCCCCTCGTGGGAATGGAGGGCAAATTGGGGCCTTCGGGTTGGGTTGGTGTGTTTTGGTGGGTGGTGACAGGCTGCACCGCATAGTTTGCACCACATGGGTTGCACCGCATCGCGTATATAGAAGAAGAAAAAACGCATAAACATAAAAGTTTGGCGCTCCGCGCAGATTTCTTGGATCTGCGCTGGACCCCCCTCCTTGGCGCGCGCCAGGGGCGGCGCCAGAGGCGCCGCCGTGGGGGCCCAGCGCGGATCCAAGAAATCCGCGCGGATCGCGGAAAGTTTATCTTTGTGGCGTCTTCTCTTCTTCTAGTGCACCAGATAGACTGTACCACCGAGCTTGCGCTGCACCTCTCGCACCACACAAGCTGCTCTGTTATTAACCTGCATAGCATGGACTTATTAATCGCGGACGCCAGGCTTCCAAAACATTTCTGGTAAGGGGTCGCGGGGCGGCCCCTGGGGGTCCCAGAATGAAACAAGATCCCAGATTACTCCCGCAGCCCCCCCCTGCCCCCCGTCCTCCTGCTCCTCCTCCTCCTCCTCCTCCTGCTCCTCCTCCTCATCCTCCCCCCCTCCTCCTCCCTCATCCGCCTCCTCCACTCTTCTTCTTCCCCCCCCACTCCTTCCCTCCTCCTCCCTCCTCCTCCTCCTCCTTCCTCCTCCTCCTCCTCCTCCTCCTCCTCCTCCTCCTCCTCCTCCTCCTCCTCCTCCTCCTACCCCTCCCCCCGCTCGTTTTCATCTTCGTCGTTTTCAGGGTCGGCGGCACCGGCCGTAAGGCCTTCGCAATACCCCAGATTACTCCCGCCACGGATGTCGGAACTCCCTGGGGCGGTCTGGGGGCTTTCGAAGTCGCTCCACCAGCGCCTCAAGGGAGCTCCAGGAGGGCCTAAAAGCCGAGAATGGGTGGGAGGCCGCAAGACTGCCCGAGGACAATCCCCTCAAGACAGCCCCAAGACAGTCCCCAGCTGTCCAATCTCGAATTTCGACGTCACCGCCACTTCGAGCTTCCGACTGCTGCTGATACCCAAAGTAGATTCTACACCGGCCCAGACAGCCCGAGAGCCTTCCAGGACGGTCCCAAGACGGTCCACAAATGCTTCAAAGCGGCATAAGAGACCTCCCGAGAAGGCTCAAGAAGCTCCCAGGAAGACCCAAGAGGGGGAATTCGATTCACATGTCGGGCTCCTGAGAGTCCCAAGAGGCTCCAAGACGCCCCCAAGAGGCCCCACGGGGCTCAAAAATGCCCCCGCGAGCACGCAGTATGGCCAACGATGCCCCCCCCCTATCCCTGGCGGAGGCAGAAGACTGAGAGAAACGTCTGCCGCGATTCGGTCTTTATTTCCTCCTCGCAGCGCCAGGGGGTCTTACAAGCCCTCCCGAAGTCAAGCGCATGTTTTTTGTCGTACACCCTCGCCCCCGAATTACAATGTTAAAGGACACGCGTAGCGCGGCCCGCGGGGTCAAGTAAAAAATCCCACCAGCCCTCTGGGCGTAGGTGGTTTAACGAGCTGTGTCTTCTCTCTGCCAAAGCTCCTTCCTTCCCTTGCTTGGGGGAATGGTTTTCTCCTCCCCCTCCCCCCTCCCCTGGGCTTGGAAGGGGCGCCCCTCGAGGGGTTAGAGCGTCCAAGATGGCCCAAGATGGTTCCAAGAGGGCATCTGAGAGCGCAAGATGGCATCCAAGACTGCTCCAGGTAGCTCAAGGTGGGTCAAGATAACCTCCGATACACATTCAAGGGATCTCAAGACGGTTTCAAGTGCTCTTCGAGCCCTCCAAGGACCTCCCTAAGAAGCCGAAATAGTTCAAAATCTAGGGAAAATTGATGTTGAATGCGTTCTCGCCTTTTCGCTTCCCATTGGCGATTGAAACCTACACACGGCCCCAAAATTGCCCAAGACAGCCCCAAGAGGGGCCCTTGAGAGCCCCAAGATGGCCCAAAGAGCGCCCCCAATCACCCCAAGACCGCCCCAACAGAGATCCAAGACGCCATTTTTGAGCCTCTAAGGGGGGGACTGAATTCATTACCCCTCTCGTTTTGAACCATGGGGCCCGAGACGGCCCCAAGAGACCTCCCAGACCCCCAGACAGCCCCAAGAGGGCTCCAAAAAGAAACCAAGAGAGCCCCAAGAGGGCCTCAAGAGTGCCCCAAGAGGCTCCGCGAGGACCCCAAGAGAGCCCCGAGATGGCTCCAAGAGCCCTCCGAAAAAACGCTCCGAAGGCGGTAGTTACACAGCACTCTTCTACACTTCCCTGATCAAGGCAACTCGCCTGGCGATCTGCTTCTAGATGGGCTGGTGGGAGCACGCGAAGCGTCAGGAATTGCAGTTGCCAGTGTTGGCGTCAACATTGAAATTGGGGGTCCGGGGGCGTCGCCACGTCGTTGGAAAAACTTGCGCTTGATTTCGAGGAGGGATGCAAGCGCGCAGAATGCACCTATGCGCCGCCGCCGTACCTGGCCTGGACCATCCTGGGCCCTGGCATGGAGTATACGCCCCCTGGCCGAAGCCAGGAAGGTCTGTACACCGAGGCGGCCCTGGACAGGCACTTTGGTGGCGTATGGATGTGTACACATGCCTTCTGCGGATCAGGGTCTCAGGGTGGACAGGATCTCGAGGTGGACAGAGGCAGCGGCCCACTGCTTGCAGGAAAGGGCCCGGAGAGGCCCCCAGAGACCCCCGGGAGACCCCGGCCTGACGGCTGGGTTTTTTCGCTGGAATTCCGAAGCTCTCCGGCCTGAAGGGGAGGAGGAGGAGGAGGAGGAGGAGGAGGAGGAGGAGGAGGAGGAGGAGGAGGAAGAGGAGGAGGAGGAGGAGGAGGAGGAGGAGGAGGAGGAGGAGGAGGAGGAGGGGCGCCAGGCTGGATGTAGGCCTGCGTGTTTTCAGCGTTTTCCAACTTGGGCGTCGGAGAGCGCCTCCAGCAGCCCTCAAGCGGGAGCCGCAGGAAAACCTAAAAAAACCTAACAAAGCATATTTTTCTGGAGAACTTCAGGAAGCGGCCTCGGATCAGGCAGATTCGTTCGAAAAATAAGTTTTTTAGGTTTTTTAGGTTTTCTCCGATGGCTTCTGGAGTTCGAGCCTCCAGCTGCGAATGGCACAGAGGAGGAGGAGGAGGAGGAGGAGGAGGAGGAGGAGGAGGAGGAGGAGGAGGAGGAGGAGAGGGATGAGGGATGAGGGATGAGGGAAGAGGGAGGAGGAGGAACAGGAGGAGGAGGAACAGGAGGAGGAGGAGGAGGAGGAGGAGGAGGAGGAGGAGGAGGGGGAGGAGGAAGATAATAAGGAAATGGCGCAGATGCAGTTTTGATGTTTCCTGGGGGCGTCTTGGGGGCCTCACGGCGGCCGACCGGCTACCAAAGAGCTACTGAAGAACCGCCGAAACGCTACCGATGGTTACCTGAGGCTACCGAAGGGCTACCAAAACGCTACCGTTGGGCTTGCCCCCGCACCGAACAATGGTATTTCAGGCGGTCTCGGGGTGGGCCGCGCACCAGCCCAGCAACCGCGAGCACGTCGGGCCATCGTTCGGGTTGCGGCCGTGAGAGGCGCGCCCGTGCCCGCCTTGCCCGCCGCAGCGGCAACCCTTGGCAAGTGGGCGCGCTTTTGATCTCACGCAGCCCGCCTGGGTGCAAGCGGCGCGGGCTGCGACCGCCATTGTACAGTTGGCGCGAGCCGTGCCCTGCCGAGATAAAACATCAGAGAAACACAATGGTCGCCGCAGTTCGCCTTGAGATCCTTGCGACCGAATTCATTGAACATTTATTTGCGCGTGGACCGCAGCTGTTTTGGCCCGAGAACGCGCCGCGCCCTCTTGCAATCCAGTCCGCGCCGCTGCCCGTGCTTCCACGGCCTGGCATGGCGAGCGCCCCCGCCGCTAGCGTGGCCACGCTGGGCGAGGTCGCGTACGACGCCGTGGGCGACGCGAAGCTCACATTCGAGGAGGCGCTCCTCATGGTGAGCGGGTGCAAAATGGATTACCACCCCCAGAAAGTTATCAAGAAGGACAGGCTGCACATTGCAGGTGACCTTACCATATTCGATCGTTCCCTGGTTCCGATCTCGCGCAGTAGCTCCATGAAGCTCGGGGCTTTCGCGGACGTGATTTCGAGTTACGAAGAGGCTTTCGATTTCGCGCAGATACACGAGTTCTGCTGCCAGGGTCGGTATAAAGACTTGAAGGCTTCTCTGTGTTTCAAGCCCGAGCCAGTCGTCCCGTACACCATGCAGATATTCATTACGCGTCAGAACCCCGAGGACGACGATTGCTCGAAGTACCGCATCGTAAAGGTGATCAGCTTCGAAAAGAACAGGGTGGACGCCCAGAGCACCTTGAAGTTTGCGAGCGGCGAGGCGCACAATATCGACTACGGTGACAACTGCAGGTTGGGTTCCGCTGCTTTTCAACTTATGCTGGAGAAGCTGGAAGGGCTCCAGATCAGATGCTTCACGTGGAAGCCGCAGAACGAGCGCAAGCAACCACTGGCGGATGACGAGCGCGCCGCGGGCTAGAAATTCATCCGCGAAAAAGGCCCGCGCCCCAACAACCGCAACCAGTTCATGGAGTGGACGGATACGTGGGTGAACACGGAGGGGTCTAAGATTTTCGGCTGGCCCGCTGCCGAGGTGGAGACGGCGTTGAGGAACTACCAGAAGGGCAGGGCCAACGCGAAGCCCATCACGCGCTGGGCCCTGACCTTGAAGGATTTCGCCCCCTGGTTTCTGAACAGCGTGCTGAAGCTCATGGTAGGCAACCTCCACATGCATGGAATTCTCTGGCGCGGCAAGTCCAGGGTCGGCAAAAGCAACAGTTCGAAGACGCTGGCTTTCTTACACTCCGCCTTCAACGTCCAGAGGACGGGCTCCGACGCCGAGGTCGGTTTCCTAACGGTAAAGCACATGGACTTCTTCAGGGCCGAGCCGACGATCGAGGTCTTGCCTGGCATCTTCGACGACGGGCTCCTTCAGAAGATTTCCGCGGACGTCTTGAAGGCATTCCTCAACCCCAAGGAGGTGGATGCCTCGTTGTGGGCTCGGTGGGGCGGCTGTGCCTTCGAACAGAAGTCGCCCAAACAGGCCGTTGCCAACCCCTACGACAGAGAGGCAGAGCGGGCGGCGCTGGCAGCCGCGACGCATGGCAATACAGCTTGGACCACCTCAAGAAAATCATCGCGCCGTCGCTCGAGGCGGTGGGCGCCGCGGAGGATTTCAATGCGATCCCCGGCAGGGCGAACGTCGTACAGACACGGGCGCGCATTGGCGCGTTGCCTCCGCTGATTTGGGCGTGGGCGCCGAGTGCATGGAGCGGCCAGGCCCCGCGTGCCCCGACCTCTTCAACGCCAACGTGCGCGACCACACGTCCCCCGCGATCCGCCCCATGCCCGCGGATTTCGAAGAGAAGATGCAGTGGTCCATCGGCTGCGTGCAGCACTTGGTGGACGGCCAGGACGTGCCCGCGGTGGCCACGGCGCGCGTTGCCCCCATGTTCGGCGACGGCCCCAGCCGCGTGGAGTCAGTAGTCGGCGGCGTCTCGGGCTTCGTGCAGGACGCGGTCAGGGCGAGAGCCCCGCCCGCGGCCGCTGCGGCGTCTGGCTCCGATGCAGCAGCAAGCGGGTGCGTCGGGGCAGTCGGTGCCGCGGGCGCGGGGAAGGGCCTTCCGTCGCCGCGCGACGGTCAGGGCGATGCGGACGAGGAAGATATGTTCGGACACGGCGGCGACATGGGCGCGGCCGTGGATGCGGGCGAGGAGGATGTGTTCGGACACGGCGGCGACATGGGCGCAGCTGGAGGAGCCCTCGTCCCCGCGCGCCTCGCGGCCGCCTTCCTCGATCGCAGCGCAGCCTCCGATCGGCGGGTGTCGCGGCGAGTTGCCCGCCGAGGACCACGCCGAGCAGGTCGCGATTTTCCGGGGCCTCGCCAAGGCGCACCACGGGGCGTTCGAGGATTTGTCGCCCCCTCCGCCGACCAAGAAGCCGCGGCGCTTGATGATGGGTTGCGGCGGCCCGCTGTCGCCTGTCGACGCGGACGAGCAGGCGGCCATCTTCGCACCCCTCGCCGCGTCGGCGCACGGCGAGCAGATATCCACCGACGACGGCGCCAACGTCGACTTGGAGGACGAGATCGGGCGCATGCTCGTGAGGGAGGGAGTCGTGGCGCCAGAGTCGGCGGCGGGCGGCGAGGCGCCTGGGTCGGCGGCGGGCGGCCAGGCGTCAGGGTCGGCGGCGGACAGCAGCCCCCTTGGGGCGGGCTTCAAGGACTTTTGTGGAGGGGCCCAATGCACGTCGCAGTCCATATGCAACATGTACATGTACATGCGCATGATCATAATGCATTTCTACTAATACATGCACATGCACATACGTACACATACGGTGCATGACCACGACGGTGCTTGACCAGGGCGCGCATGTGATAGGCGGGATAAGGGCTCGCAGTAATGTGCGTGCGTGTGCGCGCTCGCGTGTTTTCCATGCGTCTCAATCACACGTTGCAAAAAACCCAATCGCATTCCATGCCGTCGCCGGGACTGCTGCGTGATCGACGCGCTGAACGCCCTTGGCCTTGATGCACCACACCTTCGCGACGGCCCTTTCAGCATCAATGATGCAAGGGCCATGGTTGTGCGCGACGGGCACGCGATTTCCCCCGCATTCATCCGCGGGGCCCGCGGCGCGCCGCCAGGTCGGCACATCGCCACCCACGGATCGGCGCCCGGCGTGGTCCGGCACGCCCTGGCGGCCCTGATCTTCCGAGAAGGATTCGTAGTATTCGACGGTGACGCCCGCGCCTGCTACGCGGGCAACGTGTCGCGGCATCGCATGCCAGACGGCGCGCGCGCCGAGGCACGCGAATGGTGGCAGGTTCTGGGCGCCTAACTCGGCGACGCCAGCGCCGCGCACTCGCCCCCCCCCCCCCCTTCGCGCATAGCGGCGCGGGGAAAGGCCCTTCGACGCTCGCCCACCCAGCAAGGCGCAAACGCGCAGGCGCCAGCATGGGGCGCGCGCGAGCCAGAATTTGTGCACGTCGGAGACGGGCAGCACCCGTGAACGGTGCGGGGCGCTGCAAGAACGAGGTTCAATTCCACATGACAAATGATCAGCGCTCTTGGCCGTGATCATACTTGAGGCGTCGCGCATCTGCAGATGCCACGCATGCGGTTGCCGCATTGCTGTCTGTACGTAGCGAATTTGGCTCAATTCGGCGATCAGCTCGCAGCCCCGCTTCCGCCCCCCCCACCCCTCCGCGCGCCAGACCTGCTCATCGTGCCCCATGGCGGCAAGGCTTCCAATGCGGACAAGCACAAGCGGGCCCATCGTGTGGAACGGGCGATTCTGAAGAGGAAGCCCGCTCGTTCACCCCCCCCCCCATCGAAGAGACGGCCTGCCTGCGCAACGCTCCCTTCTAGGAAGCTTTCTGGCACGCGCAGAGTGTCGTTGGCGAGGGGCGACAAAATCAGCAAGAGCTCGATGATGAAAAAAGGCATAGCGAGACCGAGCAAGGAAGCGCCTGGCCCGTCGCGCATTCCCTTGAAGCAAAAGCGAGCTGATCGACCTCGCGCCGCCGAGCTCTCCATCTCCCGGAGGATCGCCCTGGTCGACTTGGCGCGCATCTGCCCTAAGCTCCTCGCGCGCATCATGATCGAGATTGGCGTGCCCCCAGATCTGGAGGTCGAATGCCCCGCGCGCCAGTGCGGCACGATGCAGTTGCAGCATCGGTGCGGCCAATCGAACAAGGACACGCAGGTGGCGGGCTTCAGCATTACCAAGATGGATTATCCGATCTGGCGCTGCTGCAATTGGGAGTGCCAGAAGCGCGAGTCCAACCTCGACCCGCAGGGCCCCCTGAAGGAGTTGTTCAACAAGGGCTCAGTGAACACCACTCGCACTCTTCTCGCCATCGCACACGCAGCAACCCAGCACGCCTCGGGCTACGAGTCGTCGGACGAGCTGGCGGTGCAGGTAGGGATATCGAGGTGGGCAGCTGAGCGCATCGCCAGGACAGTGCGGGCCATATGCGCTCGCGTTCCCCAGGCCGAGCAAGACTATTTTAGATGGCCCCGCGGATGCCTCGTCGAGGCCGACGAGGCATCAATGCGCGTTTCCCGCGCGACGTGCCCGTCGGACTGCTCGGATACAACGTGCGGTGATCACCCTCTCGGCCGATGCCGCATTTTTCATCGCCGATTCACGTGCGTGTGTCCTCGGGGACAGCGGCACTTGGCGATGTTCTTCGAGGTGCCCGAGCGTACCTGTGCTGCTAGAGGGAGCGGCGTGCCGCTCAGTGGGCCCGAGTGTGATGAGATCCTCTCCCGGGCACTCGTTCCTGGCAATTTCACCCTTCTCACCGACGGCGCAGGCGCGCATCAACCTGTGGCCCCGAAAAGCCGCGCTGCGCACATCACGCAGGGAAATGACCCGCCTCGCTTTAATGCAGATCGCTTCAATAACTTTTGCAAACATGAAGTTGTCGCACGGCATCGTGTCCCACGATGCGGAGCAGTGGGCCGTCGTCAACCACGCGCGCGTCGCGCGCCCGAACGGGCGCACCGAGACGCTTCATTTGAGGAACGGCACGCAGTGCTGCGACGGCTTGTGGCCCGAGATGCGCGACGGCATCCCAGACAGCGCCCATGCTTCCGATTGGGAGCGCTGCCGCACATACTTGCGGGCCTGGGCGTGGCGCACGCGGCGGACAGGCAAAGACCTGCCCCAAGAATTCGGCAGCGCCCTGCGCGCGACCCGAGATGGTTCGCTTTGAGCAGTCGCATCTGAGGTGCAGCCCGCCCGCGCGCAGAGAGCGCGGGCTGCGGCCGCCCGCGCGCAGTTTGGGCAGCTTCTTACGTATTCATGGAAAAACATACAAGCCGCCCAGGCCTACATCCAGCCTGCTTCGGGAGGAGGAGGAGGAGGAGGGGGAGGGCGAGGGGGATGAGGCGGAGCAAGGGGAGGACGAGGATGAGGAGGAGGAGGGGGAGAAGGAGGAGGAGCAAAAGGACGAGGAGGAGGACAACGAGGAGGAAGAGGAGGAGGAAGAGGAGGAAGAGGCGGAGGAGGAGGAGGGGGAGGGGGGGAGGGGGAGGAGGAGGAAGAGGAGGAGGAGGAGGAGGACGAGGACGAGGAGAAGGAGGAGGAGGAGGACGAGGGAGGATGGGGGAGGATGAGGGGGGGGATAGAAGGAGGAGGAGGAGGAGGAGGAGGGGGAGGAGGAGGAGGAGGAATTGTCCGGGAATTGTCTGCCACCCACATGCTGTGGGCCAGAGTTCACGGCTACCCCGAAGGCTCTGGGCACAAGGGCCCCTGGCGGCGGAGCGCCGCTTCGCGCCTCGCTCTCCCCAGGTCGCACTCCACCGCAGCCTCGGGGGCTCGACGGCCTCGGTGCTGACCCCTGCGGGCCCTCGCCAGGATCTCCAGTCCCTTCCTGGAAGCCTCGACGCAGTCACCCAGGAAGCGGCGGGGGTCGGTCGTGGCCGCGAAGCCGCGCCGAGCGCAGAAAAACAGGCTGTGCCTCGGCCACAGCTGCACCCGGCGCGACGCATGCAGAACTCCCCCGCCCACCTGAACCTCCGCTCCCCCCCGCCCGAATGATGTCGACAAGACGCGCCTCGACAACATCGCCGCTCGCCGCGCAAGGGGGGCGCGCGCCTCGGCGAGACAGGGGCCCAACACCAGCTGGCGGCATAAGGCGCAAGCCCGGCGGCGCCCTGCACGCGCAGAACAGTGACTGGAGGCAAGGAGCGCCTGCAGGAGAGCCGACGCGGGGGGAGAGCGAGCGCTCGATGGCCGCTCAGCAGTCCACAGAGCGGCCGTCGCGGCATCGATGAGAGCCTGCCTGGCTCGCTTGCGCACCAGGGCGGCCGCGCAATCCCGCGTTTCCGCATGCGGGGCACTGCCGTCGAGAGCCGCCTGCCAGGCGCGGCGCGAAGCGGAGCTCGCGAGCTCGTCGGCCGCGTCGTTGCCCTCCGCCAGACACCGCTCCCAGGCAGACAACTCGGGGGAGGGGGGGTCGAGATGACTGGGCGTCCAGACGACGCTGACCTCGCCCTCGCGAGACCGACAAGCATCCCTGATCATGCGCCAGAGGTCTGCGTTGGGGCCGTTGCCCCCGCCCGCGCGGTGGAGACCCTGCTCCCACCCACGCAATAGCATCGCGCAATCGGTGGCATAGAGCTGCGGCCCGTCAGAGGAGGCCAGAGAGAGAGAGAGAGAGAGAGAGAGAGAGAGAGAGAGAGCGCGAAGGCCCGCAGCTCCGCCCTCGGGACCGTCTGGCGCCGACCGTCTAGACCGCACGCAACATCAGCCAGGCGTCGCAGGCCCCTCGGGGTGAGCCCCATCACCACCGCGGCCGCGCCGACTCTCCGCCTGCGAACGTCGCTACTGAACTGCCCACCTGAGCCGTCTCCGAAGACGACGACGCGATCGTGGAAGTCACGCCGCGCACGGGCCGCGGTGTCGGCCTCGAGCGGGCACTCTGCATCATCCCCATCCCGCCCCACACCCCGCGCCGCAGCCCCACCGCGCCCATCCACAAACGAGGGGGCGGTGAGAGAGGGGGGGGGGGGGCACGCAGCCAGAGGGGGGGGGATTGATCCTGCCCCGCCACGACCTGCGGGATGGGGATGTCAGAATCGGCATAACCCTCGCCCCGATTATCGCAGCGACATTGCCACATGCGATGAGCAAGAATTTCTGAGGCCTCTCCGCAGCGCGGGCACAGAGGAGACGCGATACATCCCGCGTCGATCTGCCTCTGCCGCGGCCACTGCCCCACCCCCCGAGGCGACCGTGATAAGCTGCGCAACTTCGTCGTGCTTCCCCGACCGAACCGCCCGGCGGATCTCCGAACGGATCGGGGCGACATCGGCCCCCGCCGACAGGCCGTCGACAAAGGGATGAGACGCCGCTGCAGCCCAGTGGGAGGAGGAGAGGTCCTTGCGGAGGTCGTCCAAGAGGTCCGAAACATCGAAAACATCCTCGCTCCTCATCTCCTCGGGGGGCGGGTCGGGGAACTGCCGAATCTCCCAGCTGTCGCCAATGGGTCCGCGTCGCTCGACCGCCGAGACTGGGGGCCGACCGATGTCGAGGAGGGCGGCCTGAACAGCTCCGATGCGCCCTCACCTCGCGCCATCTCTCGCGGGCGCCCCGACCGATTCGCGAGCGCACCCGAGGCCGCGAGCGCGCCCGATGCCGCGAGCGAGCTATACAAGCGTGCAAACTGGGAGCGCGCGTCCACATATCGAACCACGCCGAGACAAGCAGAATTCTAAGCGAGATTGCTGGATCCTGCTCGCCGAGCCACAAGGACAAGGTCGTGGTGAGGCACCTACCGGGACCCTTGCCCGCCACCGCCGACGCCGCCTGCCGACGCAGGACGGCGACGGTGGAGGGGGAGGGCGCCCATCACGGGGTGCCCATAGGAGGTATGGGGGAGGGCCCCCTGAAAGAAGAGCCCCTTCGATATCTCGCAAAACTTCGCATGCCTGCGCGCGCGGAACATCTTGACAGCTCGACGCCGGCCCTTGGCCCTCCTGGCTCGAAGTAACTGCGCCGCGCGACTGGCGCCCGCCGCTGTCGCACCCGAGATCGACAGCGCACTGGGCCCGCGAAAATGGAGACCCACTTCCTTCAGGTCTCTGTCTGGGAGGCGGCTGAGAGAGGGCGAGGCGGCGATCGGCTTCGCATTGTCCGACATCGGCAGCCCCGCACTAGACAACGAAGAAACCAGCTGGGCACTCCTCGCAGCTGCTGTCTGACAGACGACTCGGTGCCCGACGGCGTCGCAAGCCCACTGGCGGGGCCTGCGGGCGACAGGCCTCGGCGTGAACTGCCTGCAGGATCGGGCCGAGGAAGACTTCGCTAGCTTCACTCCGTGCGCCGACCCCGCCACTATGGAACGCTCAGGGAAGACCACGTCGCCGCACGTGGTCCTGGATTCGAGCACCCTCGGCGCCAAGAAAAACTGAACCTCCAGGAGGGTGACCGCGCGGGGAAACCTCGGGCCACCGAGGCCTCCATCAACCGCAGCAAACTGACATTGTCATAGAACTTTTCGATGTTTAACAAAATCGTCGCCGACAGGAAGCCTAGGGACACCGATGATACGTCCATCACTGCTCGAGTCAAGGCCGCCCTGAGGGCGCTACTCCTCCTCGCAGCCGCGTCAAACAACTCGCCTAAATCCTCTGACCATCGATCTATGATGGTCGCCCTCGCGCGAGACCAGATGCCAGCAGTCGTGGGCAACAGGCCAATCGCCCGATCGCCCCCCGCGGCCTTCGGAATCGCGCAGCAGACCATGAGCAGGAGCTGGCGAGGCCAACTGCCGAGTCGCTCGGCGGTGTTGAGCACATCCACGAAGCCCTGGCGCCCCTGCAGCGAGAGCCTCTGAGCGTCCAGCAGCGAGAGGGCGTCGACTCCGCGGGCCTTGGATCCCGAGAGGCGGCCGACGACCCTGTCCACCTGCTCCGTCTCCAGAGGCTCGAGCAGCTGCCGCTGCGCCTCCCGCCAGAGCCGCTGCATGCCCTGGAGGAGGTCTGGGCGCGACGCTGCTGGGCCCTGCCAGCGCGGCCCCCAGCTCTCTGCCTTCTCCGCTGTCAGGACCGCGGGTGAGGCCGCGGCGTCGGGCGCGGCCGACTCCGCCTTGACGCGGCGATGCACAGCGCCAGGGCGCAGCCTCCAACTGTCCTGGGCCCACCGCGCGCGCAAAGGCCTGCCCAGCGGCCGCCAGGCTGCGGGAGAAGGCCCGCTGCACCAGCGCGCGCGTGCGCCCAAAGATTCCAACCAGCTCCCCCACCTCCGCGCCGGCGCGAGTGCTGGAGCGAACCCTTTCCAGCCACGCATCGACGTCTCCAGTGTGCATGCGCTTCCCGAACAAGACATACATGGGCTGGCTCTCGCACTGCTCCAGCACCCTCGCGATGGCGTCGGTGCTGGCGATCTGCTGCCGGTGGTCCGCGTCGTGCCTGCGCAGCGCCAGCTGCCTCGAGAGGATGACGTCCAGCGTCCACCACCACTCAACAGCTGGCGCTCGCATGCGCGCGCGCCCTGGCGATGGCTCGAACTTCGCCCGGCGCAGACCCGGAACGCCGGCTCGACCCCAGCATCGCTGGCGCGTGGCGGAGTCCGCGCCCTCGAACTTCAGCGCGGCCTCCTCCGCGGCGCTGACCCAGCGGCCGTAGAGGTCGGCGACGGCCTTGACCTCCGCGTCCTCTGGGATGGCACAGGCCTCGCCCGCGCGCGTGGGCGCCCGAACCGAGCCAAGGGCAGCCTCGGCCTCCCCCCGCGCCTCCTGGGGGAGGTGGAAGGCCACGGGCGGCTCGGCACTGAAGTCTTGAGAGCTGCTCATCGTGAATGCATCAGCGAGATCGTCGAAGGCAGCCCGCAGGTTGGGATCAAGGCCTTCACGACGCCGCTGACGTTGGCCCCGCATCCTGCGTGACCTCCCGCTGCCCCCCCGCGGCTGCTTCCTGGGGCGCTCGCGGGGTGGCAGCGCCTACGGCGCAAACGGGGCCTGGCGCCGCCGCTGCTCGCGGCCGCTGGCAATGACCAGCTCGAGGCCCACGCGCGTCTTCCATGGGCCCTGCCGGCGGGCGCGCAGCTGCAATGACCCCTCGGAGCCGCGCTCGGCAACCGCGACGTCGACGGGGGAGGTGCCCGACCCCGTGGTGCACGTGACGTCCACGTCGGGCTCGATGAGGACGCCGTCCAGCAGCTGCATGAAATCGGGGGCCTGCAGCTGCTCCACGCCGATGTTCCAATCTCCGATGATGACCAAGGGGTCGGCAAGCGTCTCGACGAAGCGCCCGACCGAGCGGAGGCGCTCAGCGCTGGCGCCCCCGAGCTTGCCCCCTGAGAGCAGTAAAACGTGATGGCCGCGACATTCCCTCTCTGCAAGTGGAGGGTCACAGCCTGGAAGCCCTTGCGCGCGGATGCATTCAGCACGCGCTCCCAGGGCGCGGCCGCCAAGTGCTGCAGAACGAAGATGGCCTCTCCCCCGCGGCATCCCGCAGTGGACTTGGAGGGCGCAATCGCAGGGGTGAGCACGGCATTCTAGCCGTCTCTGGCCACCTCCGCACGAATGCCGTGGACATCTGCTGCCTTCTTGTGGATCTCGACGAAGCGCGCCGCGCTGTACTGTCTGCCCTGGGCCCTCGAGAAGCCAAGAGACTTCGGGCTCTACTCTGCGATGCCGCTGAAGAAAACTGTAGCCGCTGCGCGCTGGGCCAGCGCCGTGCAACTCGCCTCCTTGATCGATGCTGCAAGAGGCGTCGGGTGCGGAGCCAAGGTGGGGGGCCCCGCCGCCCGCTGCCCAGCGCTGCTAGGCCCCCGCCTCGGCCGACTCGGGCTCAGGGGCAGGGGCCGTCGGGCGCTGCGCGCCCTTGCGCGCCGCCGCCGAACGCTTGACCAGGATCTGAGCGGCTCTGGCCTGCACGCTGGCGCGCTGGGCGTCGGCGCCAGGGGCCGCGCCCGAGTCGGCAGAGCCGTCGCCCCCGCCCTTGTAGACGGTCTGGGCAGCTGGCTCCCCGCTGTCGGCGGCGGCAGCACCTCCCGATCCCGCGGCTGCAGCGCCGCGCCGCCTCTTGACCATGCGCTTCGCGTGCTCCTGATGCTGTTTCTTGACCGCCTTCGCGACGTCGGCAGCCCTCTGGAAAACTTCCCCGGTGACGGTCGAAATCTGCTCCTCCAGCTCCAGCTGGCGCCGCTGAACCTCCTCTTTGCCCTCTTGGGACACATCCACATCGCCAAAGTCGAAGATGGAGCCCATGTCAACCTTGATCGTGTCGCAAGAGCCGTCGAGGACAGGGCCCAGGGCCAAGACAGGCTCGGCGGGCTCGGCAGCCTTGACCTTGGTCTTCTGGAGCTGCGCCAGCACGCGGTCGTGTTGCTTGTTGAAATCTTCCAGCTGCAGGTTGAACTGTTCGATGTGGTTCCTCTGCTCCTCCGCGCCTTCTCGAGCTTGTCGAGCTAGACGATGGCAGCACTGAGTTTCCTGACGTGCCTCTCCCTGGCGAGCATGACGCTGGACAGCTGGGCCGCCAGCGGCTTGGCGGCGGGGGGGGGACTCCAGCTTGGTGATGGCCTGCTGGCAGCGGCGCTCCAGACAGGCGTCGCCCATCTTGGAGGCCAGGGCGCGCAGGCTGTGGAGCTCAGCGGGCTCCAGCTTGTCGACCTGGACGGCAGCGCCACCAGCATCACCACCATCGCCATCAGCCTGCGCAGGAGGCCGCGGCCCGCCGCCCGCCCATCGCCCGCGGGGGCGGGGGGCCTGGGCCTCGCTCGGTTGGTCGTTCTTGGTGCTGTAGCAATGCTTGCACCAGTACCACGACGCGTGGTTCTTGGCGCAACCGCAACTCGTGCACTTCCACATCGGCAAACACTGGGTCCATGGCCGCGCATGCTTGGGTGCCTTGCGGGGGCGCAGGTGATGGAGGCTCGCAGAACCTCCTCCCCTGGGCCAACTCCCACGGAGCCACTGATCGCACCCAGGAGACGGAGGACCTCCTGGAAACTCAAAACCTTGAGCCAGAATGGCCTGAGCCAAAATGGCTACGGAAAGAAGAGGAGGAGGAGGAGGAGGAGGAAGAAGAAAAGGCTGGCTTCTGGCTATCCGAAGACTCTTGCCTTCTCGGATCATAACTCGGCTCTCCACCGGCCGTGCGATATTCGGCCAGTCCCGGAACGCCCTCGGCGAGGCGCACCCGCTGGAGAGCGTCCCGAGGCTGGACAATCCCCAGGAGCCCATGGAAACACACGAAACCCTCGAACCTCCAGGGATAGAGGAAGAAATCACAACATCGGCATAAACTGTTGGCGCACCGCGCGGCTTTCTTGGATCTGCGCTGGACCCCCTCCCTGGCGCGCGGAGCGAGCCAGGGGCGGCGCCAAAGGCGCCACTGGGGGGGCCCAGCGCGGATCCGAGACACCCGCGCGGAGCGCCAAAAAGTCGATGTTCATGGCGGTCTCTCTTCTTCGAGGGAACCTCGAACCTCGAGGAAGGCGCGTCTCCTTGGGCCTGGCCTCCGAGCCCACCGTCGACGGCTTCCGGCTGCTGGTCGCCGGACTGGCGGCGTCGCCCAGCCGCTTGAGCAGGGCGTCGCGGCCGCTCGCCGCCTCGACGCCCTTGCCTCGGCGCGGCGCGGCCGCCGCGGATCGCGGCGGTGCCGCGGCACTCGGACGCAGGCCACGCCCGCCAGCGCCCCTGCCTGCAAGACGAGGAGGAGGGAGGAGGAGGAGGGGAGGAGGAGGAGGAGGAGGAGGAGGGAGGAGGAGGAGGAGGAGGAGGAGGAGGAGGAGGAGGAGGAGGAGGAGGAGGAGGAGGAGGAAGGAGGAGGAGGAGGAGGAGGGAGGAGGAGGAGGAGGAGGAGGGAGGAGGAGGAGGAGGAGGAGGAGGAGGAGGAGGAGGAGGAGGGGAGAGGAGGAGGAGGAGGAGGAGGAGGAGGAGGAGGAGGAGGAGGAGGAGGAGGAGGAGGAGGAAGAGGAGGAGGAGGAGGCCAGGAGGTGGAGGCCAGGAGGAGGAGCCGAGATGAAGATGAACTGGGATGAGGACCGATTCGGACGAGAGCCTCCGAGAGCCGGCGGGTCTTGCGGCGTGTGCGGGCGCCGCGGGGCCGCTCGGGCGGCGGTCGTCCCCGTCCCGCGGGCGTGTGCGGGCCTGCCTCGGAGGCCCTCCCCGGCAGCCCTCGTCCAACTCCGCCTCCCCAGGGGCTCGAAGCGTCAGGGAGTGGCGGCTTCGACCCAATGGCATTTGCTCGTGGTGCTGGTTCTGACGCAATGGTGATGCCCCGGAAATCTGGGGCCCCCTGCGCGCCCCCCCACATCCTCCCCCTTTTCCTCCGCGTCCTCCTCCCCCTTTCACCTTGCTCCTCCACCGTCCTTCTCCTCCTCTCCTCCTCTTCTCCTCATCCGGATCCTCCTCCTCCTGCTCCTCCTCGTCCTTCTCCCCTGCCATCCCAAACCGTTGTGGTGCAAAAGGCCTTCCAGCCCGAATGCCTCCTCCTAAGTGCACCACTCAAAGACGCGCTGAGCCGGGTCAGCGCTGACCCGTGTCAGCCAAGGTCACGTCGCGACGCAGAGGTTCCAGCGCGGCGCGCTTTGGAGGGGTCCAGCGCCGATGCAAGAAACCGGCGCGGACCTCCGAAAATTGATGCTACTTGAAGGGCGAGGAAGCGAACGAGGACTATGGCCAATACTGAACGTAGAAGCGCCGGTAACGATCTTGGTTTTCGCCCATCTTGGCCATGGTAGCCGTGGCTTTCTTTGGAAGACGAGAGAACTGCATCATGATCAGCTTTCGGAGCTCGGCTCGGATTTCTGGGATCGGCGCTGGGACCCACTGTCTGGCGCGCGGAGCCCGCCAGGGGCGGCGACAGGGGGCGGCGCCAGGGGTGCCCAAACGCCCATCCAGAAAATCCGCGAGGACCTCCGAAGATGCATGCTCCTCCTCCTCCTCCTCCTCCTCCTCCTCACCTGATCGTGGCAATAACCCATGGTCTTCGATTCGCGACCTCCCTGGTCACGTCACGACGCGCGCTGGCCCCGCCTGAGAGTCAGCCACTCCTGGAAACGTTCCCAGACGGCACCGGTGAGAAATCGCGACGCGGTCGGCCCTGTCCCCGCGCCCCTCCCTCGGTCACGCCCACAGGATCGCTGGGGGAAACGAGCGGTTTCCGATCGTATCTCTTCCCTCGATTACTGTTGTTTTCCTGAAGGGGGAGGAGGAGGAGGAGGAGGAGGAGGAGGAGGAGGAGGAGGAGGAGGAGGAGGAGGAGGAGGAGGAGAAGGAGGAGGAGGAGGAGGAGGAGGAGGAGGAGGACCAGTGTAAACCCAAGAGTCATCAACGATGTTGGAATTAACCCTCCCTCCAAGCTCCTTCTTCATAGGCCCCTACAACGGTTCATTTCCGTTGAGGGAACTGCCTCGTTGGAAGACAACCGTTTGAAGATCCTGAAGCATGCCAAAACATTGTTCTCGGGATTTTGACGTCAAGGATCAATATGACTGCTGCGTCTGGACGATGCGGAATCGTGCCAGAACATCATTTTGGGGACGCCATCACCGCAAACCAACATAACTGTTGTACCCGCATAATCCTGAATCCTTCCAAAGCACAATGTCTGGTATGCTGATCATGGGAATCCGTGAAACTTTTGCAAATCTTTGGAATGAATGCGTGTGGCGCTGAGGCGAGAGCCACATGTTGAAAACGACCCGCCCTCACTCCGTGAAGCTGTTGCATTTTTTTGAAATCGAATGTGCGCGGCGCTAAGGCGAGAGCCACATTTTGAAAACCACCCGCCCTCCATCTGTGAAACAGTTGCCAATGTTTAAGCTTCACATTCATAAGTGGCGAGGAAGTCTCAGGCGAAAGACCCGGCCCGCCCTAAAAGCTGGCCTCGGGGTGCGACAGGGAGAAGTTCTCTAAAAGGAGAAGGAATGGAGGAGGAGGAGGAGGAGGAGGAGGAGGAGGAGGAGGAGGAGGAGGAGGAGGAGGAGGAGGGTAGGAGGAGGAGTGGGGAGGAGGAGGAGGAGGAGGAGGAGGAGGAGGAGGAGGAGGAGGAGGAGGAGGAGGAGGAGGAGGAGGAGGAGGAGGAGGAGGAGGAGGCGGAGGAGGAGGAGGAGGAGGAGGAGGAGGAGGAGGAGGAGGAGGAGGAGGAGGAGGAGGAGGAGGAGGAGGAGAGAGGAGGGAGGAGGAGGAGGAGGAGGAGGAGGAGGGGAGGAGGAGGAGGAGGAGGAGAGGAGGAGGAGGCGGAGGAGGAGGAGGAGGAGGAGGAGGAGGAGGAGGAGGAGGAGGAGGAGGAGGGAGGAGGTGGAGGAGGAGGAGGAGGAGGAGGAGGAGGAGGGAGGAGGAGGAGGAGGAGGAGGAGGAGGAGGAGGTAGGAGGAGGAGGAGGAGGAGGAGGAGGAGGGGAGGAGGAGGAGGGCGGGGGCACCGCCGCGATCGCGCCCGCTCACCCGGCCCGCGACGAAAAAGCCCAGCACGGGGCGCCGAGCCCCGCGCCGACGCCCAGCAGAGCTGGCGAGGACGAGGAGGCGCCCAGCGAGGACGGGGAGCCTGGGGGGGGCTCCTCCTCCTCCTCCTCCTCCTCCTCCTCCTCCTCCTCCTCTCGTCCTCCTCGTCCTCCTCGTCCTCCTCGTCTCTGCTCTCCTGCTCCTGCTCCTCCCCCTCCTTCTCCTCCTCCTCCTCCTCCTCCTCCTCCTCCTCCTCCTCCTCCCCACTCCTTCGGACGTGGCCTACGCCTCCTCAGAGACGAAGCGCCAGGACAGAGACAGGATCGGAGATGGACGAATCGGGAATGTGAACTTTTACTTATTCGGCGATTCGACGTTGGGCTGAAGGGGGGGGAAGAGGGGCCTGGCTCCAGACCTCTGCTTAGCGCAACTGTTTGCAACAGTGCGTCCCATGGGGGAGACTCCACCTGCTCGAAACAGGCGCCACAAACAGCCAAGATCCACTCAACGGGGGGGCGGGGGCGGGGGGTGCGAGGGCCCGCGCCGATCGGCAAAAGAATGAATAAGACAACGACGACAGTATCTGAGATCCTGCGGTTCTGGCGGACGTATCGGGCAAGGAAGGGATCGAACAGGCCAAGGCTGTTTAGTAAACGCCCAGAAGCCGGGGGGGTCCTCCCCGGAGACGAAGCCAGGACAAAGACAACAATACAGTCGGCCCGGATCATAAGGATGAGGGATAAGGGTGCAAGGGCCTCGGAAGGCCATCTCGAAGCTTTTCAAGCGGGGCGCGGTCGACGGAAGTAATCAAGGATGGGCCGAAGCTGCAAGGATGCAAGGGGCACCCTGGGGAAACTCGCTCACCCTCACCATGCGGGTCGACTGCATCGGACAGGGACGAACCGGGAGGATCCTGCGGCTCTAGCGGACGCATCGGGCGCCGCACGCTCTGACGCGTTCTTTGGCGGCGCGCACCAGGGGGTAGGGGGAGGGGGAAGGCTTCTTAGAAGCAGGGGTGCTTCTAAGAAGCCTTCCCCCCTCCCCCTAACTCCCTCTGCGCGTGGCAGAAATCTGGGACGCTCTGAGCTGATGTTTGAGCAGGGACCGACCGTCCCGGCATTCCTACAGGCCTACCACGAAATTTTCTTAGAACCCCAAGACGTTCTAATAACAAAAAAGATGTTCTTAAAACATAAGCCCAACGTTTCAAAACAAGACGGCCTCAGCCAGAAGTGTTCTACGAAAACTTCGTGCAGACCACAAACGGTTCTTAGAACACTCTTTGTAGGCTTATAGGCGAGCCAGGACGCTTCGCCATTGCTTGAGATGTGTCCCTGTCACAGCCCAGCCCGACCCCGAGGAGGGAGGACGAGGAGAAGCAGGAGGAGGAGGAGGAGGAGGAGGAGGAGGAGGAGGAGGGAGGAGGAGGGAGGAGGAGGAGGAGGAGGAGCAGGAGGAGGAGGACCGCCGGGGGTCGACGCGTCGAGAAAATTGGAGCGCTGGACGTCGGGGCCCACTCCCTTCCCTTCCCTTCTCTTCCTTCTCTCTCTCTCTCTCCATCCCTCCTTGCCCTCCCTTCCCCCCTCCCTGCCCCCCCCCTGCCCTTCCTCCCTCCCTCCGCCCGCTCGTCCCTCCCTCCCTCCCTCCTCCCCGCCTCCAGGCTCGATCCCTCGCTCAAGGTGGTCGGGAGAACGCGCCGCATCCTTGTTCTCAAGGTGCCATGGGGCGCCCCAGACACACCTCTGTGAGAGACGAAAGACCTTCGCACGCCCAAGGCTCCCACTCCACACTCAAGAGGACGTTCGTGAATTGCCGTGCTCGCGCCCGTCCCGCAGCCCGTGGAAGAAGTGGGTTCGCCTCATGAGCTTAGCAGGACCAGTGCAGGTGGGGTTCGGCGGAGGCCAGTCCACAAGAAACCTTTCACAAGAAACCCAACCCTGAGACCCCAGGGCGTCCATGGATTTTTGGTGTGGGGACGTCAAGCGTTCCACAGCAGAACCATCGAAACCCAAGAAACCCAGGGCACTCTGGAGGCAAGCAAGATGTTTCTTGGCATGGGCCGCCACTGTATGAGCAACTCAAACGGTTTGGCCCTGCCCGCAGTTCTTACGTAGAGATCCGAACAACAAAAAACTCAGAAAAAGTACCCCGACGAGAGAGGCGTTCAGTAAACGTATCCAGGGAAGGAATCGAGCAGGGCAGGGCAGTTTAGACAGAACGCCCAGGGCCGTCTGGCAGACGCCAACTATGGGGGGTCGGGGTGGTTTTTTCCTCCCTTGATCTGACAGGTTCTGCACAGGGGAAGGGCGAGCACGACACGTGCCCGAACATCTTGGCACGGACGAAGTGCCAGAAGAGGCGGGACGCTCGGCCTGCCCGGCCTCCAGCAGCAGGAGGTGCTGGTTCGCGTGCAGGGCCCTCCCTCGGGACAAGCAGGACAACCAGAAGGACTCCAAACGAGAACAGTGGTGTCCTCCAGGGCTCGACCTAAACAATGGCTTTCGTTGTCGTGTTGCTTTCGCTTTTCTTCGTTTTCGCTCCATTCCGCCTTTGCTGCAAAACGAAGTCGAAACGAAAACGGCCCACGACATCGCTAAAATACCGTTTAGGTCCAACCCTGGTGTCCTCCTCCTCCTCCTCCTCTTCCTCCTCCTCCTCCTCCTCCTCCTCCTCCTCCTCCTCCTCCTCCTCCCCCTGCTCCTCCTCCTCCTCCTCCTCCAACCCATTCGAACTGTTGCCTGTCGTCCGCGTCCGCACCTGTCAGCAGAGACTCCCAACAACAATTCCAGCCGAAACGGTTGGCGACGAGGGCGCGGACAACACATACAACTGGTGATTATGATGATAGTGACGATGATGATGAGTATGACGATGACGATGAGGCGGATGAGGCGGATGAGGCAGATGATGATGATGCTGCTGATGATGATGATGGTGATGATGATGAGGCGGATGATGGTGATGCTGATGATGATGATGGTGGTGATGGTGATGATGGTGATGATGGTGATGATGATGACGACGATGGTGGTGGTGGAGTGATGATGATAATGATGATCCTGCTGCTGATGATGCTGATGATGCTGGTGACGACGACGATGATGATAATACTGCGGGGGATGAAGATGATACTGATTATCATGATGATGATGCTGCTGCTGCTCATGACGATTATGACTAGGATGCTGACGATGAGGCGGACAATGATACATAGCACCCCGCAGTTGCGGATAAGAGTGAGGGGGGCGGACAGGACGTCGTCAGTCTGCGAGGCTCTGAATAAGCCCGCCGCAGACGCTTAAGTTTTACAAATTATGTAGTGATCTCGCCGCAAGCGCCAATTTTGTGGTAAAGCAATGTGGGTAGATCGCGGGGTGGGTCGGGGGTGGGTCGCGGATGGGCCGCGGGCGGGCCGCGGTCCGGGTCGCGGATGGGTCGCGGGTGGGTCGTATGGGTCGCGGGTGGGTCGCGGTGGGTCGCGGGGTGGGTCTCGGTGTGGGTCGCGGGTCGCGGGGTGGGTCGATGGGATGGGTCGCGGGGTGTGTCGGGTGTGTCGTGGGGTGGGTCGGGGTGGGTCGCTGGTGGGTCGCGGGTAGGTCACGGGCGGGTCGCGGGGTGGGTCGCGGGGTGGGTCGGGGTGGGTCGCGGGGTGGGTGGCGGGGTGGGTGGCGGGTGGGTCGCGGGGTGGGTCACGGGGTGGGTCGCGGGTGGGTCGCGGGTAAATCGCGGGGTGGGTCGCGGGTGGGTCGCGGGCGCGTCACGGGGTGGGTCACGGGGTGGGTCGCGGGGTGGGTCGCGGGGTGGGTCGCGGGGTGGGTCGCGGGGTGGGTCGTGGGGTGGGTCGCGGGGTGGGTCGCGGGCGGGTTGCGGGGGGGACGACGACAACAACAGCAGCAGCAACAACAACAACAACAAGCAGAATCTCTACCACGGATCCCCACTGCAGCCACGCACCCAGGGACAATGAATGACCGCTCGGCCCCCTCACTCTGACTAATAATCATACTGATTATGATGGTGGTGATGATGATGATGATGATGACAATGATGGTTATGACATTGACAATGATGATGATGATGATGATGATGATGATGATGGTGATGATGATAACGATGGTGGTGATGATGGTGATGATGCTGAGGGTGATGATGATGATTGTGGTGATGAGGACGATGACGAGGACGACGATGGCTCTATGATGATGCTGGTGGTGATTATGATGATGGTTATGACGATGACGATACGATGACGATGAGATGACGGCGACGACGACAATGACGATGACGATGATGATGATGATGATGATGATGATGATGATGATGCAGATGCAGATGCAGATGCAAAAGATGATGATGATGATGATGATGATGGTGGTGATGGTGGTGATGATTATGATGACGGTGATGACGGTGATGATGATGCTGATGATGATGCTGATGACAATTATGATAATGAGTATGATGATTCTTATGGTGCTTATGACGGTGATGATGCTTGTGGTGGTGATAACGATGACGATGATGACGATGACGATGACAAAGAGGATGATGATGGTGATGGTGATGGTGATGGTGATGGTGATGGTGATGATGATGATGATGATGATGATGATGATGATGATGATGATGATGATGATGATGATGATGATGATTGTGGTAATGATGACGAAGTTGATGATGGTGATGAGGATGCTGATGCGAAAGCTTACAAGGAGACGATGCGTCTAGACATTGCAAACCGCCCAATGCTCTCCGCATCGTCGCCGACGCTGCCCGGGGCGAACTGGCTGCCTTGAGCCGCGCCGTGTTCGACAAAAGCGTTGAGGGCCAAAGAGGGCGCGGATCGCGTCGGACGAAAGGGGGGGCAGTTAGGGGGGGGGGGAGCGAATCAGCCACGCCGAAGAGAGGGCCAAGGTATCGAAGAGGGGGCCCGCAAGCGGAGCCAGAACCGACTGCACACGGCAGCCTTCGTGACCCCGCCCCCCGTCACGCCCCCGCTCTCGCCAGCCCCGAGCGGAGGAGGGAAGGGGAAGTTCGTGGATCTTCTGAACCGGGTCAATCCAGACCCGGGTCAGTCAGGCCTTGCAGAATCCTGTAAGATCCTGCACCCAAACCCGGGCCAATGCGAAGGATCCTGCAAGATCCTGCACCCAAACCTGGGTCAATACGTCCCTGGCCCTGCAGGATCCTGCAAAATTGGACGCTCTGGCCCACCCCCGTTTGCATTGACCCCCGTCTCAAGGCTCACGAGAGGTTAGCAAGATTTCTTCCCGGCACAACGTCCAGACAAGGAACAGTTGCATGCCCTTGATCTGATCCGAGTGATCGCGGTCACGAGAAGCAGTCCTTGGTGCAGTCTGGTGGAGGTTCTAGCATGAAGGAAATGTGTTCTGCGGGCAACGGGCCCTGGACCCCAGGGCCTTCCCCCGGGACCGGACGTTGACTCCCGACCTGCTTCATTGGCAGGTCCCGAGGCCCGTGGAGGGGACCCCGAGGTCCCAGGAACGGCGAAAAAGAGAAACCTTGGGGCCCGCCTCCGTCGGGACCCGCTCCCTTTTCACGGCGAGGGTGGGGGGCGGCGTCCACCTGGCTCGGGATCCGCCGCACTCTTCTGGGGCGTCCAAGAGAGGGGCGGCCAAGAGGCATGTGCGCGGACGTTTTGAAAGGAGAGCTGGGGGGCTTCCCTGCCAGGAGGGCTGGACAAAGATCTCCCCCTGATGCTGGGGCAAAGCATCTAGGCATGGATGGAGAAGAGGTAAGGGACAAAACTCTATACACCGACGCTTTTTCCGGTCCAGCAATGAAATTTGCGCAGGGAAGCGGGTCCTGGTGTATACGGGACCCTGGTGTATACATTTTCCGTTGTTTCTGCGGGAAAGGATAAACAAAGAATACACCACTCAACCACGACGTCGTCCCCGACCCTCAGAAAGCCATGCGATTGAAACACAGCTCGCCTCTGGTAATGTATATGTTCTGGTCTCCGAAGAGGGCCCATGAGATCTGGGGAGATATCATGGCCCCCGCCATGATGTCCGGCCCCTTGGTCCTCACCACCCTCTCGGACGACCCCGATACTTTGGGCGATTTCGCTAGCAGAGCGGAAATGTCCGCCCTACGTTTCAACCTCCTCTGACTCTGACGTCGACTTCCGCCCTACTTTGCCGTCGCTGGTTCTGCCAAACATCTACGGAGATATCCGCCCCACTCTTCCGAGGCGGAAGTCTCCGCCCCACCTCTTCGCATCGCCTGGGGTGCACTTCTCGACAGTTCCGAAGTCGGAGATAGTTATGCACCGAAGCACAGCGGAGCCGAACCTTGAGGGGCAACGATAGGGGGGACTGGCATAGGGCGGGATGCATCGACCTGGAATCGGCGATACATCGCCGACAGATCGGCGATAGGCCCCCGATAGTGGATCCACACCTTCCTGGGCAGGCTGGGGCTATCGGGCCCCTATCGGCGATCAATGGGCGATTGGGGGTCGATGCATCCCTCCCTATGCCTAGAGCGCGCTTCTTTATTTTCGGCGATGACGGGTGTCATGGGGGGGGGTGCGAGGAGGGGTATGACGTAACGGTCCCCCCCCGCCGTGACTCGGGCACCACAGCCGCGCCCGCGCGCACGACGACGATGAGCGACGAGCGACGAGCAACGAGCAACGACGACGACGACGCGAGCAACATGTAGGTGGCGATCTGCACCACAGCGCATGTGTACACCGTGCACCACAGCGCGTGTACACCACAGCGCTACTTTCTCTCCCTATCGTTGCCGCCGATTCTCTTCCCCGAGCGGAGCCGGTCAGCAAGCTCGTGGCCGCCAGCGCCAGCTGCGAGGGGCCGCGCGAGTTGCGCCCGGAGCCCGACACGGAGCCTGGTCGCGGCCAGGGCCGCACCTGGGGGTGGAGGAGGAGGAGGAGGAGGAGGAGGAGGAGGAGGAGGAGGAGGAGGAGGAGGAGGAGAAGAAGGAGGAGGAGGAGGAGGAGGAGGAGGAGGGGAGGAGCAGGAGGAGGAGCAGGAGGAGGAGGAGGAGGAGGAGGAGGAAAGAGGAGGAGGAGGAGGAGGAGGACGACGAGGAGGACGAGGAGGAAGGAGGAGGAGGAGGAGGAGGAGGAGGAGGAGGAGAAGGAGGAGGAGGGAGAGGAGGAGGAGGAGGAGGAGGAGGAGGAGGAGGAGGAGGGGGAGGAGGAGGAGGAAGAGGAGGAGGGGGAAACTAGAGGGGAGGGGGCGATTTTGTTTAAAGTGGGTTTGGGTTCGAGTCAGGAGCTGACTCCCACGCACTCGGCGCAGAGGCGAGCGGGGACCGAACGAGGGCCCGAGAATCAGAAGACGCACGAGCGAGGGTCACAGAAGGCGCGCGGCGGAGGGACAACGACCGAGCGAAGAGCCGAAGCCACAAGCACGAAGGGACAGCATCGTACAAGCAACCAAACTCAAAAGGCATTAAAGCAACTTACGCGGCAAGCAGGTGCAGTCTCCGTATTAGGAGGAGAAACAAAACGAGGCTAGACGAGCAAAAACTGTACAAACAGGCACTTCCAGAAGTCCACGCGGATTTCTTGGATCGGCTTCTAGACCCCTGGCGGCGCCTCTGGCGGCGCCTCTGGCGCGATCCCCGCGCCAGGGAGGGGTTTCCAGCGCCGATCCGACAAATCCGCGCGGGGCTCCGAAAATTTATGCTTATGTCATTCGCTTTTCCTGTAGAGGCGACGAGGTGAGGCGGAACGTTAGGGATCGTGTATGCATCTCGGGTTTTCGCGGGCCAGAGCTCGCTCGTGGAGTCCTCTTTCCCATCAGTAAGGAAGCGGCACCGCCAACAACATAACGTCGGGGATCTTCTGACCCGGGTCAATCCCGGGCCAGTCAGGCTTAGCAAGATCCTGCAGGATTCTGCACCCAAGCCCGGGTCAATGCACCCCTGGCTCCGCAGGATCCTGCAAGATCTGGCCCTCTGATTGACCCCCGTTTGCATTGACCCCTGTCTCTGATGATGATGACGACGACGATGATGATGATGATGATGATGATGATGATGATGACGATGACGATGGTTTCTCGACGAGGGTGACGCGGAAGGGGGATCGCACGTCTTGAGCCGCGAGCCGCGAAGGAGCTCGTGCCATCGTGGCGGCCCTTGACGTTCGGGGGAGGCCAGCTCGAGGGGGGGGGAAGCATCAATCTGAGCTGAAGGGAGAAAACGTGCGGGACGCTGATGCATCGGAGGTTTGTTTACTCTGGTCCTCCTCGTCATACTTCCCCCTGATCACATCCCTCCCCATCCCCCTCCTCATCCATCCTTCTTCTTCTGTTTATATTTGTTTCTACTGTGTCATCATCATCATCATCATCATCATCATCATCATCATCATCATCATCATCATCAGTAGTACGATTCCATATTATGTTACGTTATGTCATGTTATCTGTGTATTTATCATTCAATATTATTACTATTACTCGTATTACTTTTCAGTATTAGCATTAGTATGGTTATTACCATTATTATTAGTAGTATTAGTATGATCCGTATCATCATTATTAGTATTATCATTCGTTCGCCTTCTCCTCCTCTTCCTCCTCCTCCTCCTCCTCCTCCTCCTCTCCCTCCCGCTCCCTCTTCCCGCCCTGCCAAGAACCCCCTGGAGATCATCGAAACGAGCGCAAAGACTATCAAGACCTCTCTCGATCCCTCCTTCTCCCCCCCTCCCCCCCTCCCCTCCCCTGAGGGGCAACGTTCGGGGGAGACCAACCAGCTCAGGGGGTGAAACGTCGACCTGGAATCGGAGACGCATCGCCCACAGATCGGCGACGTGGCCTCGATAGCGAATCCGCACGATTCTCGGCGCTGTGGGCTATCTGGAGGCCTCCTAGATGGGGTCGGAATAGATGGGGTCGGAAGATCGCGCCGCATCGCCGATACATCGGCGATACATCGCCGATGTATCAGCGACGCATCGGCGACACGATGCATCGGCGACGTCGGCGTGGAATAATCGAGCTCCACGTCGAGCCGCGTCGCCGACGCATCGGCGATGCGGCGCGATCCTCCGACCCCATCATCTACCCCGACCCCATCCAGGAGGCCTAGAGTTAGGTCGGGCATGCCTACAGGCGGATTTGGGCGAAAAACCAAAAATACCCCCAAAATGTTTCAACATATTCAAAAACAGGCAACAAAACTCGTCCCCTGACTAACCGCATGCCGATGATAATAAAGGGACCCCCCCCTTCAGTGTTTAGAGTTGAGTATCGTCGCCCTATACAAAATTCAAATTGGGCGGCGAGCGCTGAGGCCGAACTTCATTATCACCTCGAAACGCTATGTTGAGATAGCAACATCAAGCGATGTTGATATAGCAACATCAAGCGAAGCGATCACACTTTTTCAGGATGTGTCAAGCGAAACCAATAATTTTGGGAGGCAGACTCAAACGAAACGAGCAATGTTCTTATTATTATTCTACTTTCCTCTTCTTCTTTTATATTTCTATCTGTCCTCACGCTCGCCTGAACTTTTTTATCCCTGGGGTTGATTATCCATGGAAAATGAAGCACATGAGCTACCCTACACGAGCACTTAAAAAAATCAATGTTCATAAAGCGTTTGTAAATTAAAATTGATAGATTTGGAACTTTGGATTTTTCCTTTCTTCGTCCTCTTCTTATTCTCCTCTTCTTCTTTCTTATTATTATTCTACTGTATTCTTCTTCTTTTATATTTCTCTCTGTCCCCACGCTCGCCTGAACTTTTTTATCTCTGGGGTTGATTATCCATGGAAATTGAGGCACATGAGCTACCCTACACGAGCACTTACAAAAAACAATTTTCATGAGAGATAAGCCATTGTTGAGGATATTTCTATGAAAACTAAACGCCAAGGATGTCTCAAAACGTGCTCGGCTTGGTCTCCTCTTGATCATCTCTTACTTCGAGATTATGCTGAGGTCTGCTGGGCTACTTTTATTATCTCTCCCTGAACCCCGAACTTTATTATCCCCTAGTGTTTATTCTCACGGGCATGAGGTTATGTTTGGGCAATTTTTGAATATTCCCCTGTAGGGGGAGAGGCCCGAATTAAGCCTAGAGATCGAGGGGCGATCGGGGGTCGATGCGTCCCTCCCCTGAGCTTGCGCGACGGTCGGAAGCAGGTAAAAACATCAAGCAGGAGGGCGGATGAGAAATAGACTGGGTTCGGGCCGGTCCGGAGAATAGCAAGACACAGCCAAGACCAATCGGCTCCTGAAGCAGGAAGGCGCTTGAAGTAGATTTTGGGCTCTGGGCATCCAACAATACCTCTGCTTCCAACGACCGATGGGTGCGTCACCCTCGCCCCTCCGAAGCTGCCCCTGAGCGAGGCGGCGGCGGCAGGACGGAGTCCCTGCGCCAGGGCCGGCGGGGGCCGGCGTGCTCCGGGCGCCCCGGGGGAGCGCTGCGAGTGAGTTCCCCGCTGATCGCCTACACGCAAGATCGAGCTTCTCTTGTTTGCTTATTTCTTTCTTATTTATGTTTTTCTTATTGTGACCCTTTTTGTCCTCCCTTTGTTTTCTTTGTTCTGTATTTCGTTCTGAGTATATATTATTATTGTTTTGTTTGTTTGCTTATTGCTTGCTTCTTATTTCTTTATTTGTTTCTTTCTTTCTTAGCGACCATACAACATATAAAGCGCTCGACAATTCGGGCACTCGTCAGAACACGCGTTCTTCACTGCTGTGAGGGCACTGCCAAATTTCGGATAACCCTGAGTCTGGGCCGAATATCCCATGCCGGCATTGATGTAGCGCCGACCACGCAAGCACCGGAAACAGTAGCCGTCAACTTCTGTTTGACGAGCCATGTAGGTAAGAGCGACCTTTGGTGCGCGGCTTTTGGGGGGAGGGCCGCGGGGGGACCAAACACTGGCGCGCAAGACGCTGCTACCGCATCGCGCTCGGCGGACCCCCAAATGGGCCTGCAGCAGAGGTCACTCTGGCGAAGGGTCACGTGAGCGTTTTCTTTTTCGGCGTTTCGTCGACATTGGGCGGAAGAGGGGAGGAGGGGGGTGTCTGGCTCCAGACCTCTGCTCAGTGCGACTGTTTGCAAACAGTGCGTGTCCTGTGGGGGAGACTCCACCTGCTCGAAACGGGCGCCCAAAACAGGCAATATCTGCCCCATGGGGAAGGAGGTAGGGGGGATGCGCGGGCCCGCGCCGATCGGCAAAACAGTGAATACGAGAACGCTGACCACCCTTACGTTTAGGTCGGGCCTGTCCCCCTACAGGGGGACTTGAGGAAAAAATTGAAATAGTCAAAAACATATTCCAAGAATACCCAAAATCGTGTGAACTACAAGGAGCCTCAGCAAGAGATTCAGCTCTGAGCCTAAGCAAGAGCTTCAGCTCTGCTTGGAGGGGGGCCGCTGGGGTGCCTCTGCTGGGGAAGGGGGGGGGCCATCTGGCCTTTTCTTCATGATTTGCGCATCCGGACCACCCCCGGGGAAGGGGGGGAGGGGGTGGGCGGTCCTCCATCTGGCGTTTCTTAGTGATTTGCGCATCCCCAAGATGTTTCGGGGTGTCCCTGTCTAGCCGCTACCGCCCCGAAGACTCTCCCCTTGGAGCCCTCCCCGGACCCCCTCCGGGACCGCTCCAGGCACCCACCCAGAGGAGAAGGAAGAGGACCGGAATAATCGAGGAGGGAGGAGGCCACAAAGCCGCGAAGATCTCCGAATCCGGAGCCCCCCCGATCGGCGGCACTGGCTGGAGGCCATTACAATAGTCAAACAAGATCCCAAGAAAACTCAAAAATAGTCAAACAGTCGTCCCCATACGACTTTTGTACTATTCTCGAATATTCCTCCTGTAGAGGGGCGTGCCCAACTTAACCTTACGTGCAGTCGAGCTGAACGGCCTTCATCTCCTCGTCCCGGGCCTGCCTCAGGGGAAGGCAAAGGGCTTTTGGGGCGGAGAGCATCCCGGAGGCGTCCAGGTCCCCCCCCAAGAGGAGGCGACGGGCCTCCACTGCAGGGAGGTGCCCTATACTCCTCCCCTCTGGACGGGGGCGGCCCTCGGAGCCATCGCGGGGAGGAGGCGGCAGGCGGAGGACCCAGCGCGTCGGTGCAGCAAGCTCGTGTGGTGACGACCCCTGCGAGGGTTTTTCTGACACCGTGTGGGTCGGTCCACATCGAGTGATTGGCACTCTGTCGATCGCCCGATCGTTCCGTGTTGGCCGCTGCTGGGCCACTGGCGAACACCGAGGCTGGGGGTCGCCGCCGCGTCGGCACGACACCAGCCTGCCGCAGATGACCACGCTGGCAGGCCAAGAGCCGCACCTTTTGGCCCGAGGCCCTGGGCGTCTCGACGGAGCTGTTCGACGGCACGCCACCAGGGGGCGAGGAGGAGTGGTGCGGGCTTCCAGCCCTTCGGCCCTGGCGCTGGGAGTCCGACGCAGCCCTCGCTCGCGCCCATGCCCAGCCGGTGCAATATCATGGGCACTAGACTTAACTCGGGTGTGTCTCTCTACAGGATGAGTATTCAAAGATAGTCAAATCATGGTCAGGGGACGACTCTTTGACCATATCGGACTATGTTTGAATCTGTTTTGACAATGTTTTATTTGTCGTCCAAAATCCCCCTGTGGGGGGGCACGCCCGACCTAACACTGGGCTGCAAATTTCCCCTCGCTTTTCCTGCCTCCCTCAGAGAATACTTCCCTTACCGCCCCCCATCCTCCTTGGCAGCGTGCCAGTCGGCGTGCGGGCGATGGGTTGCATGCTGGCCACACTGCGGGGATGCCAGGCTGCGAAGAGCTCTTGCTCTTATCAGGCAGCATGTGTGTTTGAGCGTTGCCTTACTGCATTGGGATTCCTGAACGTCGGGTGCCAAGAAAATCTGATGCACGGAAGATCCAAGTTCCATGAAATAGGGCTGCAATCCCGCCACACTTTGGGCGTTGGTGGTTTAAAGGGGCAGCTCTTCCCAAACCCCTCTTCCCCCCTCTGCTGGGAGGCATTGATGGCTGTCCATCTGATGGCGGCCTCTGCTTATGCTGAATATCGGGTGTGGGAGGGTGGGTGGGAGTGAGCGAGATAGGTAATGGCGGTCCCTTGGGGAAATTGACACCTCCCCCTACCCATTCCCTGGAATCTTGGCCCTGATCCACCGAACGGTCGGATGGCTTCAACTTGGTTGCAGATACCCCAGGATGGCTCCCCACATAACACAACATTGCCGAAGGTGAATCAAGATGGTCTCCAACATGCTTCCGAGATGCCAGAAGATGGCCCGAAAACGGCTCCAACTGGCCACAAAGACCCCCATGGGCTACCGCCGAGAGCTCAAAATCCGTGAATCGAAAGACATTTTAACAGATGTTGCTTTCTCGACTCTGCGCTTCTGGTGACCTTCCAGGACCTCCAGACGGCTCCAAGAGCGCCAAAGAGAGTCCCAAGAAGAACTCCAAGACGGTACAAATGCCCTGAATAGCGCCCCAGGAGCGTGCCAAGAGGATCCCAAGATGTTACTTCCGGTCCGACAGCAGGACGGCGCATGATGGCCCCACGATGCCCCAATGTGGCCCCAGGAGGCCGAAAGATTGTCCAAAAGACCCCTCGTGTTGCTCAAATGCTCCCCGAGCTTGCCCACAGAGGCCCTCAAGAAAGCCTCAAAGTGAAACAGAGGAAGACGAGACGGGTGGGTGGGTGGGCATAGTGGGAAGGGCACGGGAAGGAAGATGAGGACAGGGAGGTGAGGGGCGTGGAGGCGGGGGGCCAGGGATGATAGCGATGATGATGATGATGATGATGAGGAGGAGGAGGAGGAGGAGGAGGAGGAGGAGGACTGGTGTAAACCCAAGACTCATCAATGAGTTTGACAGAAGCCCTCTCTTCAAGCTCCCTCTTCGCAGGCCCCTACAGGGATTCATTTTTATTGAGGGAAGTGCCCCGTTGGGAGACAACCATTTGAACATCCTGAAGCGTTGCCAAAGCACCATTTTCGTAACTTCAAGGCAACGAATCAACCTGACTGATGTGTCAGAACGCCATTCATGGGACTTCAACACCGCGAATCATTGTAACTGTTGCGCCCTGACAATCCTGAATCGTTCCGAAACGCGGTTGCTGGTGCGTTATGTATGGGAGCCCGTGAAATTGTTGCAAGTGTTCAAAACGAATGTGCATGGCGCTAAAGCGAGGACAACACTTCGAAAAATAACCACCCTCAATGCGTGACGCTCTCGCATTTTTTACAACGAATGTGCAAGGCGCTAAGGCGAGAACAACATGTTGAAAAGGAACCACCCTCAACCCGTGAAGCTCTTACAATTTCCCCAGTTCTGCTTGCCTAAGAGGTTCTTACTTGGTTGACGGTTGGTGCCTCCTATTGTTACTTTGCCCGTTGCTCGGAGGTTCCTCGGGTTCCTCGGGTTCCCCACCCCCGGTGCCTCCTATTGCCCGTATCGCAGAAGTTCCTCGGGTTCCCCAAGTTCCTCGGCTTTCCCAGGTTCCTCGGGTTCCCCGTTCCTGGTGCCTCCTATTGATTCGTTGTCCGCTCCTCGAAGATCCTCGGGTTCCTCGGGTTGACCGCCACCACCACACCAGATTCGATGCCAGTTAATGCCAAGCAATGCCCAGTAATCGCAAGCAACGCCAAGTTTTGCAAAACAGTGCAAAGCAATGCAAAGCAATGCAAAACACTGCCAAACCATGCCAAGCACTGCGCCCACGCAATAGAAAACTTGCCCTAATTGAGGTCGCGCCGGGTTCATTTGGATACGAATGTGCGCAGCGCTAGGGCCAGAGCCACATTTTGAAAATGACCTGCCCTACATCAATGAAATCCCTGCATTATTTTAAGACGCGGCGCTAAAAGCCACATTTGGAAAACGACCTGCCCTCAATCCGTGAAACTGTGGCCAATTTCTGAGCTCTGGGATCATTTATGGCAAGGGAAGCTCAAGTGAAACGCCCAGGCCGCCCTTCCGACGGGCCTCGGGGCGCGACAGGGGGGAGTTGCTTGTGAGGAAAAGCAACGGGGGAAGAGGAGAAAAAGGAGGAGGAGGAGGAGGAGGAGGAGGAGGGAGAGGTCTGGCGACGGAAGAAGTTGCGATCGTACTTCTGCATGGGGCCGCAGCTCCAGAATGGAATGGAACCGACGAGATCAAAAACAGACGACGAAGTGCTCGCCTGGCTCAGCCCGAACCGAACCACGCTACAGCAGGCACGTGTGCAGTGCTCTGCCTGGGCCCCGTGGGCGCTGTGAGCGCCACGAAGCCGATGGCCGCCGACGACGGGCTGTTCGCATGGGGCTCTGCTCTGGCCTTCCCTGCATTCGCATCCCCCTGCCCTGCCGCCGTCCCTGCTGCCCTCCCCCTTCGTCCCGCCCCTCTCTCTCTCTCTCTCTCTCTCTCTCTCCGCTCTCACCTTCCCTCCCCCTCCCTGTTCTCCTTCGTTCCGTCCTCGCTGCCACCTCATCCCCCCCACTGCTTCCATCCCTCTCCCCACTCCCCCTCTCTTTCCTCCCTCATCCGTCCTCGTTGCCACCTCATCCCCTGCTCCTCCTCCCTCCTCCCTCCTCCCTCTTCCCTCCTCCTCCCTCCTCCCTCCTCCTCCTCCCTCCTCCTCCAGAAGCGCGCCTCTGCAGCATCTGGATGCGCGGAGAACACGATCGACTTGCTTGGGGAGAGGTGCTCCCCCTTGGCAGCACGGACTATCGGCGCTGGATGCGCTTCTTTGCTCGGGATGGTCCGCTACAAGCTGTTGGAGACGAACACCCGCACATTCTCTAGCCGCTGCGTACGCAATCAGCGTCTGAAGCGCCCGCACCTCTCCTCCTCCCTCCTCGTTTTCCTTCTACGGTCCTTCTGCCCTGCCGCCTCCTCCTCCTCCTCCTCCTCCCTCCGTCCATCCCTCCCTCCTTCCCTCCCTCCCCCCCCCCCCTCCCTCCCTCCCTCCCTTCCCCCCCTCCCTCCCTCCCTCCCTCGCTCCCTCCCTCCTTCCCTCCCTTCCTCCCTCCTCCTTGTCCTCCTCCTCCTCCTCCTCCTCCTCCTCCTCCTCCTCCTCCTCCTCCTCCTCCTCCTCCATCCTCTTTCATTATCCATGACTTCTCCCTGTCTCACCCGAGGCCAATTTTTAGGGCGGTCCGGGCATTTCGCCTGAGACTTCCTCACCATGTATGACTCTGAAGCTTAAGATTGGCAACAGTTTCACAGATGCAGGGCGGGTGGTTTTCAAAATGTGGCTGTCGCCCTAGCGTGGCGCCCATTCGTTTGAACAAAGTGCAAGAGTTTCACGGATTGAGGGCGGGCCGTTTTCAAAATGTGGCTCTCGCCTTAGCGCGAGGCACATTCGTTCTAAATATTTGCAAGAGCTTCACGGATGTGAGGGCGGGTCGTTTTCAAAATGTGGCTCTCGCCTTAGCGCGGCGCACAGTCGCTGTAAAAAACGCGAGAGTTCCACGGATTGAGGGCGGTTCCTTTTCAACATGTGGCTCTCGCCGCAGCGCCGCGCACTTTCGTTTACCAAACTTCCAAAAGTTTCACCGGTTCCCATCATCAACGTACCAAAAACGGGTGTTTTGAAAGGATTCTAGATCATGCGGGCGCAACAGTTACGTTGATTCGCTGTGTTGAAGTCCCAAGAATGGCGTTCTGGTACGATTCAGGATCGTCAAGACGCAACTCTCAGATTCATCCGTGGCGTTGGAATCGCGAGAACAATGTTTTGGCATGCTTCAAGGTCTTCAAACGGTTGTCTTCGAACGAGGCAATTCCCTGTGGAAATGAACAGTTGTAGAGGCCTATGAAAGAGGGAGCTTGGAGGGAGGGCTTATTCCAACATCGTTGACGACTCATGGGTTTACACTGGTCCTCCTCCTCCTCCTTCTCCTCCTCCTCCTGCTCCTCCTCCTCCTCCTCCTGCTCCTCCTCCTCCTCCTCTCCTGCTCCTCCTCCTCCCTCCTCTTCCTCCTCCATCGTCGTCCTTCCCTCTCTGGTATGGTCATGCGCGCGTGCCTCCCTCGAGCAACCAGCCGCGGCCTCTTACAAATCTCGCCCCCAACGGCTTCGGAACAACCAATATTGCGACCCGCTCGATACCGCACCAAAACGGGGACGGGCACATTCGGGCATGCGGCACGGGAACCCGAAAAGAACCGGGATGGAAAAGAAGGGAACGAGGGAAACGGATGGGAGAATGGGACAGGAAATCAATGCAGAAACATAAACTGTCCGATGTCTGCGCGGATTTCTTGGATCTGCGCTAAAACCTCCCTCCCTGGCGCGCGGAGCGCGCCAAGGGCGGCGCCTCTGGTGCGGATCCTAGGAATCCGTGCGGAGCTCCGACAATTTAGACATATGCCCTTTCGTCTTCCTCTGGGAGAGGAGGAGGGGCAGGGGAGAAGAAAAAGAACGGTCAACTTCCACAAACAAAAAGCACGAACCTCGTGGGTCTACTGACCCGGGTCAATCCAAACCCGGGTCAATCAGGCCTGGCAGGATCCTGCAAGCTCTTGCAGGATCCTGCAGGATCCTGCGCCCGCCCCTGGCTCGGCAGGACCCTGCAAGATCTGGCGCTCTGGCTGACCTCTGTTTGCACTGACCCCCGCCTCCTGAGCCCCGAGAACCCCCTTGTTCACTTACACCGCAAGGAGGAGGGAGGAGGGGAGGAGGGAGGGGCGGAGGAAGGAGGGAGGGAGGAGGGAGGAGGGAGGAGGAGGGGGAGGAGGAGGAGGAGGTAGGAGGAAGAGGAAGAACACACGGGGCACCCGGAGCTCCACGTCGCAAGTGCGGCAAGCGTGCGCCTGGTGCGCCAGGGTGCGCGAGGCTCGCCCCGCGCGCCAACTGCGCCAACGCGGGCCCGTGCGACGGGCGTGTCGTGCGTCGTGGGCGCCAGGTGTGCTCCTCCTCCTCCTCCTCCTCCTCCTCCTCCTCCTCCTCCTCCGCCAGCTGCGCAAGGTGTGCCTGGTGCCCAGTGCAGGTGCGCCACTGCGCCGCGTGCGCAAGGTGCGCCACGTGCAGCAGCGCCTGCTGGGCCAGGTGCGCCGCACGCGCCGCGTGCGCAAGGTGCGCCACGTGCACCAGCGCCTGCTAAGCCAGGTGCGCCACGTGTGGCTGGTGCGCCAAGTGCAGATGTGCCAAGTGCACCACTTGCGCCACGTGCATTACACATCGGACAACATGGTATCACTTCCGCCGTGCCTGTCAAAAACAAAATCTAAAGTACCCAAGACTTGGCTTAGTGTCTGGTGTGTGCACCCATGTTCTGGAATAAGTATCGTTGCTGGCATTGGTGATGACAGAGGCTCACTGTCCAAGGTGTGGAAAGGCGTGCGTTTCAACTGAAAGGAGCAGAGACAAGGAACGGCAGATTGGGAAGAGGTTGGAGGGCGAGAAGGGTTTGAATAAGGTCGGGGGTCGGTTGAAGAATAGAGTAACAAAAAGCGGCAGAAACATGTAACATAAACTTTCCAAGGTTGGCGCGAATTTCGTGGATCGGCGCTGGGCCCACCTCCGCCAGGGGGTCCAATGCCGATCCAAGAAATCTGCGCGGTCCTCCAAAAGGTTATGTTTATGTCATTGCTTCTTCTTCTTCTTCCTGAGTGGTAGGCGGGAGAGGGGAGAAGAATCTGGACGACCATCTTTCTCCAGCAAGAAGCGGCTCCTGGTGGCAGGCCGACCACCTCCGTCCAGCCGAATGTCGGCGGGCTGACCGAGACGCCGCTGGCGTAGGTTGACCTGTAGAGCTCCTCGCCGGGCTGTTTTCGTGCCTTTCTTGTTCCAGCTGACGCGCCTTTTGTATGAACGTTACTGGCATTGCTCCTGCCACTGGTGCAAAACGAATCCGAGATAGGGACAACATCGGATCAGGATGGATATATGGGTGATGTGTGAGATCCGAGGCGGTCAAGGAGGATGTATCGGGAGCCGCGGTCGTTCCAAATCGCTCCGGAACGCTCTGAGAGCGTTCCGCAACGCTGTGGAAGGGTACATCCTGGTATTGGGCCCGCCCGATGGTGTATATGTGTGTGACTCGTATCGCGTGGTTTATGCAATTTGAGTTGAGCTGCGCACGCTTTCTGCTGCTGCTGCTGCTGCCGCTGCCACTGCTGCCGCTGATGCTGCTGAAGCTGCTGTCTGATGTCTGGCGCTGGTATTGCTCGTGCTGCTGTCTCCACGATGACACAATATCCGCACTAGTTTGATTGTGCTCGCACTGTGCTGATCACGAGGGCGGATCCAACGCGTTTGACTATACGACGAGTGGCAATTCGTAACGTATTCACTGTGGCACTGACGAAGAATAATGGAAAGCAGCTACCAGACACAAGGCAGATATTGCAAAGCGAAGCCCGCTCATACGCTGCGGCTGTTCCTGCTCCAGATAATTCTACTGTGGCCCCCCCACGATTCAACACCAGAATTTTCGACGCCTCTTACACATCCGCCGACGCTTTCGGCGTGTGGACGAGGCTGTTCCGTTTGACTCGTCTTCGTCGACGTCGTCGTCGTCGCCGCTCGGGGGGGATCCTGAGGGAGTCGCGGGGGGGTCCCAGGTCAGAATACGACCCCCTCCTGAGGGGGGCCTGGGGCCCCAAAAAGTCCCAAGACGAGCCAAGAGTGCCCCAAGAGGCCCCCAAGACGGTCCAAGAGGACCTCGAATCGCCGAACGATCGGTCCAAGACGTCTTTACGGCCTCCAGACGGCCCAAGAAGGTTGGAAGACGCCCCAAAAGGCCTCGAAGAGCACTTCCAAGAGAGCCCCAAGAGGCAAACATCACTGATTTCCCTTAAGACTTTCAAAGATTTGGGCGTAAAGATTTGGGCTTTCTCGCCTTTACAGCTTCCCGACGCTCCAAAAAGGCCCAAGAGACTCCAACGATGGCCCCAAGAGGCCTCCAAGCGGGTCCCGAAACGGGCCAAAGGGGGCCCCAAGACGGCCCAATATGCCTGCAAGACGGCCCAGGAGGCCCCAAGAGGGCTCCAAGAGGTTGCCCAGGGGGAACCACACGGACACTTCGAGCCCTCGCTCCGAGAGGCTCCCAGGAGGCCCCACGAGGCCCCCAAGGGGCCCCGAGAGGCTCCAAGAGGCCCCAAAGAGGCCCGCCAGGAGAGGCACGCTCAGCACACCGCGGGCCTCGCGTGCGGCGCCGGCTGCTTCGGGCGCTCCACGAGCGAGTCCTGCAAATGGGGCCACAGTAGCGGAAGGAAAAAACACGTAAACAGAAACTTTCGACGCTCCGCGCGGATTCCTCGGACTTGCGCCGGGACCCCCACTCTAGCGCGGAGCGCGCCGGGGGCGGCGCCGGAGGTGCCGCCAGGGGCCCCGGCGCAGATCCAAGACATCCGCGCCGCGCGGAGCGTCGAAGGTTTGCATGTTTATGCCGTTTTCTCCTCTTCGATCGGAGGCGTGCCGCATCCGCCGGAGGAGACTCCGAGAGGCGCCCAAGAGGCCCGCCAGGAGAGACACGCTCAGAGCACCGCGGGCCTCGCGGGCCTCGCGGGCCTGCTTCGGGCGCTCCACGAGCGAGTCCTGCAAACCCACTGATCCGACGTCGTGATTTTTCAATACGGGGTCCCCAGAAATCTCGACCCCTTCCCCAGGACCGGCTTCTCATCCTGAGTCGTTTTTTGACGGTCCCGGGGCCCGGCGAGGGCCCCTGGAGGCCGAAAACTGCAAAAAACCTCCGCCTTGATTTCTGTCAATGCCTTGGATCTCCGGGAATGGGGCCGCAGGCCACGGCGCTCGCAGGGCGTGCCGCCTCCGCCGGAGGCGGCGCGCACGCCGCGGGCCCTCGCCGTGCGGCGCGGGGCCGCCTCGGGCTCCCGGGCGACGGAGGCCGCGCGCCCTCCGAGAGCCCCGGGCCGCTCGGGCCACGCGCGGCCGCCCCGGCGCAGCGGGAGGGGCCGCCGTCGCCGGAGGGGCGGCCACGGCCACCGGGTCGGCCCCGGGTCGACGGCTGCTGGGGGTCCGGTCGGGCCCGTCCCGCTCTGCGGGGGCTGTTGGGCGAAACATTCGGAGCAGTCGAGCCAGGTTCCAAAACATGCTCCAAAATACCCCCAAACTCGTCCCCAGGCTATCTTTTGACTATCTTTGGATATCTGCAGAGGGACGTGCCCGACTTAAGCCTGGGGTCTGAAACTGGGCTGGACCTAAATGCTGTGTTTTGTTTTGCTTTCGTTATGTTTTTTGTTCTGCTCTGCCTGTTTTCCTGCACCTCCCTGCCACAAGGAAAAACAGAGCATAGCCGAAGTCCACCTAGACAGCGTTTAGGTCCAGCCCTGGTCTGAAACCAGAGGAAGGACAAACCACATTAAAAAAACATGCACTTTTCATTTGGAGGTCCGCGCGGATTTCTTGAACCTGTGCTGGGCCCCCCTGGCAGCGCCTCCAGCGCCGCCACTAGCGCGCTCCGCGCGCCAAGCAACTCCACCGAGCCTGTCAGCGTGTGTGAAACGCTTTTCCGTATTCGTCGTCGTCGTCGGCGTCGTCGTCGTCGGAGTCAGCGTCGGCGTCGTCGTCGGTGTCGGCGTCGGAGTCACCCGTTAGGCGAATATCATTCAGAACCCTGTCGTGTCCATGGTCTTAGCTATCTCACCTTTTCGATTTCGATGGGCTCTTGAGGCCTCAAGATGGCTCCAAGATGGCCCACAAGGGTCCCCAGAGGCGCCCAGGAGGCCCCCAAGACGGTCCCAAGAGCGCCCGAGGGCCCCTTAATAGCGCGTCAAGCAGGCCCAAAGAGGATATCATCTTTGCGGCCCGACGGGGGGACGTACATAGGGAACCCTCCTCCTGTGATCGATGGCCTCCAAGATGGCCCCAAAATGCCTCACAGTGCCTCCAAGAGCCCAGCAGAGCTCCAGGAGAGCCCAAAATGGCCCTGGGCTATGTAAGAGACTTCCAAGATGAACCCAGGAGGACCACAAGATGATCCAATACCAGCGTGTCTATTTCACTCTCTCTCTTCCCTTCTCCGCTCCCCCCATCGCCCTCTTCCCCCTTCCATCCTCCTCCTCCTCCTCCTCCTCCTCCTCCTCCTCCTCCTCCTCCTCCTCCTCTGGTTCATCCTGCTCAACATCCCACTGTCAATGTCTCTTGCTGCCCGTTGCTGGCAAGGTCGGCGGCACTGGCAGTAAGGCCTACGCAGTCCGTCCAATCCGCGGGGACCTCCGACAAATTACGCCGATATGCAGTGCTGTCATCTTTGAGAAACAGGCCTCCTCTGGCTGGCGACAGAAGAAGGCGACAACTATCCTGAACCTCCGCCGCCGCTGGGAAGGCAAAGACGTACCGATACCGCTGCTCACCAGGCCGCTCCTGGGGCGCGTTTTGACCAGAATCCCACCAGACCTTTAGGGCGTCGGTGGCTTAGGGCGCTTTCTCTTCCAACCCCTTTCTTCCCCGTCAGGGAGGGATTTACCCCTCCCCCCTTGGTGTGGAGGGAAGGCCCCGCGATACACAGCAAGTCTGGTCGCGATGAACGCGACGACGCCGGGTGGCTTTTGACGATGCGTCAATGTTGAGAGGCAACTGCAAAAATGAGAGGCACATAGGCGCATTGGGCACTCTCTGTTGAGCGGCCCAATCGAAGTTGACGGGCACGCTGGGCTCTTGGCTGATGCCTCCCCGTCCGTGCACATCGATGTGCTGGCTTCAGCTTCTGAGGGCGGGGGCACACTCCCCGCGGCGCGACTTCAATTCTGCCTCGGTAGTTGCGACATGACTTGTAAGACGTCCGAGATGGCCCCAGCGAGAAAGCAGCACAATCATGTATTGTCCTTGGGTGTTGTGCCCTTCTTGCCGTTTTGGGGGGCGATGCTGTTAGAGAGCCCCTCGGCCTTTGATCGATTGCCTCCAAGGTGGCCCCCAAACGGGCCGAATTAATCTTGAGAGCCCCAAGAAGGCCCCACGAGGGCCCAAAGAGGCACCCAAGACGCTCCAAGATGGCCCCCACGAAACAGCAAAAGGCCATCAAGACGCCCCGATGTGCCCTGGCCCACAGAGGCCCCCGATCTATCCGAACGCTACCACGCCCCCCTACCTTCAGGGCAGCTCTCCTGGGCATCGTGTCTGCATGGGCTGGTGGAAATACACATAAGAAAGGTTGTCCGTTTCGAAGAGGATCCCGTTTGTCGCGACGCGGGATCTCCTTGACGAGCGACGGTGTCGGTACCTTTTCTTAGAAAGTCCAGGGTTAGCTAAGGACTGGTTTCCTTTCGAGACAGCCGAAACCCTTCCGAAAATCCTCCGGGAAGGGATCTGGGAGGGTTTTCCGAGGATTTCGGGAGGGTTTTGGAAGGGTTTTCGTCGTTTCGGGACGAAGCCAGTGCCTAACGAATCCTGGGCTTTCTGAACCTTTTCCTCCCCTTAGCCGTGGCCGCCGCCGTCGTCGTAGCCGTGCTGGAGCAGCCGGGCTCCTCGCAACGCAGGGTCCAGCGGGTCGTCGAACGGCTCCGCAGGTCCACCAAGCACCTCGCTCGAGGGCAGTGGTGCCCGGGCGCGCGGCGCCAGGCCCCCACCCCACCTCCTCTTCCTCGGCCCCCTCCTCCTCCTCCTCCTCCTTCTCCTCCTCCTCCTCCTCCTCCTCCTCCTCCTCCACCTCCTCTTCCCCCCTCCTCCTCGTCGTCCTCCTCCCAATTCCGTCTACTCCCCCAGTCCTCCTCCCTACTCCTCCGCCATCCGCCTTGCGCCTTCCTTTCTCCTCCTCATCCTCCGCCTCCTCCTCCTCCTCTTTTTCCTCCTCCTCCTCCTCCTCCACTTCGCCCTCGTCCTCCTCTCCATCCTCCCTTCCAGCTTTGAATTGCAACCAAGAGTTCACGCAAGTAGAAACGATGCTTGAAAACAAAAGACAGGGCTATGGAACCCGATACGCGCTGAGTCAGAGTCCGAGAAAGCGACTGTGGCGGGCCCAGCCTACAGGGCGTGCCAGGCAGCGGTCCCTTGAGCAACCTCCGCCGCTCCGAGCACGTCTGACATTGGCCTGCACCTGCCTGCAAGGCGCGGGGCCTACCTCTGCGGGCAAACCCACCACACCTGCGGCACCAGACCACGGGCATGTTTGAGCAACGATCCCAACTCACCCGAACAGAATGCCCACGTCTCCGAACTCGCAGGGGCCCAAGGCGGAAGGGATGGGGTTCAGCTCTGTGCGCCCCCTGCGATTCCCAGGGCCCCCCGCCTCGCAGGCAGCATCGGCACCGCCATTCTGGCGTCGAGCTTCACCAGACCCACTCGTGGGCCACAAGAGGGGGGGGCCGAGGCATCCGCCCAACCGCACCTTTACAAAGCTCACCGAATCCCACCAGCCCTCTGGGCGTAGGTGGTTCAGAGCGACCGCTCCAAGACGGCTCCAAGTGGCCACGGAACATCCCCAGCAGGCCGGCAAGAGGCAAACATCCTCTACAAACCTGAGGAGAATCAATTAGTTTCGCCCTTTTGCTTTCGATGGCCTTCCGAGGCCTCAAGATGGCTCCAGGGAGGCCCAGGAGGGCCCCGAGGGAGGCCCAAGAGAGCCCCAAGACGGCCCCAAGAGCGGTCCAAAAGGCGATCGTGGGCGCTCCCGAAGGGGGGCCCCAATGGAAGCTCTTGCCTTCTTCGATCGATCTCCTGCAGGATGGCCCCCAGGAGCGCCCCCAAGGCTCCCAAGAGCGCCTCAACAGGGCCCCAAGAGCGCCTCAACAGCGCCCCGCTGTGTGCTGCCCCCTTCCCTGATCGAGGCAACTCATCTGGGCAACGTCTCTAGATGGGTTGATGGGGTTACGCGAAGCGTCAAGCATTGCTCCTGAAGGTTCGGCCAATCGACCAAGAATGTAGCCACTCCTCGCACAATCTTGGGGTACGCCGCCGGGGCTAACTTAATACGATTCACTTATGCTTTACAGGAACCGTTATCGTGGGCAGCTCGTCTGGCATGGTGGTCTGCAAGGCCATTGCCTGCAAGAAAGAATCCCACCAGCCCTCTGGGCGTCGGTGGTTTAGAGAGTTTCCTCTTCCACCCCTCCTTCTTCCCCTTCGGGGAGGGGTTTACCCCTCCCCCTCCCCCCTCCCCTGGACCTGGAGGGGGGGGGCGCGAGGTGTCAGGGCGTCCAAAACGGCCTCGGCGAGGAAGCCAACATAATTGATTTTACTAGGGTTTTAGCCCCATTTTGGCCTCTTGGGGGGGACGCGAACACCCCCCTCCTGTGATCGATCTCACCCAAGATGGCCCACAGATGGCCCCCAAGGCTCCCAAGGGTGCCCCAAGAGGGCCCCAAGAGGTGGCCAGGAAGCCCCAAGAGGCCCCCAGGATGCCCCCAAGAGGCTCCCAAGAGACCTCCAAGAGACACCTAAGAGGCCCCCCAGAGGCACCCAAGACGCTCCAAGAGGCCTCGGCGACAATGCCAAAATCGTTTATTTTACTAAGGTTTTGGCCACATTGTGGCCTCCAGGGGGGGGCACTGCTTCAGATGACTCCAAGAGCGCCTGGGAGAGCCAAAGATGATCTCCAAGATGGCACCAGACATCCCAAGATGCCTCAAGATGGCGCCCACGATGCTCCAAGAGGCCCCAAGACCGCTACAAGACGGCTCCAAGTGGCCAAAGAGCTCCCCCAGGAGGTCCCGAAGAGGCCAAAATCCTTCCAAAACCTTTGGAAAATCAATGTTTTTGGCTTTCTCGCCGAGGCCTCAAGATGGCTCCAAGATGGCCTAAGAGGGCTCCAAGAGCGCTCCCAAGGCTCCCAAGAGCGCTTCAAGAGGGCTCCAAGAGGCGTCCAGGAGGCCCCAGGAGGCCCCAACAGGCGCCCAAGAGGCCTCCGAGAGGCTCCCAAGAGACCCCCAAGAGGCCCCAAGAAGCTCTCCGAGGCACCCAAGACGCTCTAAGAGGCGTCTGGGACCGCCAAGAGGCCCTCAAGACGCTCCAAGAAGCCTCCACTGGGGGACCCTTTCTCTGTGTGCTGCCCGCTTCCCTGATCGAGGCAACTCCTCTGGGCATCGTTTCTGGATGGGCTGGTGGGGATTCACGAAGCGTCAACAATTCATCAGTTTCGCCCACAGCCCAGGATTCGTCTCTGCAGGCCTTCCCATGGGCAAACCAAACCACCCGATCACAATCCGCCACCCAGCTCATCGCCCTCCAGAACTGTCCCTGGCTGCGCCTGGGTCCACAAACAAAGCTGGGGCGGCCCCAAAAAGGCCTGCGGTCTGGCAGTCAACGTCGAACTCAGGGGCCTCGATGCTGTCTTCACTGAGAAAGAAAGCAATTTTGACGTTCTCGTATTCGGCGTTTCGACATTGAGCGGAAGGGGGGGGAGGGAGGGGGGTCTGGCTCCGGACCTCTGCTAAACGCGACTGTTTGCAACAGTGCGTCCTGTGGTGGAGAGTCCACCTGCTCGAAACAGGCGCCAAAAACAGCCAAGATCTACTCCATGGGGGGGAGAGGGGAAGGGGGGCGAGGGCCCGCGCCGATCGGCAAAACAGTGAATCAGAAAACGATCATTGTCACAGCTCCTGCATGCTGTCCCGAAAGCGCCGTTTGGGAGGGGCGAGAGGAATGCCAACATACCAACCACAAACCAACGTCCCTTCATCCCAAACCTGGACCACCACGCAACCCGGAAACAGACTGGCCACAGACGGAAAATAAAAAAGCTCGATCTGGTCAGCATTTCCATCGAGCAACTGGATACGCCACTCTGCAAGCGGCCGGGTTTAACCCAACACTGCCGCCCAGCCGTGAATAAAAAGAGGAATGCCCATCACCAGCTTCCACGGCCTGTCAGAACATTGGGCGTAGGTCAGCATGTCTGATTTCTCGGCTGCGGAAGCAAGTCCAAGAACGGTGCCAAAGCGTATGGGACACACGTTGAAGCCCCAAATCCTTAATTTGACTCTAGTGGGCAAACAATCACAGAAAGCCTGACAGAACAAGATCATATCACCAGCATGTAGCTCCAGTCTACGAAAAAACGAGAATTTGTGCGCCAACTCCCACCAGATGCCTCGAGACTGGATGTCATCTCATCGCGATCAGCTTGTCTTTTAGCTGACCTATAAAAAGGTTCTCGCACATGCGCAGCGCTATGAATGGTGAATGTGACTTCTACACCCCTCAGGTCCAGGAGCTTGGCAGGCCCACGGATCTCCCACCTGGACTCCAGAAACACACATAACAATTATTTACAAGAAACAGGGGTAGAGTAGAAGAAGGAGAAGGGAGGAAGAAGGAGCAGGAGGAGGAAGACGAGGAGGAGGAGGAGGAGGAGGAGGAGACGTATGAGTTTCTCCTCCTCCTCCTCCTCCTCCTGTGTTCTGCTCTGCCCTCCCTCGGTGCTGAAGACACAAGTATCTCGCCCTCAAGGAGTGTTCCGCCCGTCGTGCTTATATGTTGTACCTTTACAGTTCACTAGTTTGATCCCCCAGCAGCGACCGCTGTTCGCGGGGGGGGGATGGCTGCACCGCTTGACGGTCCGAAACGGTCAGAAAGCCCACAGCAACAGCAACAGGAAGACGAGGAGGTGAAGGAGTTGCAGGAGGAGGAAGGGGGAGAGGAGGAGGAGGACGAGGAGGAGGAGGAGGAGGAGGAGGAGGAGGAAGAGGAGGAGGAGGAGGAGAAAGAGGAGGAGGAGGAGAAAGAGAGGAGGAGGAGGAGGAGGTGGAGGAGGAGGAGGTTGGATGGAGGAGGTGGAGGAGCTGCGTGGAGGAGGCGTTGGAAGAAGGAAGCCCTCTCCCGCGACTTCGACAGCCCCCCCGCGGGGAACGGGCGCCAGTCGTCGGTGCCCCGGCGCAGCAGCGCAAAGCTGGTGGAGGCCTGCGGAGCGCGCTGCGCGGCGGCCCGTGGGGCACGCGCCCGAAGGGGGGGGGAGTACGGGGGGGGAGCGAGGGGATGGTGAGGACGGGGCGGGAAGAGGCGGGGGAGCGGGTGGGGAAGGGAGGGGGGAAGGGAGGGGTGACGGAGGGGGGAGGAAGAGGGAGGGGGGGGGGAGGAAGAAGGGAGGAGAAAAGGAGAGGGAGGAGGACGAGGAGGAGCAGGAGGAAGGGTGAGGAGGGGGAGTGGGTCAGGAGAGGGGGGCAGGGCTGCTGCTGCTGATGATGATGATGATGAAGAGGAGGAGCAGGAGGAGGAGGAGGAGGAGGAGGAGGAGGAGAAGGAGGAGGAGGAGGAGGAGGAGGAGGATGAGGATGATGATGATGATGCTGATGCTGATGCTGATGCTGATGCTGATGATGATGATGATGATGATGATGATGATGATGATGATGATGATGATGATGATGATGATGATGACAACGATGATGCTGGTGATTGTGGCGATGGTACTATAGTATGATGACACTGCATGTTATGATGCTGCTTATGATGATAATACTGATGGTGGACATGCTGATGATTATGATGTTGATGCTGATGGTGATGCTGATGCAGATGATGGTGATGATGATGGTGGTGATGATGATGACGATGACAGAGATGATGATGCTGGTGGTGACGATGGTGATGATGATGCTGATGGTGATGATGGTGATGGTGATGGTGATGATAATGGTGACGATGGTGGTTATGCTGATGATGCTGAAGAAGAAGATGATGATGCTGCTGATGATGATGAAGATGAATATGATGATGAACATGAATATGATGATGATGATGTGAATGATGCTGATGATGATGACTATGATCAGTGCTATGCTGTTGATGATGGTGTTTGTGATGGTGATGGTAGTAGTGGTGGTGATGATGGTGATGATAATGATGAGGCGGCGGAGAATGAGGGCGAGACGGACTGAGAAGGCCTCCTCCTCCCACTCCGTTTCCTCCCCATCCTCCCTCCCCCTCCTACTCCTCTTCTTCTTCTTCTGCTTCGTCGTTGACGTCTTGTTCTTAGTATTATTAGTATCCTTCCTGTCAGTGGCTTCACCTGGCGCGGCTCAAGCACCCTAAACTACAGCTGTTCGAACCCTATGCAATAATGAGAAAGCGGGCAACTCCCATCGAAGCTTCGTCGAGGGCGATGGAGTATGCTCTAGATGCGCTGCAACACGAGTCAAGACACGGGCCGTGGACCATGAGATGCCCGTATGAGCAGCAGTGCAGGGCCTCAGCCCGTACGCCAATCATTAGACATGCAACTGCGGCGCAATCGCCATCGCCTACTCGTCCTTTGTTCCTCCTCCTCCTCTTGTTCCTCCTCCTCCTTCTCCTCCTGCTCCTCCTCCTCCTCCCTCCTCCTCCTCCTCCTCCTCCTCCTCCTCCTCTCCTCCTCCTCCTCCTCCTCCTCCTCCCCCCCTCCCCCTCCTAAGTCCTCCTCCCTTCTCCCTCTTCCTCCGCCCCTCCCTCCCTCCTCCCCCCCCTTCCCCTCCGTTCGTCCTCCTCCTCCTCCTCCTCCTCCTCCTCCTCCTCCTCCTCCTCCTCCTCCTCTGCCTCCTCCTCCTTCTCCTCCTCCTCCTCCTCCTCCTCTTCCTCGACATGTTTTCGAGGGTCTCCGAAGCGGCAATTTCTACCTCCTCACCTGCTCCACCCAGTCCTCGTCGACGTGCGGAGCACTGGGAGAAGGCGGCGGGTGGAGGAAGGGTGGGGGGCCAGGGAGACAGAAGGCTGCGGGTACTGCACGTACTGAAACGGTCTGTCGTACTGTGCACAGTAAGCCAGTGGGCACTAGCCCACACAGATCATTGCTGCAGCATGGAATCACCCAGGGGCGTGCCACTGCAAGGCCTGGGTGGAGCGAACATGACACTGACTAGTGCTGGGCAGCTTTCCATTTAGGAGGACCCGCGCTGGGCGAGTCCCCCTTCTCCTCTCCCTCGGCGCTCATCCCCCGCCGGCTTTGCCACAATCGGGGGGGGGATGTTCCCTGCCACCCCCCCCGCAGACGATCTCTCGCGAGGAGCGTCAAGGCCGATGGGTCCCGCAGGGGGGGAAGCAGTCCTCCAATTGTGGCCAATCTGCCCTGCTGCCGTCCACCCCGCTGATGCACCCTCTCCGCAGCAATCGCCCCCATCCCCTCATGCCACTCGTACGCTTACCCGCGCCTGCCGCAATGTCGCATCCCACGCAATCTGCATTACAAGAGTATCAGTCCGAATGTCATGGTCATGAACGCCGAATCCTTCACATTCGTGCTCGTATCCAGAAACGTGATCTCTCGACAGGGCTGCAGAGGGCCCCGAAATGTCCCAAGAAAGCCCCGATAAGCCCCAACGGAGCTCGCGTGACCCAAAAAGAAAGCAAGTGTCATCCATTATACGTTTCGCGTTCCTTTCGCTTCCGCTCAATATGGCTCAGGATTGCGCAAGCGCTCAGAGCAACCCCAGAGGACGTCACTCCGCCACCGTGCCTGCAGGGAATGGGTGTGTTGGACGGCTCTTCCGTCGTCTGGAGCTGTGTCGTCTTCCTAGGGCTGATCCCCCCCCGCGAACTTGCGCTCTGGCGGGTGCTCCTGCCTCCAGACGGCCAGGATTGCCTCCACGGCGGCTCCAAAAGCAGCCAAGATGACACCAAGGCGGCCAACGATGGCCCAAGGCCACTCAAGAGGCTCTCAGGACGGCCTCACCGCAGCCCAAGAAGCCTTCAAGACGGCCCAAAAAGGCTCCACGAAGCGCCCCATTAGATCCGGATGAGGCAAACACCATGAATGTGTTCAAGTGTGCTTGCACGATCTCGAAGTTCTCGCCCGTTTGGGTGTGCGACCGCCCGGGATGGTCCAAGACGCCTCCATGGTAGCTCGAAGGCAGCCCAGGGGGCCTTCAAGTCAGCCCAAGAGGACCCCACGAGGCCCCCCCACGAGGCCCGCCAAGAGGCCCTCAAGAGGCCCCCACGAGGCCCCAACGAGGCACCCAAGATGCCCCAAGGGCTCTGAAGTGAAGACCGCCGCGAGGCCCCCCCAAGGCGCCCCAAGAGGCCCCCGAGGCTCCCCGACCCAGGGACCCCCACGAACGAGCCGCCAGGAAGCCCCCCAAAACACCCCGAAGGGCCCCCAAGAGGCCCCCAGAGGCCTCCCACGAGACCCCGAGACGAGAGGCACCCAGGAGGCGTCTGGCACACGGAGGCGCCCCCCGAACTTTCGAAAGTATGCCATGCCCCCCCCCCGAGAAGGGCAGCTCCCCTGGGAATCGTTCCTGCACGGACTGGGGACAGGGGGGTGCGTGAAACGTTTAGAAGGCGAGCGTCATCCTGCTCCGCCCTCTCCTCCCCCCCCCCCGCCTCCCCCGCCCGCCCTCTCCTGCCTGCCTGCCCCCTCCCGCCCTCTCTCCCGCCTGCCCCTTCGCCCTCCCGCCCTCTCCCTCCTGGTCTCCCTTCCCCTGCCGCCTCCTCCTGCCCCCCCCTCCCCTCTCCCGCCCTTTGCCGCCCTGGCAGATGGAGTCCCCGCCGCCTTCCCCTTCGAAGGGCCGCGCCCCGCGCGCCCCCCCAAACGCCCGAGACGGCCAGGGAGGACAACTCGGGCACCCGTACCGAAGGGCAGGGGCAAAGGCCAGGGCGGCAGCAGGCGGGCGAGAACGGGCGCGGGGGCGAAGGGGGGGGGGAGGCGAGAGGAGGGCGCGGGGAGGCGGCGGGACCGACGGAGACTGGACGGAGGGGGTGAGCGGGACTGGACGGGAAGGGCACAGGGAGGGGAGGGCGAACCATCGCCTGGATGACCGCCTGCGCTCCAGGGGAAGCTTCGAATTGTCCGAATTCGGCGGGGTGAAACCGTCCGCCATGCGGAACTGGAGGCGGCAGGAGCTCTCGTTGTAGCACATGCACACTCGGAAGTGCCGCATGACCAATCCCATCTCCTCCAGCGAAGCGACCGACGCAACACATGTCGTAGAGATCTGCCAGCACCTGAGACGGCTCAAGCAGCGCCCCTCGCCTTGGCGTCGCCCTACATCGATGCGAACGCGGCTCGCGCGACGCGCGAAAAGTCGGACGAAAAAGAAGGGCCCGACTTCGCTTTTATCTCCTGCGCCGCCGCCACTTCCCCCCACTTCTCGCCCGCATCTTGCAGCGCCGCGATCGGGGCGCCGACGGGCGGGGCCGCCGCCGAGATCCACTCCGGCGCCGCCAAGCCCCGCAACTGCCGAACGCGCGCGCGCCGTCCTCAAGAGTGCGTTGAGCGCCGGAGGCCCCTCCCATTTTTTCCAGGTCGTCGTCTGCCGCGTCGGCCATCGCGCCAAGCCCTCCATTGTCTGCATCTCACTCGCCCTCCGCGGGAGCTGCCGCCTTGGACTTGACTGCCTCGAGCGTCGCATCGAGGCCAACCTCCGCGTCGCAGCTGTCGCCGCGCGAGCCGCGGCGCGGGGGGCCGACGGTGAGAGCGAATATGCAACTGGAGCGAATGTAGATCTTGAGCCGAAAAGCAGCGCACTGGTCGCAGAAGCGCGGGCGGGATGATAACCTCGCTGGGCGCGCGAGCTCCGCCTCGCCACGCAGCGATTCCGCGGGCGCGACATCGTCGCGCGCCTCCGCGCACCCCCTCGAGGTTGCCTGCCAACGCCGAGAGCATTGATGTGTAAGGCTGGCCTCATTCCACAGCGAGCGCGCTCTCCCCACGCGCGACAGAAGCTGCCCCATCGCCCTGAATCGCCCCCCGCAGACCTCCTCGCGCTCGATCCGAAGATGACGTCGAAAGCCGCCCCCCCCCCGCCCCACCACCCACAATCGGAAACCAAGTCGACCGCCGTGATCGGGCCCGCGAGCGCGGGAAGGGGGATCGACTTCGAGACGGCCTGCGCCCTGGGGATCGAGAAATCAATGCCAAGTCAACATCAACCCACTCGTCGAGCTCTTGATTATGATGTATATATATATATAATTAATAAGAAAGACGCAGCGGGGGACACCCCAGCATAATCACCTCCTGGAGCTCCTCCGAGCCCCCTCAGCCGAACGACGAATCCTCCAGCGCATGGCCCAGGGGTCCGCGTTTCCCACTGGGGCCTAGGAAAGAGTAACTGCCTCCTCGGAGCCCAGACGCCCAAATACACTAGCGCCAGACTGCCGATAGCCCTCGGGGTACCTGCGCCAGATCTGGCACCACCTCAGTCGTCGCGCTCCTGGACCCCGCGCGCGCGTGGGAGAAACCGCCAACGCGCCTGCGTCGTCTCCGCCGACCGCCGACCCAGCTCATCGACGCCGTGAGACTTGAGTCCCGAGATGCCCAAGCCCCCCATCATAGCTCGGTGCGCAACCTGACCATCTGCCGAACGGAATCCATCACCAAGGGTTCGCGCTTCCACGCCTGGTGAGAGGGCCGCCCGGGCGCAATCGCCGCCATCCGTTTGACGCTCGGGACCGTCGAGTGCCCCGAGAAAAACCACGCCTCGGCCGATCGATCCTGCCTGCTCGGATTATTCGCGCCGGCCTGCAGGGAACCACTTGTGGTCAACCCCCCGGCTTCTCCTTTGGCCCCGCTGAAGGCCGGGCGCCGCTGCCCAGTCGAACCTGGGCCCGCAATCCCGACTGGGGGGAAGCTCGTTAACAGGGCTCAGAGATGCGCCGCTCTGGGCCGACGCCCGCTGCGAGCGTTCGCCGCTGACCCAGGCGAGTGCCAAAGGATGCCGAGCTTCGCCGCCCAGTCGATGAAGGGGGAAGACGTTGCCCAAGCATGGCATGATTCCCGATGTCGCCTGCTGAGAGACATGCCCGTGCCAGTGGGAGATCCACTTGGCTCGATGACCGTAGCCAGCGAACACGAGGTCGTCCGCTGACGAGCTGCAAAGAAGGGCCCCAACCCTCGCTGGTAGAAGTACTGGAGGCTGCGCTCTGCGCTGGGGCGGCCCGTGAAATCCCCCGTCGTCGGCCTCAAGCAGACCATCTCCGACGGTGCGATCATCCGACATGCGCTCTGAATAACGAGCTGAAGCTGAAATCTAATATCATCGGGAAGATAATGCAGGGGTAGAGTGCCCAACACTGCGCCCCGCGATGCGCTCGAGAACGCACGAGTGGCGCCCTCGTTGGCGATCGCGCGGGGGTGAGCCACTGTTTCTGTAATCTCCACGGCGTGCAGCGCAGAGACAGGAGGGCAGCTGACCGTCGGCGATTTGTTTTACAACTCTGCGACGCGCACATGGAAATGCCCCCCAGATGCCTCCAATCTTCGCCGCGCGCGCGGGAGTTCCAGACGTTTCCCGAAGGGCAGAAACATGAATTCAACGCTGTTTAAAAACCTGCGAGTATCAAGACAGCTGCGCGGTAATTCTTAAGGACAACGGGGGGCGGCGCTCCAGAAAGCCAATCGCCGACGCAGGCCGCACTTCCGCCCCAAGACGGCCCCGCAAAACTGGCATCATCTTTCTTCGTCAGCGAGCAGCGGCCAGACTCCGAGGGGAGGAGGCCAGGTAGGAGTCGCCCGACATTTTGGCGCCCGCCGCGTCGGATAATGCCACCAGGTCGGAACGAGCATCTGAAATGCGTTCAAAGTGCACCGCGCAGTAGCGCACCTCTTGTGGGGCCCCCCAATCGCCCGCGCGTTGCCGCATAAATCGCTCGACCAGTTCATTTCGCAGATCACAGGGTGCAGCCCCCAATCCGCCCTCGGATGCAAGGGGGCCCAGAATCTGCGAGATCTCACTTGCCTCGTTCGTCCCCGACTTCAACGCAAAATGCGTCCTGCGTCGAGGTACTGCCCCCCGCTTGGCCAGCCGGCGGATGAGGCGTTGCGCGTTGAAGTGTCATGCGACTTCCATGCTTCATTCAGCTCCGCCATCAGGGACGCCTCCTGGTTCTTATCGAACAGCTTAGATCATTGGCAAATCCGAAACGTCGCGCGTGCCAATTCAAATTCCTGTCCGTTTCTGTTAGATATGTCTAGGCTCCGCCTTCCAATGTTCAGCCAGCGCAGTATGTTTCTGGTCCGAAGCAGCGAAGACCATTGTTTTCCAAGTGACGGCAACGCCTGTTCGTTGATGCTTTTCTTGGCGAAGAGGCCCGTCGCCCCAGCGATTATCGCGCTCGCCATCGAACTCCAAACTTCATCCGACGTCTCCTTCGCGCAGAGGCTGATTCACTCGCTTTCGGGAATATCGGCAACAACTGACTGTGCACTCCTCGAGCGTCGCTGCGCAGGATTGCGTCGAAATCCCACGCAGAAGGCCCCTCGCTGAACTGTGCCTAGAAGTCTTGCCGCCCTCCAAGAAACCGGGTCGATGCTCGCGGTCGTCTGGGGTCGCGATAGGTTGAAAACGCCTGCCCGCACCATGAAGAAGGGCGCACTTCGTCGTAAAGGGACGCAGATGCTGCGGCATGGCCGAGAAGTCAATGCGAGAAGAAGAATAAGAAAAACAATCACCCACACCGGAACAAAAATTGACCGTGCGGCAAGAACGCGTTGATCGCACAGAGCTGCGTGTCCACGAGGACTTGACGCAAAACGCTGCCAACATCACCCTCGGATCCCTCTCGCACGGCCCGGTGCACGTCGCGTCGCCGCCCCCCTCAATTTCCACGGGCAGCGCCTCACATTCATAAGAGAAGTTCCGAACTGTGCCCAAGCCGTCGTTCAAGTCCACTCCTATAACTGGTGCACACCTGCCACCCAGCGGGAGCAACAACTTCCTAAACCACGCCGTCAATGTGTTGACCGTCTGCCGTTGCTCCCCCCTGCCTGCTCGGATACTCGAGTAAACAGGACATGCATCGACACGAAAAAGACATCCAAATAACCAAATGTGAGGCGAACTGACCCGCATCGTCCTTCAAGTTCCGCGGGAGGTGAGAAGATACGTTTACTAAGCCGCGGCTGGAAAACCTTGTCATGCAGCATGATGCTCGTGCCGCGGGATTTCTTCGAAGATCCCGAGAAGCCTGAATTATTTTTCATGGTGGCGCGAATGGCAAAATACACGATGAGGCTCGTCATCCCCTCTTCGCCTGCACGTCCCCTGTAGAAGGATGCTCCTACGCTCCCAAACTCAACTGATATTTCCTCGCCACGAAGACCGCCGGGATGCATCACTGCGCGCAGAGGACCCAATGCACGGGGGAGGGGCTGCTGCCAGTTAGCTTTCGGTCGGGCATGTCCCCCTACAGGCGGATCTGGGACGAAAAATCAGAAGTACACCAAGCATAAACAACAAATGCTAGAAAAATCGTCCCCAGATTACTTGTGTGACTATTTTTGAATGTTCCTCCTGTAGAGAGACCCGCCCGACTTAAAATCACTTGGAAGTTCGTGTTCTGGCAAGCGCAATAGCCGCGAACATGTGTGCATTTGCGCCGCTACGGCGGCTGGAGGAGGAGGAGGAGGAGGAGGAGGAGGAGGAGGACCAACAACATCGGCATGAGCAGGAAGAGTGGGCGGAGCAGGAGGAACCAGGGAGAACGGAGGAGGGGAACGGAGGGGGCGACGACGACGAACTAGTCGGATCCAGGGATGTGGCCCGCGCCCTGGCAGGAGGGCCGTCACGAACGACGGGAGCAGAGCGCCGATCCTGAAATGAGGCCAGCGCTGCATCCAGGCCACCAATTTTTGGGAGAGAAGCGGCCCGACGGACGGGGAACGCAGATATGAAGCATCACCTCTCGAAGTACCGTCCGTGAGAAGCAAGCCTTGGAGGGGAGCGCACCACCGTACACTGTCGGGGGAGAGAGGCAGCACTCATTATGAGGAACTGTAGAGAGGGAGAGGGGGGGGTGCAGGAAGGGGAGGACAGCGTTAGAATTAGGTCGGGCACGTCCTCCCACAGGCGGATTTTGGACGACAAATTACAACTATTCAAAAAATACGCAAAAGAAAACATAGAAAAATCGTCCCCAGACTAGTTCTGGACTATTTTTGAACATTCCTCCTGTAGAGGGACAGGCCCAACTTAAAGTTAGAAGAACAAGAACCAGCATAAACACAATGTCCCGGAGGTTCGCGCAACTCTCCTGCATCGGCGCTGGACCCCCCTCCCTAGGCGCGCCGAGCGCGCCAAGGGCGGCGCCAGAGGCGCTGCCAGGGGGGCCCGGCGCCGATCCACGGGATCCGCGCGGACCTTTGAGAAATCATGCTAATGCCGTTTCTTGTTCGAGGGGGGGCGGCGATGTGGAAGGGCTGACGGGAAGAGAGGCGAGAAGGATGGGTCGACAAAGAAGGTTGAGATTGAGAGGGCGGGGAGGGCGCAGGGCGAGGTGCGCCGGGCGAGAGCAGAGCTGGCACGGGGCAGCCAGTGCACCCCGAGAGGCCACAGAAGCTGCAGAGAACACACATATCGATGTACACATACACGTACAAACATGTGTGTAAATATGCATGTCTACACATCTACATCTACATCTACATCTACATCTACATCTACATCTACATCTACATCTACATCTACATCTACATCTACATCTACATCTACATCTACATCTACATCTACATACAAGCCAGCAACCATTACATATAGGTATGCATACAGACGCACATACAAACATACATACATACATACATACATACATACATACATACATACATACATACATACATGCATGCATGCATGCATGCATGCATGCATGCATGCATGCATGCATACAATACACACATACATACATGCATACACATACCTACCTACATACATATATTCATACATACATTCATGCATGCATGCTACATACATAATATATATATATGTGCACATATATATAGATATCGGTGTAGATGTCTATAGATGTGTGCACACGAACACAACATGACAAAACGCAAGAGGGAAGCTCAGTCCTGATCACGAAAACATACATGCTGGACTGGTGACACAATGAAGAGTCCCAGACGTCCCGAAGAGCGTAAACGTCGCATCTGGTTCCGCACTCGCATCATGGAAAGTAGCAATGAGACCCAGCATTGCGGAGCAATCGCCGAAGAAGCGGAAGCGCCAGCCTTGCGAAACACGTCGGCGCCAGCGCACGCTATGTCCGTCCTAGTGTAGGTGCCATCGATGCCTGGGCGGACAAAAAACGAACCGAGGCGCCCTGTGACTAGAGAACGTCCAACTCCTACTCATATTCCTCATCCCTTACCCATCTCCTCTTCCTCCTCCTCCTACTTCACCTCTTTCACCACCTCTTCCTCCTCACTCCGTCTGCCGGGGCGCCCTGACCACTGGGCGATGCCAGATTGGAGTTCGAAGGGCGCCAGACGCACACGCCTGCCCCTGCTTGCTCCCCTCCCTTCATCCCGTCCCATCCCTGCAACCCCGAACCCTCCCCCTGCACCATCATGTTTCTCGGCGGCAACCCCCAAGGGGGAAATCAGAGGGGTCGGGCCTTCTCAAGAGGCTCGGAAGGCCTCCGGCCTTCTGAGACATGATCTGTGCATCCTTCGAAGACAGAACAGAGACGGTGTCTCAGAAGGCCGGAGAGCTTCTGAGAAGCCCCGCCGCCTTCGGAGAAGGTCTGCCCCTTCTCGCTGCCCCATCAAGAGCGCCGCCGAGCTTCACTCGAGCATCCAAGTATGCGCGCACGGCGCGCCTTTGGTGCCAGCGCCCTCCACGACGAAAGACGCGGCACCGACCATGGCTGCGAGGCCCTGCCGAGCTCATCTGCTGAAGCCGCCTGCACGCAAGAATACACGGAGTGGGTTGACATAATAATGCCACTCCATTTCGACGGCGAGCACGGGGGGAAGTCAGAATGAGCAGGCCTTCTCAGAAGGCGGCGGTGCTTCTCAAAATCCCTCTGGCTTTCTGATAAATTGTCTCTGTCTTCGGAGGAAGCTTGGTAAACGTCTCAGAAGGCCGGTGGCCTTTCGAGCGTTCTGAGACGGTCCGCCCCTTCTCACTGTCCCCCCTACTGACCGTTTACAAGAGTTTCGCAAAATAAAGAGAGCATGAGCATGCGCGTCTGCAGATTGAGGGCCACATCATGAGCAAGCGAGAGCGAGTGGGCCATGCATAAGCAAGCGAATGCAAGCGAGAATGAGTGGGCCAGAGCAAGCGAGCATGACCGTGACCATGACCGTGGCCATGACCATGAACAAGCGAGAGTGAGTGGGCCATGGCAGAATGGCGAACCCCCGTTAGGCGCACGGGGCCCCGTACAATGTCAGTAGACTCGCCAAAAGTGTAGCTGTGCGGAACCGCAGGTCTTATTATCTACCTGTTGGTACCAAAATCCATTCATCTCACGATTTACCGATACAGAAAACAATACCTTTCGATCTCACGATCTACCCACCGATGTACATGTCTACCGGCATCACGATCTAGATACCGAACTCAATATCAACACACTTATCGAAAAACTGTCGATATATCGGTACCACTATCTACGGGTTTCAAAATACATCGATCGACATCCGCAAGACACCCACACGCCAACTGCGGGACAGTCGCGGGACAACCACCGGACAACAACGGGACAACAATTTAAAAACCCATAGGTCTCACAGTCAATCTACCGGTATCACGATCCATCTCACTGCAGACATCGCGCTACCAGAAGGCACACTGAGTAAGGAACGAAGGGGCGTTTCTGGCCACTCCGAGCTTCGGTCACAGACCTGTTCCACGACATGATTATAAGGAACGGCCCGAAAACCCGAGCCCCTCCTGAGCCCAAAGCGGTCCTTACTTCAACGTCTTGACTGTATCGCTCGGCGCAAACCATCGGAACAACCATCGGGACACCGATCAGGGCAACAATCGCGACAACCATCGGGGCAACCGTCAGGACAACCATCAAAACATCCATCGGCACAACCGTCCAACCATCGGGACAACCATCGGAACAACCATCGCGCCAACCATCGGGATAACCATCGGGACAATCATTTGAAACCCAACGGGACAACCATCCGGACAATCGTCGGGACAACCATCGGAACAACCATGGGGACAACAAGCGGGACAATCATCGCGACAACCATCGGGACAATCATCGGGACAATCATAGCTGACAGCCATCGCGACAACCATCCAGACAGCCATCGGGACAATCATCGCTGACAACCATCGCTGACAATCATCGCGACAACCATCGCGACAACCATCGGGACAACCATCGGGACAAACCATCGGCTCAACGATCGGAACGACCATGGGACCAACCATCGCGCCACCCGTCGGGATCACCATCGGGTCAACCATCGGGATCACCATCGGGACAACCATCGGGGCAACCCTCGCGACACGTGGGACAACCGTGAGCAACGGCGCAAACACCGGGCGCATCTCTCTTTTTTTTCCGGCAGCGTAAATCTGACAGGGGCAGGAACTCGCAACTTCGCTCCGACCGCACGCGCGGCACGAACGAAACGAAACCATTTGCCAATTGGGGCACCTTACGTTTCACACGGTCAAGCCAACGATCTATCCAACTGTCTACCGAACCTTTGAAAGAGCGTGTTCTACCGCTGCTGGCGGAAAACCGGGGGGGGTCACTACCGGTTCGAACCCCTCCCCCCCCCCCCGCTCCGGAAAACCGGGGGGGGTCACTACCGGTTCGAACCCCTCCCCCCCCCCCCCAGCTCATCATGAAAAGGGGGGGGGGGTCACTACGGTTCGAACCCCCCCCCCTCCCCCCCCCCCCCTCGAAAACCGGGGGGGGTCACTACCGGTTCGAACCCCCCCCCCCCCCGAAAACCGAGTGGGGGTGCGGACAGTGGTGGGGACGGTGTTGGTGGGGACAGTGGTGAGGGGATAGCGGGACAGTGGTGGGGACAGTGGGACAGTGGGACAGTGGTGGGGACGGTAGTGGTGGGGACAGTGGTGGGGACAATGGTGGGAACAGGGGGGGACAGTGGACAGTGGTGGTGACGGTGGTGGTGGGGACAGTGGTGTGGGGACAATGGGAATGAGGTGGAAACAGTGGGACAGTGGAGGGTACAATGGTGGTGGGGACAGTGGTGAAGGCGGTGGCGAGGACGGCGGTGGGACAATGGGACAAAGGTACAGTGGGGACAGTGGTGGGGACAGTGGGGACAGTGGTGGGAACAGTGGGACAGCTCAGTGGGACAGCGGAGGAGTCACTGGGACAGTGGGGACAGTGGGGATAGTCGGGCAGTGGTTGGGGCCGTGGAGACAGTGGGGAGAGTGGAACCGTGGTGGGAACAGTTCTGGGGACAGCGGGGACAGTGCGACAGTGGTGGGGCACTGGTGGGGACAGTAGGGGCGGTGGTGGAACCAGTGGGGACAGCGGTGGTGAGGACAGTGGTGCTGGGAACACCAGTGGGGGATGTGATGCGGACGGTGGTGGGGACCGGGAGTCGTTTGCTGGCGGTGAAAAAGGGGGGGGGAGGGGGGGGTGGGGGGGAGGGGGGTTCGAACCGGTAGTGACCCACTCCGGTTTTCCGGATCGAAGGGTAAGGGGGGGGGGGGGGGATGGGGAGGGTTCGAACCGATCCGGGAGGGGGGGGGGAGGGGGGGGTTCGAACCGGTAGTGACCCCCCCGGTTTGTGAGCGGGAGGGGGGGGGGGGGCGGGAGGGGTTATCTGGGAGGAGGGGGGTTTTGCCGGGGAAGAGGGGCGCGGGGGGGGGGGAGGGAGGGGTTCCAGCAGGGGGGGGGGGGGATTTTCGGGGGTGGGGGGGGGGGGGGGGCGACCCCCGGGTTCCGGAGGAAAAGGTGGGCAATTTTCCACAGTAAAGCGGCGGTGGATCACGCTCTCTCGAACCTTTTAACGAACAATCTAGAACGATCTAGCGAACGAGATAATTACCGTTCAGATTACACAACACGCTACCTAATCATCGAACTGACGATCTACCGAATGATCGACATGTAACAACTAAGCACGGGACAACACCACAATCCGAGAAACAATTACGGAACAACCTGAGGACGCCCACGGGACAACCTGTGACAACCCCAGGACAATTCGCGAGCAACGCGCCGGGTAAAGGGTGGGCAACAGTCTGACGTAGCACGCCCCTCGGGCAAAACATGCCTCCCGCCCTCGCGCGGCTTCGCCCCGCCCGCACGCACGACACGCCTACGTACCCGAAAACGATGTCCTGGTTGGGGGCACTTCGCCCTCACCCCTCTACCTCTACCTCTGGTGTGATTGAAAGCGCTGTGCCAAGAGCTGGCACGAATCCACCTGGTGATGACAACGACAATCCACACGCAAAGCAAACGACCATCTTACCAACATGGGATCGTCCGTCCGCTCGGATTGCCACCCGCCGCGGACGAACACCTGGAACGAGGGGCCCGCAATTCACAAAAGACTCACAAGACTCGGCCTTACAGCAGGCCGCACCTCTCCGGCGGCAAGACTACATAGACCAATCAAGATTGACTCCATCATCCCTCGGTGCCATCCCATTTGCGGTAATTCTGTATGTCGAAACGGAGTGCGCGCGGCCCGAGAAGTACATCGATTGTACATATGACCAGACCCCCCTTAATTATCTTTCATCCACCTGCCCCCTTATGTACCATGTTGCTATACAAAAAACTAAGTTGGGTAGTCAAAGCCGCACGTGACCCTGCTGTGACATTCGCAATGCAGACAATGCTGGACACAACAGCGCATAGCCCAGCCACGCAATACCGCCAATTGAAGGTGTCCCGAGCTGGTAACGTGTCTGGCGCTGAGGTGAGAGCACCATTCCGAGCTTAGAATGGGTCCGTTCAGAACAGCACCAGTTCGAACTTGGAACGCGGCCAGCGCTAAGGTGAGAGGACCATTTCGATTTTAGAACGTGTCCGTCCAGAGCACCAATCCGACTTGGGAACGTGGCTGGCGCTAAGGTAAGAGCACCACTCCGATCTGGGAACGTGCATGGCGTTAAAGCGATCGCCTTGTTCCAGGGTGTGAAAGTCGCTCATGCTCAGGCGACAGTACCAGGCCGAGCCGAGGTGAGCACTTGTAAATCACACGATCCTGCCAAGATTTGGAAATGCGCGCCGGCTGAGACGGCGGCGCGATGCAGGCGTGAGACTGACTACTAGTTGACTGGCGGGGTCCTGGTGGGGCCCTGGTCGGGTGTTGTCAGGGTAGAGGCAGGGCTGTGGTAGGATCGTGGTGGTAGGAGGCCCTAGCAATTCGGTGCTGGCGATATGGCCGGCGCTAGGTCGAGCTGAGACGGCAGGGAGGGATCCAGACTGGGATCATGGCTGCCGATGAGGAGACAGCACCATTCCGAGCTAGAAGCATGGGAAATGCTACGTCGCAGAGCGAGAGAACTACTCCGAGCAGAAGGCGCCAGCCCTACGTCGAGCTTGAAGCGCGGCTGGAGCTCAAGCGGCAGAACTATGCCGAGCTGGGAATGCGGCCGGCGCCTGCGGTGGTACTCCATACGGGGTCACGAATCGCGTGAAAGGTGTGCCGAAATAAAGATAAGTGGGGCGCCAACATATCAGCTAGTCCCGAGCAGGAATGTGGACGGCACTATGTCGAGCTAGGAGCGTAAACATGCCATAGAGGAACCCGGTTGAAACACGGCGGCGGTGGTGGAATCCACTTTGACGTGACGGGGCGGCCTGAAAAGATAGGTGGAGTTTGTATTGTATCGGCGTTGACTAACTTTAGAGCCGTTCCTAACTGATCATGGTCGTTTCGGCGAAATTTATTTTCGCTTCGCGCACGGA
>CAUYUJ010016055.1:64782-82282 GCA_963575745.1 Prorocentrum cordatum | reverse complement strand
ACGCCCAAGATGGCCCAAGACTGCTCCAAGAGCGAAAAGGCGAGAAAGCACAAAACATTGAGTTTCCTTAGGTTTTGGAAGGATTTTGGCCTCTTGGGGGGGCCCAAGAGGCGATCCGAGGCACTCTAGAGGGGCGAGGCTAATTGAGGCTCCCCCCTTCTTTGATATATATTCCCAACATGGCCCCAAGAGCGCCCCGAAGGCTCCCAAGAGCGCCCCAAGAGCGCCCCAAGAGCGTCCCAAGAGGGCCCCAAGAGGCGCCCAAGATGCCTCCAAGAGGCTCCCAAGAGACTCCCAAGAGGCCCCAAGAGAATCCAATATGGCCCAAGACGGCTCCAAGAGCGAAAAGGCGAGAAAGCAAAAAACAATGATTTTCTGTAGGTTTTGGACGGGTTTTGGCTTCTTGGGGGGGGGCCCAAGAGGCGACTCGAGGCACTCTAGAGGGGCGGGGCTAATTAAAGCTCCACCCTTCTTTGATAGATCTCCTCCAAGATGGCGCCATGAGCACCCCGAAGTCACCCAAGAGCGCCCCAAGAGCGCCCCAAGAGAACCCCAAGAGGCTCCAAGAGACGCCAAGAGGCGCCCAAGAGGCCTCCAAAAGGCTCCCAAGAGACCCCCAAGAGGCCCCAAGAGGCTCCCAAGATGGCCCAAGAAGGCTCCAAGAGCGAAAATGCGAGAAAGCAAAAAACATTGATTTTCCATAGGTTTTGTAAGGATTTTGGCCTCTTGGGGAGCCCAAGAGGCGACTCGAGGCACTCTAGAGGGGCAGCGCTAATTGGGGACCCCCCCTTCTTTGATAGATCTCCTCCAAGATGGCCCCAAGAGCGCCTCGAAGGCTCCCAAGAGCGCCCCAAGAGCGTCCCAAGAGGGCCCCAAGAGGCCCCAAAAGGCTCCCAAGAGGCCTCCAAGAGGCCCCCAAGAGACCCCCAAGAGGCCGCAAGAGGCTCCCCGAGATACGCAAGAGGCCCCCGGGACCGCCAAGAGGCCCCAAAGACGGCCCAAGAGGCCCCCAAGCTCGCCATTGTCCTCCTCCTCCTCATCTTTTTCTTCCTCCTCCCTCCTCCCCCTCCCCCTCCTCCGCCTCCTCCTTCTCCTCCTCCTCCTCCTCCTTCTCGTCCTCCTCGTCCTCGCCCTCCTCCATCTCCTCCTCCTCATCTTCCTCCTCCTCCTCCTCCTCCTCCTCCTCCCCCTCCTCCTCCTGCTCCTCCTCCTGCTCCTCGTCTTCCTCCTCCTACTCCGACGACGACGACTCCTCCTACATCCTCCCCCTCTTGGGGCGTATGGCGGCTCAACCCGCTCTTTGTTCTTCTGCATGCTCCCCCGCTTCCCTCATCACCTCCACTCCCCTGGGGCTCATTTCTGGACGGGCTGGTGGGGATACGCGAAGCGTCTAGAATTCACTACTCACTACTCACTACTCCCTACTCCCAACTCCGTACTCCCTACACAATTTCTCCAGCGCAGAAAGAAGAAGCGAGAGAGGCCCCCTCCCCGGCTCCCTTTCCGGCGCAGAGGGGAGAGGAGGGGGGGGGTCCGGATCCCCCCCCTCCCCCTCAAGGGAGAGGGGGGGAGGGGGGGGGGTCGGACCCCCCCCCTCCCTTTAAAAAAAAAAAGGGGGGGAGGGGGGGGGTGGGGCGCGAAAATCTCACCCCCCCTTTGAAGGGGGGGAGGGGGGGGGTTCTGCGAGCACACCCCCGCTTTTCAATTACAGGGTGATCCAGTGGCGCGCTTTCGATCATTAGCGGTCGAATGTTACTACAGCTGCGTTGCTTTAGAAAATATTACGATGTGGCGCGATGCAGTGCGTTGCACTGCTCACGCTTTCTTCGCGGCGCCCCGATATGTTCCTTACCGCTGCTTTGCATAGCTCTGCGTCGCGCTGCACTGCACTGCATTGCGCTGAATCGAGATGCTTTGCGTTGCCTTGCTGTGCAGTGCTGTGCTGTGCCCTGAATTTGTATCGCACTGCATTGCGCTGCTTCTTAAGACGGAGGGGTACCCTCGGGAAGTGGAGAGGGATGCGGGCTCCCCAAGGAACGAGGAACTGGGAATGTCGCTCCAATGAGCCCGATGAAGTGGGAGTGTCGCTCCAATGAGCACGACCTCGACGCTCTACTGCCACTAGCCTTCTGGTATAGAAGCAGCTGGGACTCCTCAGATAAATCCCACCTGGAGAAAAAATGCACATCCCTACAACATCAGCGCGTGCTCACTATCAGTCGGCGGCGAGCGAGGGGTGGAAGTGAGAAGGAGACGACCTTCTCAGAAGGTTCGGAAGGCCCCAGGCCTTCTGAGAAGTTTTCGAAGCCTTCACCCAAGACCAAAGAAACTTCTCAAAGGCGCGAGGGCTGGTGAGAAGTGACGCCGCCTTCTGAGAAGGCCTCCTCCTTCTCATTCCCCCCCTTCGCTCGCCACCGAATCAGACCTTTTCTCCTCCTTCGCGCTATTTCGCCGGTTCTGTGGCATTGTGTAGCTCAACACCCCAAGGCCCTTGCTGGCGATTGTGCGCCGCAGGCTGGACGTTAGCAGGGGTATTGGAAACCATGGCGACCCGCCCGACAATCGAGTCCGGAACCAAACTTCGCAAGACTGTACTGGGAAGGCGTGCGCGGAAGCAAGGCAAGCTCCAGCGGCGGAACTCACAGCAACTGCCCAAACCACGGGCGAGTCTGTCTCCCTAGAGGCCAGACGACAACTGCGGCGCAAGCGGGTGCGGCGCCACAAAAAAGTGAAAGAACAATGTGCAACATACTGTCGCGGTACAAACATTTACCTAGCGTTCTAACTCTAGGTCAGCAGCTTGGACGAGAGAGAAGCGAACCGAGAGGGCTGAGCAGCCACGCGCATGTGCCGGATGGAAAGATGCGTGGGTATGTTGACAAGGAGGCGCCCAGCGAACGACACATATCATCAAATCGCGGCAACACACAAGCGCACCACAAACCCTGACGCCCGCGTGACCGAGGGGTGATTTGCACAGAGACATTCCAAATCGAGTCGAATCGAGATGGAACCTGTTCGGCGCTTGATCCACGTTGCGCTCTTCCTCTTCCGTCATAAGGTTAGTCTCCTCGTCGCACCAGTTGTCACGACAGGGCGGTTGGCTTTAAAAATTGCGCTCTCATACGCCTGCCCAATCACAGAAAAGTGCAAGTCCACGGTCGACGGCTTTCCTTTCGCAGTGAGTCGGGCACTCGCCCTTTTCGAAGATGTCTCGCACGAGACTGCCTGAGAAGGCGGGTCGTTCTCATGTGCCCGCGCCGCCCTTTTCTCGTCGCCGTCGTCGCCGTCACCGTCGTCCTATTTGCCGTTGCGGGCGCTGCCGTCGTCGCGTACCTGACTGGGCTTCTCTCGCCTGACGATGGGCTCGGCGACCGGAGTGGACGGATTCCCAGGCCCCCCCTGCCGGAAGTCTGCAGGGCCGCGTGCCGAGGCACACGTGCCCCTGGCAAGAGAGCCCGGCATCGAATCGACAAGTCGGAACGGCGATCGACACGAATCGGATCGGCGGAAGTCGGCAGCCGCGTCGGAAACTCGGATCGGCGGAAATCGGCAGGCTGGCAGGCCTCCAAGAAGACATCGGAACCGAGATCGGAATCCCAAGTCGGATCGACCAAGGCCACGCTAACGGCGATGTTGCTTAACGGTGATGGTGGGAACGGAACTGTAGGAGGTCACGAAGCGCACTTCCCTACACTTCCGATCTGCGGATGCATCAAACGAAAACGACACAGCGAATTGCAGGAAAGCACGAGGCGCGCGCTCCCACAATACCGAAACCTGCATCACCGTTACCTGCATCGCCGTCAGCGCGTCCACGGATCGAATCGCAACCGTAAGCCACCGAAGTCGAATCGAATCGGCATCGGCACCGAGCCCTGCACATGCCCCCGGCCACGAAACTTCTACCCCCGAGGGGGTCGAGCCGCCCACTGCCGCCCAGAGTTGTTGCGCACATTGCCGGGCTGCCTGGAGAGCGTCTCTGTACTTTCGGCGATGACGGGCCTCATGGAGGAGGGGGGAATCGGGGGCGACGACGGGAGCGAATAGCCCAGAGGAGAACAATACACGTATCCGGGGGCGCCAATGGTCCATGCCTTCGGCGAGGCGCCCAGGCGAATACGTGTAATGCCCGCCCCTGGACTACTCGCCCTTATCGTCGTCTCCGAAGGCGTGGGGCGGAGGGGGGTATGACGTAATGCCCCCCCCCGCCGTGTGACTCGGGCACCACATTCGTGCCCGCGCGCACGACGACGACGACGACGACGACGACGACGACGACGACGACGACGACGACGACGACGACGACGACACGACGACAACGACTGCGGACCAGACTCCCACGAGGGTTCCTATGCGGACACCTATGCGGATCCCGATGTGCACGGCGGCAATGCCCGGAGCGCACTGGGGGGGGGGGGAGCGTTACGTCAGCGGGGGCCATGACGCCCGTCATGCCCCAAGCAATAAAGAAACACTCTCCTGTGGCAGGCCGCACCATACCGCGCCGGCGCAGAGCACTGTGCGCGGCGACCTGCCGAGCACGGCCAGGAAAGCCGTCACGTGTGACTCTTGTCACCCCGAGGAGGAGAAGGAGGAGGAGGAGGAGGACGAGGAGGAGGAGGAGGACGAGGAGGAAGAAGAAGGTGAGAAGGAGGAGGAAGGCCGTAACGCGTGACACCGGCACACCCACAAGAAACGTGACATCGTCTAGTGTGCCAAGCGCCGCTGCTCTGCGGCCGCAACGGCGGTGGGCCCGGCCGGCCCGGCAAGCGGGCCCGGCACGCGGGTGCCAAGTTTTGGGCTCGCGGCACGGCATGGCACGCGGGCTCCGAACGGCACGCCACTGGCACAACACGACCTTCGCGGCAACTTTTTCCGCATCTTTGAAACCAGGACCCCCGTTTTCATAACAGGTCAGGCCGCTGTGCAGCATTTGCTGCTTCAAGTTGCTCTGGGCAAGCAGCACAACATAAACGAACAGCTCGTTCGTTTGCTTTCAGTGAGCGCGGCCACCTTCCATCCCTGGCCCAAGCCCGGGGGCCACGACTCTGGAGGGACCGCAGACCTGGTCTCCTGGTCTCCCACAAGCTCTCCCTCCTCGTCTCCCTCCGCGTCCTCCTCGTCCTCCTCTTCTTGCTCCTGACGATGTTCCTGATCATGCTTCCCCTCATGGTGCTGTTGTTTCTAGCCCTCCTCTTCCTCCTGATCCTACTCCTCCTTCTTGTCCTGGGACCACGAGCGTGAAGTCATTGGAGCGAGGCGCCAGGGGAGTCCAAAAATGCTACGGAGCAGGCATTCCAAACAACGAGACCATGCAAGACGTCCTATGCGCTGGTCGCGACACCTAGACGTGCAGCGAGCACGTCATTCCAACGTCGGCTCTTCTGCATGGCTGTACCTCATTCGTGCCCCCTTCCTCTTACTTGATGTTGCACTAAACTCTCCTGCAACATTTGTGCTGCAAGGTGTTGGATACATGTTGGTTGTGTTTTTTTATGATGCTCCCCGTTCGCTTCCTCCCCTTCCTCTCCTCCTCCTCTTCCTCCTCCTCTTCCTCCTCCTCCTCCTCTATCCCATCCTCCTGCACGCGGAGTAGCTGGAACTCTTTTTCTCCGAACTACTCCGCCCTGCTGCGCTATTGACGAAGGCAACTTGGAAGAAACTTTCTTCACGGTGATGTAGGCTACACGATCCATGGGTTGCGCCATCCACGGATTATGCCATGTTCCAATCATGGGTTGCGCCGTCCGTGGGTTGCGACATGGCTCGTGGCATAAGCTGCACGACCCATGGGCTGCGCCATCCACGGATTGTGCCATGCTCCATCCGTGGGTTCCGCAATCCGTGGGTCGCGCCACGGGTTGCGCCACTGGTGCCGTAGGTTTTGCGCCATCCGCAAGGTGCGCCAGAGGTTGCGAGCCCTGCTGCCGAATAGTACCAGGCCTGCGAATGGTTGCGCCGTGGGTTGCGCCCTCGGCGGTCGACAATGATACCGCCTGCGATTGGCTGCGCCACAAGTGGAGCACTCGGCGGCCGAGATTACAACGGCCTGCTGTTGATTGCGGCATACAGTAAGCTTTCCTCTCGGCGACGAAGTATGGCACGGCCTGCTGATGCGTGCGCTATGAATGTCCTTATCGGCGGCCAGTGCTGAAACGGCCTGCTTCTGGTTGCGCCATAAGTTGCGCACGTGACGGCCGAGAATGACCCCGCCTGCTCTTTGGTTGCGCCACAGCACAGGTTGCGCACTCGGCGGCGGAAGATCAAACTGCCTGCTATGGTTGCGCTCCCGACGGCCGATGAAAAACTGCCTGCTAAGCGGTGCGACCAGTCAGCCAGTCAGTGAGTCAGTTCAGTGTACCTGGCAGAACACAAAAGTCGGGCTACGCCCGAAATGACCCCGATGTTTGGTCGCTAGCTCACCTCAGTAAGGGGGCCCCACGACGGCTCAAAAACGCCTCAAGTGACTCCATCCAGCAGGACCTCAACTAATGGGGGGAGGGAAGGGAAGGCAATGTAAGTAAGAGAAGGGGCAGGAGAAGGAAGAAGGAAGGGGAGTAAGAGGAACGCAGCCCGTTGGGGTTGATGACCTCTTACCACTTGGGAGCTCCCAGGGCGGCCCGAGGCACTGCTGGGAGCAGTGAGCCGACAAGCTGTGCGAGCTGCAAGCTGCGCCGTCACGCGTCGAGCCAGCCCGGCAAGCTTCGGCCTCGGGGGAAAGCAACCGACGGCCAGAAGGTGCTCTGCGCAAGCCGTGTCTGTCATTGTCCTACTCCTCCTCCTCCTCCTCCTCCTCCTCCTCCTCCTCCTCCTCCTCCTCCTCCTCCTCCTCCTCCTCCTCCTCCCCCTCCCCCCCTCCCCTCCCCCTCCCCCTCCCCCTCCCCCTCCCCCCACCTCGCCTTTCAAGATCTCTGAACTGACGCACGTATGCCAGCCAGGCGGCAACGGCAGAGGTGGGAGAAGGGGCCGAACCCAGAGTGTCACATACAGATGCGCATGGCAGGAGTTCGTATACGCCTACACAAGCAACCACACACACATACACACTAGCGAACTCGTACACCTACATACAGACCCTACACACGGGGAACAACGAATGGCATAAAGACAAACTTTCGGAGGTCCTCTCGGATTTGCGCGAAAGCCCTGGCGACGGGACGGGGTGGGAACGAGCGGGCATCACGGCCGGCTCAAAAATCAAAAGAGGTATCGTAGCCTCAACACTGCCATTCTATCCACTCACGGATCTACTTCTCACTACAACATCATTGACATTGTTACAAGCGTACGGCAAGTTCGTGTCGTGACAACCCCGGCATTGGTTTCTGACACCGCGAGGATCGTTCAGCCATGAACGATCGGACGTTTCCGAGACGTCCGACCGTACAGCATCGACCGATTCTGGGTCGCCAGCGGCGTTAAACGTTGAACGCTAGCGGCGGGGTCGCCGCTGGTCGAAACCACGCGAACCTACCGTAGCAGTAGGTCGGGCATCTCCCCCTACAGGCGGATTGTGGACAAAAAACAAAAAAGTCAAACATTCCAGAAATAAAAAAGATATGCTGGAAAAGTCGACCCCTGACTATTTCTGGACCATTTTTGGATGTTCCTCCTGTGGAGGGAACGGCCCGACTTAACCGTAGCATGCTCTCCCCCCTCCCTGGCGCGCGGAGCGCTCCAGGGGTGGCGCCGGAGGCGCCGCCCGGGAGCTCTGGCGCCGATCCGAGCCACCAGCGCGGGCCTCCGAAGATTACATGCTTGTCGTCCTCTGGTTCCCCTGACGGGGCTCGACCTGTAAACTGTGCGCTTCGTTTTCGTTTTGCTTGCGCTTTCCCTCGGTCTGGAGCGCGTGTTTCTTTATTCGCGGCGATGGCGGGCGTTTCGGGGGGGGGCGGGGTGGGCGGGGGGCATAACGTAGCGTCCCCCCAACGTCCGCGCGCACGACGACGACGAGCGAAGACGTTGACGACGACGACGACGACGGCGACGACGACGAGCGACCACGAACACGAACACGACCACGCCGACGCCGACGCCGACGGCGACGCCGACGACGCCGACGACGCCGACGACGACTACGAGCGACGACAACAACGACGACGACGACAACGACAACGACGAGCGACGACGACGACGACGACGACGAGGACGACTGACAACGAAGAGCGACGACGACGACGGCGAGCGACGACGACGACGACGACGACTACGACGACGACGACGACGAAGACGACGACGACGGCGACGGTGACGACGACGACGACGTCGACGACGACGACCGACAACGAAGAGCGACTAGGAGTTGTGGCGAGCACATGCCTGCGAAGGCGTCGTTGCCTCCACGTGGCGTATGAGAGGTATGCTCCTTACCTCCCTCCTCCATCCTCGCCCTCGTCCTCGTCGTCATCGTCGTCGTCGTTGTCGCCCGTCTCCTCCTGTTGCCTACTGCTCTCTCTCTCTCTCTCTCTTTCTCTATCTCTCTCTCTCTCTTTCTCTCTCCTACGACTTGCCCGCGACCACCGCCCCTATGCGGATCTCTATATGCGGATAACTGGGGTCGGAGGATCGCGCCGCATAGCCGATGCATCAGCGATGCACCGGCGACGTCGGCGGTGCATCGGCGACGCTGGCGTGGAGAGGAAACACGGGCTCCATATCGAGCCCGATCGCCGATGCATCGGCGATGCGGCGCGATCCTCCGACCATCTGCTCGGACCCCATCTGGGAGGCCTGGGAACTCAGACCTGTGTGCATTTTTGCGCTAGGCAAACTCAAGGTGCTCAGCATGTGGCGTTCCGCTGGTGCACAAAAAAACGACTCAGACTCAGTGGTGAACGAATTTATGTGAATTACAGTAGGCGGCAGGCTGGCCCGTATGGTAGAAGCCCCCCCTAATGTAGCAGATCCCCAACTTGACCTGATCCAGGCACTGTCGACACTGCGCCAAAGCGAAACTAACCCATCAAAGTTAACGTGGCCAACGGCTCGGCGACGCCAGTGTGTGACGCGCGCGCGGCGTAGCAGATGATGCACCAGAGTCGGGCGACTCAGCAACATGCAATGCAAAAGTGCTAACTGTATCACTGATCCCTCTTCAGCTCCAATGATTGGCAGCGAGTGCGGGAAAGAAGTGAGAAGGGGCGGGCCTTCTAAGAAGGCTCAGAAATCCCCCAAACTTCTGAGACATAACAAGACATCTTCTAAGCCGTCCCCGAAAACACAAACAACTTGTCAGAAGGCGCGACGGCTTCCGAGAAGTCCAGCCGCCTTCTGAGAAGGCAGGCCTTCTCCTTCTCACTTCCCCCCCCTCGATCGCCGCCGAAATTTGGGAAACCAAAAGGTTCTGATACTGCTATTCCCTGGACCTCTCCCGTGGTGCGTTCTGACTAGAGTTTCGATGCGAATCTAGCGGTGGCGACGAGGACCTCCCAGGAGGTCGAAAAAGGGGACAACGATGAGAGGGTAGCGGCATCAATATCTTTTCTTCCTTCGAGAAATGAAGAAACTTGCCAGCGCTGAGGGGAGAGCTCAACAGGTACAGGAAAGGCTGGGGAAAAGCTGGACCTGTTAGACGCCTCCTAGATAGGGTCCGAGTAGATGGGGTCGGACAATCTCGCCACATAGCCGATACATCGGCGATAAATCGCCAATGCATCGGCCTTGCATCTGGGAGGCCTAGACCTGTGCGTCTTCCTTGTACTGGTTCCTCCTCCTACTCCCTCCTCCGCCTCCTCCTCCTCCTACTCATCCTTTCCTCCTCTTCCTCCGCCTCCTCCTCCACCCTCCTCCACCTCCCTCCTCCCTCCCTCCCCCATCCCTCCCGTCCCTCCCCCTCCCACCTCCTCCCTTCCCTCCTCCACCTCCTCCTCCTCCTCCTCCTCCTCACCACCTCCTCCTCCTCCTCGCACTCCTCCTCCTCTCCTCCTCCTCCTGCTCCTCTCCGCTCTGCCCTGCCTCGCTCCTTGCTCCTGCTCCTCCTCCCTGCTCCTGCTCCTCCTCCTCCACCTGCTCCGCTCCTGCTCCTGCTCCTTCTTCCTGCTCCTGCTCCCTGCTCTGCTCCTGCTCACTGCTCCTGCTCATCCTCATCCTCATCCTCATCCTCATCCTCATCCTCATCCTCATCCTCATCCTCATCCTCATCCTCATCCTCATCCTCATCCTCATACTCATCATCATCATCATCATCATCATCATCATCATCATCATCATCATCATCATTATCATTATCATCATCCTCATCATCATCATCATCATCATCAGCAGCAGCAGCAGCAGCGGCATCGTCGTCATCGTCATCATCGTCATCATCGGCATCATCATCACCATCATCACCTATCATCTCATCATCATCGTCATCACAATCATCATCATCATCTCATCATCATCCGGCATCAATCGGCATCATCATCATCAAACAGCACAGCATCACCATCACATCATCATCCTCATCATCATCCTCATCATCATCATCCATCAATCATCACATCGCCATCATCATCATCTCATCGCCATCTCATCAGTATAATCATCAATCATCATCAACATCATCAACATCATCAGGATTCAGCATCATCAACCTTATCGCAAGCACGGCAGCAGCATCATCTCAGCATCAGTATCAGCATCAGCAATCAACATCAGCATCATCATCATCATCATCATCATCATCGTCATCATCGTCATCATCATCACCATCGCCATCATTATTATCATCACCAGCATCACCATCGTCATCATCATCGCCATCATCAGCATCATCAGCATCAGCATCAGCATCAGCATCAGCATCAGCATCAGCATCAGCATCATCATCATCAACATCATCATCATCATCATCATCATCATCCTCATCCTCATCCTCATCCTCATCCTCATCCTCATCCTCATCATCCTCATCATCCTCATCATCCTCATCATCCTCATCATCCTCATCATCATCGAAAGAGCGTGTTGTACCGCTGCTGGCGGAAAACCGGGGGGGGTCACTACCGGTTCGAACCCCTCCCCCCCCCCCTCAGGAAAACCAGGGGGGGTCACTACCGGTTCGAACCCCTCCTCCCCCCCCCCCAGTTCATCATGAAAAGGCGGCGGGGGTCACTACCGGTTCGAACCCCCCCCCCGAAAACCGGGGGGGGTCACTACCGGTTCGAACCCCTCCCTTCCCCCCCCTCGAAAACCGAGTGGGGGTGCGGACAGTGGTGGGGACGGTGTTGGTGGGGACAGTGGTGAGGGGACAGCGGGACAGTGGTGGGGACAGTGGGAGTGGGACAGTGGTGGGGACGGTAGTGGTGGGGACAGTGGTGGGGACAATGGTGGGAACAGGGGGGACAGTGGACAGTGGTGGGGACGGTGGTGGTGGGGACAGTGGTGTGGGCACAGTGGGAATGAGGTGGAAACAGTGGGACAGTGGAGGGTACAATGGTGGTGGGGACAGTGGTGAAGGCGGTGGCGAGGACGGCGGTGGGACAATGGGACAGAGGTACAGTGGGGACAGTGGTGGGGACAGTGGGGACAGTGGTGGGAACAGTGGGACAGCTCAGTGGGACAGCGGCGGAGTCGGTGGGACAGTGGGGATAGTCGGGCAGTGGTTGGGGCCGTGGAGACAGTGGGGAGAGTGGAACCGTGGTGGGAACAGTGGTGGGGACAGTGGGGACAGTGCGACAGTGGTGGGGGCACTGGTGGGGACAGTACGGACGGTGGTGGAACCAGTGGGGACAGTGGTGGTGAGGACAGTGGTGCTGGGAACAACAGTGTGGGATGTGATGCGGACGGTGGTAGGGGCCGGGAGTCGTTTGCTGGCGGTGAGTGGTCGGGGGGGGGGGGGGTCGACCGGTAAGTGACCTCCCTCCGGTTTTCCGAGATGGGGGGGGGGGGGCGAAAGTGACCCCCCCCCGGTTTTTCTGGATCCGAGGGGGGGGTGGGAGGGGTTCGAACCGGTAGTGTGCACCCGCCCGGTTTTCGAGCTCGAGGAGGGGGGGGGGGTTAGGGGAGGGGGGGGGTTTTGCCGGGGGAAGGGGTGGGGGGGGGGGAGGGGTTCCAGCAGGGGGGGGGGATTTTCGGAGGGGGGGGGGGGACCCCCGGGTTCCGGAGGAAAAGGTTGGCAATTTTCCACAGTAAAGCGGCGGTGGATCACGCTCTCTCTCATCATCAAATCCTCCTCCCTCCTCCCGCCTCCCTCCTCCTTCTCCGCCCTCCGCCATCCTTCCTCCGTGTCTGCGCTTGAGGCTGAGGACTTCGAGGATCCTGAAGTGTGGGCTGGGTGTCATTTTGGATTTTTGGACGAAGACGAGGTCGACCCCTGGGCCGAGGAGGCCAACTTTGGTGACCCTGTCCGTCCTCCCCCGCTCCCTCCCTCGTCGGCCGTCGTGTCGGTCGCCTCTCCTGTGAACGCCGGCAATTGTTTGGGCGATGCTCCTATGAGTCTGGAGGGTCACTCTTCGCCAGTTGTTAGAGCCCCGTCAGATGATAATGTTGAGATCCCCCCCAGCGAGAGCCGGCCTCGTTTAAGTGAGGTGACCCCCGATCCCACTCCCTGCGGTGGAACTCCTCCCGCTGCTCCGCCCTCTGCTGCTGATGCTGTTGCTTTTGCCTTGCCTCATGTCCGTTGGCTTTCGGCTCGAGCCAATTCTGGCTTCCATTCACACTCCCTTGACGACGTATGGAAACCCATCCTACAGTCATTGTCATTCCGTGTTGGAGGCCAGTATGTGCTGGCGGTCAGTGGCGCTTTCTCGGCATGGATTACAGCAGTGGAGGAGATGCATCTGGACGAGCAGGTAGGCGCAGGCCCATCCAGGGCCAGAGGGCCGACCATGTCAGTGCATCGAGTGCGGCAGTCGACTCATTTTCGGGACATGCCCTTCCAGGATGCCATTGCGAATTGGTGGGAGCGCATCTCGGTTGTTGTCGGCAAGGTCGCCAAACATGTTAAGCGTGATAACGGAAAACCCCAAGTTCAAGTGTTGTGTGAAGCAGCTCGTAAGTTAGCAGGCCACTTCCCCGATGGTGTTCAGAAGATGGTTGGCACGCACAAGGATGCGACGTCATGGCCTTTGTGGGTGTCAGTGTTGCAGAGTCTCCATGAGATCCCTTTGGCGCAGCTCGAGTTGTTCACCAAGGAAGCCGCTCGTATTGCTAGCAGGGCTCGGTCTCGGGCACTTTCGGCGTCGTTAGCGGACTTCAAGCAGTGGATTCAGCAGAACGAGTTTACAGGAGGGCTCTTTCGAGCCACCAAGGAGCAGCCGAATAGGAGTCATAGTGTGGTCGTGGACGGCGAGACGGTATGCCATCCCAAGGATGTGGTGGAGCACCGTGCAGAGAAGTATCACAAGCTATGGACATCTCCTGATATGACATGCAGTCAGGCTGTGAAGTTGTTCGAGACCATCCACGCGCGGGCCCGAGAAGAGCCTTTTGGACCCTCTATCTGTAGAAGATATTCGTCGTGCACTGAAGGTGATGAAGGCGCGCGCGGGGATGGGATTGGATCGTTTATCCCCCATCGATCTGGAGAGGCTGCCAGATGCCGCGCTGACTGAATTAGCTCAATTATACAACATGTTTGAGGATTTTCAGACATGGCCTTGGCAGCTCATGGGGGTCGTGGGTAAGTTATTGGCCAAGAAGACCGCAGGCCAGTTTCGCGTCATCGGATTGATCTGCATGATTTGCAGGGTGTGGAGTCTGGCACGCGAACCAGTAGTACAGAGGTGGGCTACCTCCTCTCAGCCCGACTGGGATGCCGCGGTGAAGGGCAACAGCGCCCTTCGCGAGGCGCACATGAAGGCGTTGAACGAAGAGCTGCACACTAGGCTCAAGATGGCCAACGGGCACGCATTGATGGATATTCAGAGCTATTATGACATGATGGAGTGGGATGTTCTTGTCAGGGGGGCCTTTCGGTACGGGTTCCCAGCAGCAATGTTAGGATTGGAACTTCAGATATGTGCAAGCCCGAGGATGCTAGACCAAGGTGACGCGGTGTCGCTCCCCTTCCAGGCCACTCGGAGCATCGTGCAAGGGCTCCGCAGTGGCACGCGCTTTGCGCGGTGCGTCACCAGCCTGGTCATGGAGCGCATGACGGCCATGCATCCTGGACTTTCGGAGCGTTTGTGGATCGATGACCTTTCGCAGTCGGCAGTTGGCTCTGGAGCTCATGTACGACAGGCGCTGATCGACGGCGTTACTTCAACCTCCGACCTCTTGGCAGATGTCAAGCTCACGCTGGCCAACAAGAGCACGGTGTCCTGTTCTTCTATGGCGGATGCTCGTGCTGTGGTCAGGGCTTTGAAGAAGCGTGGCATCGAGATCCAATGTGCCAAGCAGACGGCCTACCTGGGGGTCGATCTCTCGTGTGGGCGTCGGCATGGTCGGGCTACTAGGCAGAAGCGTATGCGGGACACGAAGAAGCAGCATCTCACCATCAAGAGGTTTGCGGCTTCGTCTCGACGGTTTCGTATTTTGAAGAAGGTGGAATTGGCGGGGCCACAGGCAGGTGCTCGGTACGGCCACCAGGTGCTGGGCTTGCCGCAGGCCTCGCTGGTGCAGTTGCGCCGACGGCTGGGCGGAGTTTCTGGTCATAGGCGCGGTCGTTGCCTCACGACTCTGCTCGACATTCGAGCGCCTGGAGCAGATCCAGGGTATGCTCTTCCTCGTCAATGTGTAGAGCAGTGGTTCAAGTGCTGGTTGGATTCCCCGCAGATGAGGCACTCCGTGGGCCTGGTGTGGCAGGATCTGGCGCAGCAGTTTACTTCCACCTTGCCGTCCAATCGGGCTCGCCACGTTCGGGGTCCACTGTCAGCTCGTATTCACTATATGTTGGGAGCCGAGTGGGAGTTGCGATCCCCCACGGAGTGATATCCTCCGACGGGCCCTGATGGACTCCAGCACGGATGGAACTTCGGCTCGCAGGCCTTCGAAGCGTTCGACCAGGCAGGCGAGCTGATCGGTGCCTTTGCTGGCACCCTCCAACAGCAACTTTGGCTGGAGGCCTCCAAGGGCTTCTGCGGGGGCGGCATGGAGCGAGGGGTGGACAACTTCTCGCTGCGGCGCTACCTTTACCAGCTGGAGCGGGCCCCCGAATGCGGTCGGAAGTTGTCGGAACTCATGTTGTGTATTGCTGTGGGCGGGGCCTGGCCTGCGGCGCGCAAAAACGCACAAGGGTACGATATCCCAGCAGAGTGCCGTAGGTGTAGGGGAGGCCCTGAGACGCCCAAGCATAGGTTTTGGCAGTGCGAGTGTAATCGGGACTCCAGAGCTTTTGAAGCCTCAGAGGATCTCATTCCCCGTGCTCTGGCTGAGCCTGATCGTCTCGAATGTTATTGGCTTAGGGGGCTTATCCCGTCTCACATGCTTGAGGTTTCCCCGCCTCCCGACGAAGAGATTTGGATCAGCAGTCACCCCAATGAGGAGTTCGATGGGGAGTTGTTTGGTTGCGGCACTCCTGACATGCCCCTACTCGTGTGGGGAGATGCGTCGGGGGGTGCCGACACCCATTATCCCAGGTTGCGTAGGATTGGTGTGGCTCTCGCCACGGCCCCCTCCGCCGACCCCTCGGCTCAGGGGTATGTGTATGGGCCCCTCCCTGGCAGGCATCAAACGGTGCCGAGGGGCGAGCTTTTCTGTTTTGTCGTGGCCGTCGAAAAATCTCGGGGGCCGTTAGCTTACATTACTGATAATGACCAGGTTTCAATTGGATTCTGGAGTAGGTGGTTTGAGGCTCCCCAGGGCCCCAATGCGGATCTCTGGAGGAGGCTGCGCGATGCTCTGCAAGTGTCGGACCGACACCCAGGCGATGTTTGCGTTCTCAAAGTTCCCTCTCATATAGATGGTGCTGAGGTGGAGGCAAGAGGTCTCCCAGGCCATTTGATTGCAGGTAATGTGTTTGTAGACGCCCTTGCGGGCACTGCCGCCAAGTTGTTCAGCGTCCCCGCTGATCAGCGTGCGAGAGTTCTTCGCATCGAGAGTGAAATCCGCCTCATCCGTGAGAGGCTCTTGAGGGCCACGTTGGAGTCGTGTAAGTTGGACGGGAAAAAGGTCAGGCGCCCTGCTGCCCCTGCTGTTGCCCCTCCCCCTGCACCCTCAGTCGTCGCATTTTTCCAATCGAGTCATGCTGTGGAGCCTTGTGGGAAAAAATGCTCGAGGTGTCATAGTAGTTGCTCTGAGGCGAGCAAGAAGCAGCGGCTATCATCGGAATGTTTCCCTAATTCGGGCGACTGAGCACACTTTAAGGGTCCCTCACGGTCGGCGGTTACACCTCGCTGGGGGCTGGGTCCATCCGTCTCACCAGATGGTTTACCACGAGTCGTTGGCCCTTTGGTTCTGCAAGTCCTGTGGGAGGTTCTTTTCCTGTAACCTTAGAGGGCTTGGCGAGATGTGTTCGTCTCCCGACTCCCCTGTGACCAAGACACGGCGAGTATATCTCGACCGTATCTTCAGGAACCTTTGGCCCAAAGTGCTCAGCAAGGCTGAGCGAGCGGCTCGGGGTCGGTCCTAATTAAGTTGAGGGGGGGGGGGGGGCGGGGCCCCTCAGTGTGTGTGTGTGTGTGTGTGTGTGTGTGTGTGTGTGTGTGTGTGTGTGTGTGTGTGTGTGTGTGTGTGTCAGCGGCGAGCGGCGCGCCCGCGCGCGGCCGCCCCCGACAACGGCTTCCTCACGCAGGACAGCCCACGCACCCGCGCCGCCCGCCCTCCCCCTCGTGTTTCGGATTCGCTTCGCGATCGGTCTCATCTCATCTCATCTCCGCCATCCTTCCTCCTCCTGCTCCCTCCTCCATCCTCCATCCTCCCTCCTCCCTCCGTCCCTCCGTCCCTCCGTCCCTCCGTCCCTCCTCCCTGCTCCCTCCTTCCTCCTCCCTCCTCCTCCTCCTCCTCCTCCTCCTCTCTTCTCCCGCCTCTCAACCCTCCTCCCGTCCTCCTCTCCTCCTCCTCCTCCTCCTCCTCCTCCTCCTCCCCTCATCCTCCTCATCCTCCTCCTCGTCATCCCCTCCTCCTCCTCTTTCCTCCTCCTCCTCCTCGTCCTCCTAGTCCTCCTCGTTCTCCTCGTCTCTCGTCCTCCTCTTCCTCCCGTCCTCCTCTCTCCTCTTCCATCCTCGTCCTCCTCCTTTTCCTGATCCTCCTCCTCCTCCCCTCCTCTTCCTGCCTCGTTCCTCCTCCTCAGCCTCCTCCGCCGCCTCCTCCTCTTCCTCCTCCCTGCCCATTCCTCCCCTCCTCCCCCATTCCTCCTCCCCCTCTTCCCTCCTACTTCCTCTTCGTCTTCCTCCTCCTCTGCCCTCCGGTCCTCCTCCTGGTCCTCCTCCTCCCCCTCCTCCTCCTCAGCTTCTTCCTCCTCCTTCTCCTCCTCCTTCTCCTCCTCCTCCTCTCCCTCCTCCTCAACCTCCTTCTCCATCGCATCCTCATCATCATCCGCATCATCATCCAAATCCTCATCCTCATCCCCATCCTCCTCAAATCCTCCTCCCTCCTCCGTCTCCGCCCTCAGCCCTGCCTCCTCCCTCCTCCC
>CAUYUJ010016055.1:60000-64682 GCA_963575745.1 Prorocentrum cordatum | reverse complement strand
CCCCCGGCTCAGTAGCCGATTGCGACGGAGCCCTGTAGATCCGAAGCTTGACCATACACACGCGCCTCGAGGGACAACACCTTCTGGCACCCTTCCGCGGGCGCCGCCGCCTCCGTGTGGTCATCCTCTCCCAGCAGCCCTCCGACACGATACCCAGTGCGCTGAAGGTTCTTGACGTAGACGTTCAGATAAGGCTGCCCCTTGTCGGTGTGACCGCTGCCGACTTTGAGCTCCACAGGCCCGAGTTTCAGCCACTTCGGCGTCTCGTCACGCACGTCGCGAGGATGAGCAGCTTTGCAAGGTTACCCTTGCATCGTGCCCCTTCGTGTCTCATCCCTGGCCGCTTTCGCTGGCCGCGCCCCGCATGCAAAATGCCCCACCGGGGCCCTTGGATCTTTGTCGCGCAGCCATAATTCTACGGGTGGACTGTGTCACCCCTTCCTTCTAGCGGCGCCCAGAATCCGCCCGGACTGAACAAATCCTATCCGACTTGGGCGTTGCGTAATGGGGAGATCATACATGGGGGGGTGGCGAGGGTTGTCCGAAAGGGTACCCAGCCGGTACCCAACCGAGCCCCCTGGGGCTCCAGAGGGGCCCGAATGGGGCACGAAAGGGGGCCGTTTCTGCCCCCCCTTCTCCTCCTCCTCCTCCTCCTCCTCCTCCTCCTCCTCCTCCTCCTTCTCCCCCTCCTCCTCCTCCTCCTCCTCCTCCTCCTCCTCTCTTCGTCCACTCCTCCTGCCTCCTCTCCTCTCCGCCTCCTCCCCTCCGCCCCCTCCTCCCTCCCCCTCCTCCCTTCGTCCGACTCCCCCTCTCATCATACTCCTCCCTCTCCTCCCCCTCCATCCTACTCCTCCTCTCCTCCCCCTTCTCCGCCTCCTTCCTCTCCTCCTCTGACTCCTCTCCTCCCTCCTCCTCCTCCTCCTCATACTCCTCCTCCTCCTCCTGGCTCCTGCTGTACTTGGCGCCTCCTCCTCCTCCTCCTCCACTCCTCCTCATCCTCTTCCTCCTCCTCTCCCTCCTCCTCCTCCTGCCCCTGCCTGGCTCCTCCTCCTCCTCCCTCCTCCTCCCCTCCTCCTCCTCCTCCCCTCCTCCTCCTCCCCTCCTCCTCCTCCTCCTCCTCTCCTCCTCCTCCTCCCCCCCCCCCCCCCCTCCTCCTCCTCACTCCCTCCCTCCCTCCCATCCGCCTCCCCCTCCTCCTCCCCCGTTTTATGCCCTCCCCATTTTTTTCAGCCGCGCCCCGCCGATCGGGCGCCAGGGCCCCTCCGCCGGCTCAGGACCGGCCTGGTGCTGCAGGAGGGCCGGGCCAGGCTGGCCGCGCAGCTGTCGGAGCTGCAGGCCGCGGCCGTCACGCCGCATCTGCACCGGGTGCTGCGCCCGGGGGAGGGGCGCAGGAATGAAAAAATCATGGCGGAGGGTTTTTTGCTATTTTCGGCTGCCCTCACCGGCCCTCGGGACCGTCAAAAAACGACTCAGGATGAAAAACCGATCCAGGGGAATGGGTCGAGACCACCAGGGGTCGACGTTATGAGAAAAGTATGCACCTTTTTCGCCTCGGCGGCCTCCCTCATCGCCTCTGCCGTCCTACTCCTCCCTCCTCGCTCCAGCTCCCTCCTCCCGCCGCCCTCCTGCTCTCCCTCCTCCCTCCTCCCTCCTTTTCTGCTCGTTCGCCTCCTCCGCTTTCCTCGCTCCCCTTATCTGCCTCCTCCTCCTCCTCCTCCTCCTCCTCCTCCTTCTGCACGCGCCCAAGGTTCAACTGGGCGTACGCGGTCTTTCTGGCCAAGGGCGACGAGACAAAGTCAGATGGTACAGTCAAGCGCGCTGCCACGCACACCCGTCCAATCACATTGAATAATGCTGCCAACAAGCTCATCTGCCGTGCTCTGAACACTCCTCTTCGGCAAGTCAGCGAAACTACCGTAGCTGGGTTCCAACGGGGATTTGTGCCACGGAGGTCGGGATCGACAACATCATAGATCTGGAAAGTAAGCTGCTGCATTGGCTGGTGCAGGATTGTCAGGAGGGGAGCGGGTACATTTTCTTGGATATTGCTGCCGCTTTTCCCTCCCTCCTACACTCTGCCATCCTCCACGTTCTTCGGCGCATGGGAATTCCCGAACTCTTCGTCTGGACCATCCAGAGTCTGTGCGCCGAATGTTGGATAATGGTCTGGTGCCTCCCGGGCATCCGCCAGGGCTGCCCGATCTCTTCGCGCTTACCTTCGACCCTGTCCTCCGAATGCTCGCCTAGCGCATTCGCCGATGACGTTGGGATTGCATGCCGGGACGTGCTCAAAGTCTTCATCAAGGCCCTCGCCGTCTGGGACATGGCCGACGCCGAGCTCGGGCTGCAAGTGCACCGGGGCAAGACCTTCCTGGTCTTCCCGCATGGGGTCATCGAGTCGATGATCAAGATCTTCCTACAAGCGCACGGGCTCCCCGAGGGTTCTTTCCGAGTTCAGACGTGGGGCAAGCATTTGGGGCTCATCCTCGGGCGCTGCGGTGACGAGTTGAGTTGGGAGGGGCCCGTCCAGAAGTACCAACGCATCAACACCACCATGAAAGGCCTCGACCTCGGCTTGACCAAGACGCCACTATCAAAGGCCTCAACCTCGGCTTGACCAAGACACCAGCCCAGTAGAACCAGCGGGCTTTCCCCACCCTCACCTACGTAGGACAATTGAGGTCACCCTCCGTGGCCGTCTTCAGAGCTGGGCGCGATGCACTTCTGCAATCCTGCGGCTGGTTGGGGGACCGCGGAACGCCATCCCCGCCCCAATGGCAGGCCACCTCAAGGACCTCGGGTTCCTGGTCGAAGCACGCCAACTATCACTGGTCACCCAGGCTGCGTAAGACAACTGTGCCATTCAACTGGCCGCGTTTTCACAAGTGGAGTGGTGTTTTATGACGATGATGGTACGAGCAGTGCGCCTCTTGGGAACCGCAGGCCTTTGGAGAGCCGATTGGGGTCTCTCGGAATTCCGTGGATAGCAAGATCTCAGGCTCCTCCGTTTTTCTTCCCTCTGGGGGCCTCTTGGGTCTCCACGGTCGCTCCTCTCCGAACGCTGGAATGTTCCCGTTCGTGCTCCGGGTGGAAGTGTCCTGCTCTCTCGGTTGAAGTTGGTGTTTCTTGGGCCTCTGGGGCCTCTGCTGTCCCCGCCTCTGACTTCCGAGCCCTTCTGAGAATGCGGGGCCACCGCCGGAGTCTTGAGCGCCGGGCCCTCCCGTGCCGTCCGTCCCTGCTTCGGCAGCCTGTCGGGGCCTGGGCCGTCTGGGGCCGCTCGCCATTTTTGCGAGCTCCCTGGGTCCGTCTTGCCTCTTTTGGCCCCTGCTCGCCCATCCTTCCAGCGGTCTTGGAGGTGTTTGACCAGCCGCGACGTCAGTGGTGAGTCTTTTGCTGCAGCTTCCGTCGTCTAGTGCTTCGCTGGCTTTACATGCGTGCCGTTTGCAGCCATGCTCCAGCGCGGATCAGAGGATAAAGTCAGGGATTTAGCGAAAAACAACGAGAGACATGCATCGATGATTCATACATTACCCGCTTAGGCCACATGTTTTGTCAGTGAATTGCAACGCTGGCGATTTATCAGATCTGCGCACGCTGGCAGAGCGGCGGGACTCGGGCCCGGCCAGCCACAGCGTGCAGCAGCGGCCAGGCAAGAGCTCTCAGGGGCGAGCATGCCCTGCAAGCCTCTACCGGCCCGAGGCTCGGAGACTTGGCGTCTCTGGGGATGTCCCTCCGCCTCCTCGGCCTTCCCCCCTCCTCCTCATGTGCCTCCTTTGCCACCTACGCCCCCCCGACCATTCAGCCTGCGCCTTCACCTCATCCTCCTCCTCTCCTCCTCTCCTCTCCCTCCTGCGCGCGAACCACCACGACACGGAGGGTGCGGGCTGGGGCCAGGCGCGGAGGAGGACCCTGTGGGTTACCGCCTTCAGCAGACCTGGCCCGCTTCGCGGCTGAGGACAGCGGCCCAGCGACTCAAAGACCGCTCTCGCACGGGCGGTGTTTGCTGGGCCATCAAGAGGTTTTTTCATCTCAGCGGGGGGGCGGCGCCCCACTGGGCGCCGGCACAGGGGAACACGGAAGAAAAGTGCGGCCCGGGCAGCCGGCGATGGGAGAGGGGCTGAGGGAACCGGGAAGGCGGGGCTCGCGGCGCCGAGCGGCGAGGTGTGGAGCCACCGGCCTCTCCCAAGCTCTCGGCGCTCGCTCAGGGGTAAAACTCGCGGGAGCAGGGGCAGGAAGAGCCGGGGCCAGCTCGGCGCGGCGCTGCGCCTCCTCCTCCCCTCAAAACTTCTCCTCCTCCTCCTCCTCCTCTCCGGCTGCTCCTCCTCCTCCTCCTCCTCCACGCTCTGTGTCCTCCGCTCTCTCTTCCTCCTTCTCCTGCCCTCCTCGCCTCCTCCGGCTCCCTCCACCACGCCTCCTCGTCCGCCTCCTCCAGGGCCGACGTACTGTGCTCTGCCCTTCCTCTCTTTGTCTTATTCGTATGGTTGCTGTTAGTAGCATTCGTCGTATTATTGGTGCCATTATTCACGGTATTCGTATGCTTACTAGTATTCGTCGTATTACTTTTCGTATCTTTCTCATCATCACCACCATCATCATTATCGGTAGTATTCTGTCTCGAGTAAGAGTATTCTCCCCATTATTATTCGTATCAGTGTTATCATATTAGAAGTCAACGTGTTAGT
>CAUYUJ010016055.1:0-55000 GCA_963575745.1 Prorocentrum cordatum | reverse complement strand
GAGGAGGAGGAGGAGGGGGCATCTTGGGAGCCTCTGGGGACACTCTTGGGGCCTCCTGGGAGCTTCCTGGGAGCCTCTTGGAGGCATCTTGGGGGCCTCCTTGGGCCTCTCGCGGGCCTTCAGGGGCTTCTCGGGGGCCTTTTGGCAGTTTTGGTGGGGTCCTGGCCTGTCTGACGCCGTCGGAAGCCGTCTTGGGGGCCTCTCAGGGCCGACTTGGGGCCCTCCTGGGGTGCTCCAGGGCCGTCTTGGAGGCCTCTTGGGCCGTCTTGGGGCCCTCTTGGGGCTTTCTTGGGGACCTCTTGGGTCGTTCTGGGGCCATCCTGGAGGCCTCTTGGGCGATCTTGGGGCGCTCTTTGGGGGCTCTTGGGCCGTCTCGGGCCGTCGGTAGGCCGAAAAGAAGCAAATGCCAAAATCTTTCGAAAACCTAAGGAACATCAATGAATTTGGCCTCTTCAGGCCTTCCTGGGAGCCTCTTGGAGGCATCTTGGGGGCCTCCTTGGGCCTCTCGATGGCGTTTGGGGGCTTCTCGGGGGCGTCTTTGGCAGTCCTGGTGGGATCCTCTGGGGGCGCCTTGAGGGGCCTCTCTGGGCCGACTTGGAGGCCTCGCTGGGCCTTCGGGGCCTATCTGGGCCGACTTGGGGGCCTCTCTGGGCCTTCGGGGCCTATCTGGGCCGACTTGGGGGCCTATCTGGACCCGTCTGACGCCGTCGGAAGCCGCCTTGGGGGCCTCTCTGGGCCGACTTGCCTCTTGGGCCGTCTTGGGGCCCTCTTGGGGCTGTCTTGGGGGCCTCTTGGCCCGTTCTGGGGCCATCTTGGAAGCTCTTGGGCCATCTTGGGGCGATCTTTGGGGGCTCTTGGGCCGTCTCGGGCCGTCGGTGGGCCGAAGAGAAGCAAAGGCCCAAATCTTGCAAAACCCAAGGGACATCAATGAGTTTGACCTATTCGGGCCTTCCTGGGGGCCCTCTTGGGGGCCTCTTGGGCCGTCTTGGGCCGTCTTGGTGGGCTCCTGGCCCGTCTTGACGCTGTCGGAAGCCGTCTTGGGGGCCTCTCTGGGCCGCCTTGGGGCCCTCTTGGCGTGTTTTAGGGCCGTCTTGGAGGCCATCTTGGACCTCTTGGAGGCCGCTTGGGCCGTCTTGGAGGCCTCTTGGACACCTGCTGGGCAGTCTTGAGCCGTCTTGGAGGCTTCTTGCAAGCATCTTGGATTCTCTTGGGCCGTCTTGGAGGCCATCTTGGCCATCTTGGAGGCATCTTGGAGGCCAGCTTGGGCCATCTTGGAGCCGTCTGGAGTAGGAGAAACCTTTGCACCCGGGTCTTGCGATCCTTTCCGGGTCCTTCCGGGTGGGCCCCCCAGTCGCGGCCCCCCAGGCCCGCCCTTCGGGGCCCGCCATCCGAGGCACCCCAGGCCCGACCTTCGGGGCCCGCCGGCGGGGCCCGCCATCGGGGCCCCCGTCGGGTATATGACTATTTTACCGTGCCCGGGCGCGTGCCCGGGTGCCCGGGTGCGTGCCCGGGCGCGTGTCCGGGTGTCCGTGTGTCCGGGTGCCCGGGTGTCCAGGCGTCCGGGCGTCCGGGTGTCCGGGTGTCCGGGCGTCCGGGTGTCCGGGTGTCCGGGTGTCCGGGTGTCTGGGTGCCGGGGTGCCCGGCTGTCCGGGTGTCCGGGGTTGCCCGGCTGTCTGGGTGTCCGGGTGTCCAGGTGCCCGGGTGTCCGGGTGCCCGGGTGTCCGGATCCGGGTGTCCGGGTGTCCGGGTGTCCGGGTGTCCGGGCGTCCGGGTGTCCGGGTGTCCGGGTGTCCGGGTGCCCGGGTGCCCGGGCGTCCGGGTGCACGGGTGTCGGGCGTCCGGGTGTCCGGGTGTCCGGGCGTTTGGGCTTCCGGGTGTCCGGGTGTCTGGGCGTCCGGGTGTCCGGGTGTCCGGGTGTCTGGGTGCCCGGGTGTCGTGCAGGCGTCCGGGTGTCCGGGTGTCCGGGTGCCCGGGCGTCCGGGTGTCCGGGTGTCCGGGTGTCCGGGTGTCCGGGTGTCCGGGTGTCCGGTGTGTCCGGGGTTCGGGGTGTCCGGGTGCACGGGTGTACGGGTGCCCGGTTGCCTGTCTCCGGGTGATGGGGTGGCCTGGGTGCCCGGGTTGTCCGGGTGTCAGGCGTGTCCGGGTTGTCCTGGTGTCTGGGCGAGTGTCGGTGTCCGGGGGACAGGGTGTTGTCGGGCGTCAGGGCGTGGGCGTCTGGTTTGCCAGGTGCACGGGTGTCTGGGTGCCCGGTGTCCGGGTGTCCGGGTGTCGTTTCCGGAGTGTCAGCGGTGCCCGGGTGTCCGCGTGCCCGGGTGCCCGGGTGCACGGGTGTCGGGTGTCCGGGTGTCGGGGGTGTGCGGTGTCGGGTGTCCGGGGCGTCCGGGTGTCCGGGTGCCCGGGTGTCCGGGTGCCCGGGTGTCCGGGTGTCCGGGTGCCCCGGGTGTCCAGGTGTCCGGGTGTCCGGGTGTCCGGGTGTCCGGGTGCCCGGGTGTCCGGGTGTCCGGGTGCCCGGGTGTCCGGGTGCCCGGGTGCCTCCAGGCGCCGGGTGTCCGGGTGTCCGGGTGTCCGGGTGCCCGGGTGTCTGGGTGTCCAGGTGTCCGGGCGCCCTGTTGCGAGGGCGTTCAGGCTCCCTGATGCCCCAATGCGAAAGTGCATGTAGGCCCGGTTACCAAAAATGAGTATAGAACACCAGAGAAAAGAAACAATCATACTTGTTGTTGCTATGGGGCTATAAGGCTATTGAGCTATGGGGTTGTATCGCAACATGGAAACATGGCTAATTATAGGGATATAGGGCTATTGGGCCATCGGGCTATAGGGATATTTGGCTATAGGGCTATAAGGTCTATAAAGCTATAGGGCTGTAAGGCCATAGGGCTAACGGGCTGTAGGTCTATGGGGGTATAGGGCCATAGGGTTCTATGGCTAAATGGCTATAGCGCTATTTGCCTATGGGGCTATAGGACTCTAGCGCTATATGGCTAAAAGGTTATAGGGCTATCGAGCTATAGGGCTATGGGGCTGTAGGGCTAGGGCTATAGGGCTATAGGGCTGTAGGACTATGGGGCTATGGGGCTATAGGGCTATATGGTATAGGGCTATAGGGCTATACGGCTATAGGGCTATGGAGCTATAGGGCTAATGGGCTGTAGGGCTGTAGGGCTATAGGGCTGTAGAGGTATAGGGCTATGGGGCTCTAGGGATATAGGGCTATGGGGCAACAGGGCTGGCGGGCTATAGGGCTATAGGGCTACATAACTATAGGGCTATAGGGCTATAGGGCTAGAGGGCTATAGGGCTACAGGGCTATAGGGCTATAGGGCTATACGGGCAAAGGGCTACAGGGCTACAGGGCTATCGGGCTATAGGGCTATAAGCCTTTTATGGGCTATTGTGCTATATGGCTATAGGGATATCGTGCTATATGGCTGTAGGGCTATAAGGCTATAGGGCTATAAGGCTTGAGGGCTTTTGGACTATAGGGCGATAGGGCTATAGGGCTAGAAGGCTATAGGGTTATCGGGCTGATTGGCTATTTGGCTATTGGGCTTATGGGCAAATTGGCCTAATGGGACCACTTGGGCTAATTGGATTGATGGGGCTATATGGCTATGGGGCTATAGGGCACCCCCGGGCATCTGGGCCCGGCCACCGAAATCGGCGGCCCGGTTCACCTAACCATAGGAATCCGCTAGGACCCCTGCGGAGGCAAGCTCTGATTGCGGAATATGTATACACGTATGAACGTAAACATGTGTATGTATGTATATATAGGTACACGTAGGGATACAGTGCAAGCCAAGACCGGGACGCTATGCTAGGCCACGACCGGGACAAATTCTGGAAAGATTGAGAGGATGTCGTCTCAGGCGAATGTGGCTGGGCCACCAGGGGGCAGGACATCATCGAGGTCAGAGTTGTGAGGATGTCTCTGGCGAACATGGTTAAACCACCTCAGCTCAGGGCGTCTTGGAACCCAGAGTTGCGAGAATGTCTCATGAAGGAGTGGCCTGACCACCTGCTGAGGGCTTCTCGGAACCCAGAGTTGCGAGGGTCTCAAGCGAGAGAGGCCGAACCACCATGGAACAGGGCATATCCGAGATCAGAGTTGCAAGGATGTCTCAGGCGACAGTGGACGGACCACCTAAACTCAGGGCATCTCGGAACCGAGACTTGCGAGGATGTCTCAGGCGAAAGTGGCCGGACCTCCATGGGGCAGGACATCATGGAGGTCAGTGTTGTGAGGATGTCTCTGGCGAGAACAGTTAAACCAGCTCAGCCCAGGGCGTCTCAAAACCCAAAGTTGCGAGGATGTTTCAAGCGAAAGTGGCCAGGCCACCATGGGGCAGGGCGTCTTCGAGGTCAGAGTTGCGACGATGTCTGAGGCGACAGTGGCCTGACCACCTGCTCAGGGCATCTCGGAATCCAGAGTTGCGAGGGTCTCAGGCTAGACAGGCCGAGCCACCATGGGGGAGAGCATATCCGAGATCAGAGTTGCGAGAATGTCTCTGGCGACAGTGGCCTGACCACCTGAGCCCAAAGCATATCGGAATCGAGACTTGCGAGGATGTCTCAGGCGACAGTGGCCGGACCGCCATGGGGCAGGAGATCTCTGAGGTCAGAGTTGCGAGGATGTCTCTGGCGGAAATGGTCTGACCACCTCAGCTCAGGGCGTCTCGGAACCCAGAGTTGCGAGGATGTCTCCGGCGAAAGTGGCCGAAACACCATGGGGCAGGGCATCTCCGAGGTCAGAGTTGCGACGATGTCTCAGGCGACATTGGCCAGATCACCTCATGTCAAAGCATATCGGACTCCAGAGCGCCGACGATGTCTCACGCGGAGCCAGCCGAAACACTTCGAGACCCGCATTTGCGAACCCAGAGTGGCGAGGATGTCCGAGGCGAGGGTGCCCAGATCATCTCAAGTCGCGACATCTCTGAACCCAGACTTCCGAGGATGTCTCACGCGAAACGGGCCTCCTCCTCCTCATCCTCCTCCTCCTCCTGCTCCTCGCCCTCGCCTTCTCCCTGGATGCTGTTCGCCGGCATGCAGCCCGAGATGCGGGTTGCGAACGCCTGCTGCTCCCCGTCCTCCTCCATGTCCTCCTCCCACTCCTCCTCCTCCCCCGCCGCCCTCCCCTTGCGTCAAATTCCACCCCCGGCTCCTCGCTCTCCTCCTCCTCCTCCTCCTCCTCCTCCTCCTCCTCCTCCTCATCATCATGATCATCATCATCATCATCATCATTCGCAGGCCGAGCCGAGGCGAGCCGAGGCGGCCGGCGGGCCGGCCGAGCGGGACGACGACGACGACGACGACGACGACGACGACGACGACGACGACGACGACGAGCGGGACGACGACGACGACGACGACGACGACGACGACGACGACGACGACGACGGCGGCGGCGGCGGCGCCGGCGGCGGCACCGGAGGGAGAACAGCAGGACGAAATCGAATGGTTCGCACACTATATAAAAAATGCCGGACTGCCGGAGGTCTCCGGAAGTCCCCACAAGTCCCTGGGCACCTTCGGAACGCTCTGAAGCCCAGCGGGGGCCCAAAACATTCAGAAACCTGACATCCTCGAAGACGACGAGGACGACGACGACGACGACGACGACGACGACGACGAGCGGGACGACGACGACGAGGTTGAGGACGACGACGACGACGACGACGACGACGACGACGACGACGACGACGACGACGACGACGTCGCGACGACGGCGGCGGTGGCGGCGGCGGTGGCGGCGGCGGCGACGACGACGTTGTTTTCGCGGCGGGAGTGCTGCTCCACTGCCCGGACTACTACGAGTGGTGTTTAAAGTGGTACTACTCGTGCTGATACCATTGCTATACTCAATGACGGGGATCGAAACCGACAGTACTTCTCTCATGGCGCCGCCTTCCTCTTCAGACCTTTGTCTCGCCGTGGATTATCCGCCTCCGCGCCCCGAAGCGCGAGATCTTAGGTATTCGGGCTTAGCCCGCCTGTGTTTCGCGCGAGGTAACTGACTGAGCTGACTGACTGGCTGACTCGTCACAAGCGTTAGGCGACAGCTTTATCTTCGGCCGGTCGAAGGCGCAACGCGTGGTACAACCAACGGAGGACCAATAATAGGCTCGGAGGCCGGGGACACAGTCTCTAGCGCAGGCCGTGGGAGCCAGACGTATCCCCGGCGGCCGAGGTCGCACCCTATGGCGCAACCAATCGTAGCCAGTTATATCCTGGGCGGCCGAGGGCGCAACCTATTGCAAAGCTGCCCCAGGAGCCAATTCTACCCTCGGCAGCCGTAGGCGCAACCGTTTTCGAAACCAATCGGAGCCAGGTATATATTCGGCGGCCGAAGGCGCAGCAACCTATGGAGCCTCATTGTTTGGCCGCGCAGGCGTTTCTAGTTCGCGGGGGCCGGCGGGGGTTCGCCGCGGGCGTGTTCGATAAATGGAACCCGAAAAGGATGCTTTTAGCACTTGGACAAGCTTACACGCATTGAGCTGCAAAATCTGGCCAAACTTCGCGCGATCTGGCAATGCGCCTGTCACGACCTTGCCGGACGCAAAAGTGGCCCGCCACGAACTGGGCAGAAACTCCCTTGTCAGGGCCGTCAATCCTACCGGCCCTCTGGGCGTAGATGCGTTAGGGCGCTTCCTCTTCCAACACGTTTCTTCTCCTTCGGGGAAGGGCTTACCCTCCCCCCTACGCCCCCCTCCCTCCTCCCCTGGCCCCCGGGACATGGACAGGGGCGCCCCGACGCGTTGGAGCGTCGAAGATGGCCCAAGACGTCTCCAAGAAAGCCTCGGAGAGCCCCAGCTGGGCGGGGCCCACAGTTGGCTGGTAATGACGCAGGATCGCTGAAGACGGCCCCGAATATGCTCCAAGGAGTTCCCAAGAACGCTCCAACCAAACTGGCGCCGAGAGGCCTCCGAGAGCCCAAACCCTTTCAGCATGTTGCCTTCTCGCCTTTTCGTTCCATATGGCCATCCCAAACCCCAGGATGGCTCCAAGATTGCCCAACCGGGCCCAAGAGAGCCCCAAGGGCGTCCCTGAAGCCTCCCACAGTGCCCCAAGCGAGTCCCAAGAGGCGCCTGGACAGCCCAAAGACGTGCCCAAGAGGGGCTCCTAAGAGACCCCCATGAAGCTTCAAGGGCATCCTTGGCGCACCCGAGATGCCCCCGAGACGCTCCAAGAGGCCTCCTCAACACTCCCCAGAGACATCCGGAGAAACTCTTATGCTCGTCCTGCTTCTTCCTCCTTCCTGCTCCTTTCTCTCCCTCCTCCACCTCTTCTTCCTCGTCCTCCTGCTCCTGTTCTTCTTTTCACTTCCACGAGACACCAGAGGAGACCCCAAGAGGCAATCAACCGGCGTGTGGTTCTTGAATCGCCCCCTTTCTCCCCCTCCTCCCTCTCCTCCCCCTCCTCCTTTTCATCCTCCCCACCTCATCCTCCCCCTCCGCCTCCTCCTCATCCTTATCGTCCCCCTCGTCCTCCTCCTCCTCCTCCTCCTCCTCCTCCTTTTCTCCTCCTCCTCGTCCTCCTCCTCTTCCTCCTCCTCCTCCTCCTCCTCTTCCTCGTCTTCCTCCTCCTCCTCCTCCTCCTCCTCCTCCTCCTTCTTTTCCTCCTTATTACGAACTCTCCCATTATCCTTCCTCCCCCCCGCCCTTCCCGCACCTTTTTCCCCTCCTTGTACTCCTCCTGCTCCCTCCTCCCCGACAGCGACGACGGAGATCACGACGACGAAGACGACGACGACGACGAAGGCGACAGCGGCAGCGGCGGGCGGGAAAAGGGAGGGAGATGAGAAGGGGAGGAGGGACACGCCGAGGTTCAGGCCTCGAGCCTCGAAAATGGCATCCGGGGAGCTTCCTCGTCGCCACGGCTGGGCAGCAGAAGAACTGGCAGCAGCACCCGCAGCAACACCAGCGGCAGGACCAACAGCACGAGAACCAACAACACCAGCCGCAGGAGGAGGAAGAGGAGGAGGAGGAGGAGGAGGAGGAGGAAGAGGAGGAGGAACAGGAGGAGGCTGATGAGGAGTGGGGTGGAGGGGGGAGGGAAGAGGGGCCGGATGAGGAGGAGGAGGAGGAGGAGGACGAGGATGGGGAGGAGGGAGGGGACGGGGGAGGGGAGGAGGAGGAGGAGGAGGAGGAGGAGGAGGAGGAGGAGGAGGAAGAGGGGGGAGGAGGACGAGGACAAGGGGGACGAGGATGATGAAGGCCAGGGGGGGGAGCGATGGGAATTCACCAGAATCAAACGGGGCGGGGGCGCGACGCGGCCCCGCCCCGCTTGCTTCAGATGCATTCCCATCGCTTCAGATGCATTCAGCGGAGCGATGGCCGAAAGAGCGCCCCTAAAGCTCCCAAGAGCGCTCCAAGAGGACCCCAAGAGGCGCCCAGACGGCCCCAAGAAGCCTCCAAGAGGCTCCCAAGAGACCTCCAAGAGGCCCCCAAGAGGCGTCAGGCAGACGCTCCAGACATCCGCGGAGGCTATTATGTCTTTCCGTTTTCCTCCTCCTTCTCCTCCTCCTCCTCCTTCACCCACATCTTTGTCTGGATCTTTTTGTGCCCGGCCGAGTGTCTGGGTGCCCGGGTGCCAGGGTGTGTGTCCGGGTGTTTGGGTGTTTGGGTGTTTGGGTGCCCGGACGCCCGGGTGGGTGTCGGGGCGTCCGGGTGCCCGGGTGCCCGGGTGCTGCCTGGGTGTCCGGGCGTTCGGGTGTCTGGGTGCCCGGGTGTCCGGGTGCCCGGGTGCCCGGGTGCCCGGGTGCCCGGGTGCGTGGGTGTCCGGGCGTCCGGGCGTCCGGGCGTCTGGGCGTCCGGGCGTCCGGGCGTCCGGGCGTCCGGGCGTCCGGGTGTCCGGGTGTCCGGGTGTCCGGGTGTCCGGGTGTCCGGGCGTCCGGGCCCGGGTGTCCGGGTGTCCGGGTGTCCGGGTGGTCCGTCCGGGTGCCCGGGTGTCCGGGTGTCCGGGTGTCCGGGTGTCCGGGTGTCCGGGCGTCCGGGCGTCCGGGTGTCCGGATGTCCGGGTGTCCGGGTGTCCGGGTGTCCGGGTGCCAGGGTGCCCGGGCGTCCGGGTGCCCGGGTGCCCGGGTGTCCGGGTGTCCGGGTGTCCGGGTGTCCGGGTGCCCGGGTGTCCGGGTGTCCGGGTGCCCGGGCGTCCGGGTGCCCGGGTGTCCGTGCCCGGGTGTCCGGTTGTCCGGGTGTCCGGGTGTCGGGGTGTCCGGGTGTCCGGGTGCCCGGGTGTCCGGGTGTCCGGGTGTCCGGGCCGGCGCCCGGGTGTCCGGGTGCCCGGGCGGACGCCGGGGCGGAGGAATAGTCAGATTGTGCCCCCGTCGGGGCCCAGCGCGAACTGTGCAAGAGCTGCTGGGTGTGCTATCCTGGTCTTGCTGTCTGGGTGGTTCCTGCCTGTTGGGGAGGGGGCGGGCGGCGAAGCGACCGCCTCCGGGGTGCGGGGCCGAGAGCTCCAGGGGGCCGCCCGTCGGACCAATCTCGCTGACGGAGGTCTGGGGGCAGAGGGGGCTACGTTTTGCTTTTTGCTCTCTTTGCTTTGTTGCTTGGGCTGCCTTTTCGCTGCCGTTTTTCTGGGCAGCATGCGGGGCGATTCGGGCCTCCAGGGGCCGTTCTCGGGACCCCGGGCCGTCACGGGACGGCCGCGGCGAAGCACCGGCTCCTCGGCGGGAGGAGGGGGGGGGGTCGAGAGCTCCCCGGGGGTGGGGGCGGGCGGAGTGCGCGGCCAGCGGCGGAGGACGTCCGGGGGCGGAGAGCTTCGTTGCACAGGCTCGTGCGCCCCGGCGCTTCTCCGTGCCGGCGGGGGCAGAACTGATGGGGCCACGGCCCCGACACCCGCGTACCCTGTGCTGGGCCAGCCTGTCTGCGGGGGTGGTGTGCAAACATCGCGTCCCCAGGGGATGCTGCTTCTGTGCACAGCGCCCGCTCCGCGGCCTTGTCCAGGACCTCGCGCCCCCATGCTGCTGGCCTGGACGTGCTCGCGTCGTGACACATCGCGGCGGGAGGTTTTTGGCTGTGTTCGGTCTCCGGAGGGCCCTCGCGCTGGGGCTCTGAGGCCGTAAATGAACCCGGCCTGACCCCAATCCGGGGCAAGCTTCCTATTGCATGGGCGCGTTGCGTGGCGTTGTCTGGCACTGCTCGCCGGTGCTTGGCATGTTGCTAGGCGTTGCTTGGCATCGCTTGGCACATCGCCTGGCATAATGCGTGGCATTGCTTGGCGTGTTGCTCGACACTACTTTGCGTTGCTCGACACTGCTTGGCGTTGCTTGGAGTCGCTTGGCACTGCGCGGCGAGGCAGCAAGGAGACAAAACCGAGGAACCAAGGAGCCAGGGAACCAAGGAGCCCAAGGGACGGAGCCCCCTGGGCCCTGGCCCTCGCTGGGCTTCGGGTCCGTCAAACGACGACCTGGGATGAAGAACGGGCTCTCGGGAAAGGGTCGGGACTTCCGGGGACCCCGTGCCGAATAAGTCAGAACATTGGAAGGGCTGGAGGCACGGCGACGTGGCGCCCTCAGGGCGGCGTTCTTCTCCACGGCCGCGCACCCGGTGTCACCGGCACTAGCCGCCTTCTGGTCTCATCCCAGTGATGCACAGCTGCAGCTTCGTCCTTGTTCACCGAGCGCGTTTTACTACTGGCAGAGTGCCTCCTCGCAAACGTCTGAACAGCATTCGTCTTCCTCTTATGTGATGTATCGTAGATCCCCCGCGGCGAATCCAGGCCATTTGCGAGTAGTTACTTTGCGAGTAGTGGAACGCGCTTGTCCACTTGTGCATCCCTCGACTCTGCCGTGGTCCGCTGCAGGCGCGCGCCCGGCGCGTCTCGTCTCCCGAAGGTGGTGCCTGGCTGTGCGGGCCCACTTTGGCCTGGCACTAGCTGGGTCCAGGAGGGGCAGGAGGGGCGCAGAAGCAGGAGGGGAGCCCCCGCTAGGTGCACCAGCGCGGCCGGCGGCTGGCCACCCGCATCGCGACCGACAGGAAGGTTTCGGGGCTGCCCGGCGGTTGGCGTTTGGGAGTGGTTTGAAAGTGGGGTGGGGGTAAGGGAGTATCGTCGGGCTGCCATTTTGTGTAGCTTGCCCGAGCAGATGATGGACGACGACGTGGTGATGATGATGGTGGCGGTGATGATGATTGATGGTGGTGCTGCTGCTTCTGCTGCTGATGCCGCTGATGCTGCCGCCGATGATGCTACTGATGATGCTGCTGCTGACAACGTCTGTAACGATAAAGACCGAAGGAGACGACGACCTCGACGCGTCAGCGACGAGTATGACGACGATGATGATGACGACTACGATGCTGCTGCTGCTGCTGCTGCTGCTGCTGATGATGATGATGATGATGATGATGATGATGATTACAGTGATGATGATGACGATGATGACGACGATGACGATGATGACGCTGCTTACGATGATGATGCTGATGATGCTGCTGATGATGCTTACGATGATGGTGATGATGATGATGATGCTGAAGATGCTGATCATCATCCTGATGATGATTACCATGATGACGATGTTACTGATGATGATGATGATGCTGATGATGATCATGATGATGATAATGATGCTGATGCTGCTGCTGACGATGATGATGCCGATGATAATGATGGATATGATGAGATTGATGATGATTATGATGATGATAATGAAGCTGGTCTTGCTGATGGGGATGATGGTGATGATGCTGATGATGCTGATGTTTATGCTGATGGTGCTGCTGCCGCTGATGATGATGATGAGGATGCTGATGATGCTGATGATGCTGCTGATGATGATGATGATGCCGATGATGATAATGCTGACAATGGTTGTGCTGGTGATGATACCGATGATGAGGATGATGATTATGATGATGATGATGATGATGATGATGATGATGATGATGATGATGATGATGATGCTGATGATGATTATGATGATGAGGATGATGCTGCTGATGATGATGCTGATGTTGATGCTGATGCTGATGACGATGCTGCTGACGATGATGAGGATGCTGCTGCTGACGCTGATTAGTATGATGATTATGATGACGATGTCGATGACGATGCTGATGACGACGATGACGACGACGATGATTATGATTATGATGATGGTGATGTTGATGATGATGTTGATGATGCTGAGCATGATTACGATACTGCTGATACTACTGCTGCTGCTGATGATGCTGCTGATGATGCTGATGCTGATGATGATGTTGATGATGATGAGGAGGATGATGAGGATGATGAGAATGATGAGGATGAGGATGACCACGATGATGATGAAGATGAGGAGAATAACGACGAGGAGGATGAGGAGGAGCAACAGGTTGATGCTGGTGATGGTGATTGTGATGGTGCTGATACTGCTGCTGATGCCGGTGATGCAGATGATGAGGATGATGACTATGCTGGTGATTTAGGTGGTGACAGTGATGATGATGGTGGTGATAATGATGATAGTGGTGGTTTTGTTGAGGATGAGCGCGCGTTCTGAGGACACAGTGCCGAGATGCGCGGAAGCACACACGCTCATCCCCAAAGCCGCCGCCCAGTCGCCAATGACGAGGAGGAGCGGGTGGGCTGTGCTTCATCAGCCCTCGATGCCTTACCTCCCGCCTCACGCTCGCGGCAAATGGCGAGCGAGGTCCAGGTGGAGCAACAACACGCATTGGGTCGCTTGACCACCTGTCGTACGCACGCTGGAGAAAGCTTGGCCGCCCCCATTGCTGTCGCAACGGGTGCAATTCTTGGAGTCAACATTGAGCAGAAGACTGAGTCAGACAGAGAGGTTTGCCGCGAACGAGAGTGCAATCATCGGCACGCCCTCCACCGAAAGCCCACCGGAGGCGCCGCACAGCCGCGGCCCTGAGCGCGGCAGCCTCCGCGCGGTGAGTGGCTCGCAGTCCGGGGCGTGCACCACAGCTGGCCGCTCGAGGGTCTCCTCGAGCTCCCGCTGCAGCTGCTCGTATCCGATGGCGTCGGACTCGGCGTCGGACTGGGCGCCGATCTGCCGCTTCGCCGAAAGCTGCCGAGCCTGCACCGGTGCCTGCGGTGGCCACCGTGCTGCTGGTCGCCAGGATGCTGCATCACGCCGTGCTGCCTGGGCCCGTCGTGCCGCAGCTGGCCCGATGGCGACACCATCGTGTGGGGTGCACGGCCGGCGCCAGCATCGCCATGTCGTGCTGCTGGTGCCCGTCGTGCTCCTCGCCCGCCTCCCCCGTGGCGCCTCCGCTCGCCGCTCGCCGCCGCCGCCGCCCAGCTGGACTGCCGCCGAGCTGCCGCGGGCTGGGCTGCGCCTCGTCGAGGCCGCCCCGCCCGCGGGTGGGTCTGCGGCGGTAGCGAGCGCCTTCGCGTCGGAGCCGAGCTGCTGGTCACTGAAGTGGTGCTCTGCGACGTGCTGCTCGCTCACCGTGTCCACCACCTGTGGCGCCGCCTCCTGCCCGACAATGGCCAGGCCGTCGGCGTCGTCCAAGGCCATGCTCTCTGCCCAGCTTGCGGCCTCGTGCTCGGGTCGACGGGCGGTTGCGCCCACCTGTGCAACTGCAGTCGGTGTTCTAGGTGCGCAGCTCCCCGACGGGGTGCTGCTCGACGTCGTGCTGCTGGCCCTTGCTGTGCTGACGGGACCGCCGCCGAACTCGGGGTCGTCCGCCTGCGGCTACGCGGGCCCTGTCCGCAAGGGACCCGCCGCGTCGCTTCCGTCGGCTTCCGCTGCTGCCATGCGCGCGTGCCCGAGAGCCCCAGCGCCCGCCTCCCTGGGGCATGCTGCGACCCGCCTGCTCGGAGGGGCGGGGGGCCCTCGCTGAGCGCTGCGCGCCCCTTCGCCACGCTGCGCGAGGCGCTGGCCCCCGGCTTCTGCAGGGCCGCCACCCGTGTTGCCGCCGAAGCACGGCGGGCGCCATTGCGGCCGTCGGCCGGCGCGCCGCGCGCTGCGCGGGCGGCGGGCCAGCGGCAGCCCGCCGCCACGGCCCGCCGCGGGCCGCCCCCGTGGGCTGCCCGATGCGCCATGATGCCCGCGACCGCCGCGTGCCGCTCGAGCGCCGCCCGTGCCCCTACCTGCGGCCATCCCCCTGATCGGGGGAGCCTTGACTTGAAGACAGAGCCGCTCAAGAGCCAGCTCGATCTGGAAGTGGTGACGGATGGCGATGATCATGATGGTGTTGATGAGGATCATCATGGCCGTGGTGGCGATCATGAACGTGGTCATGGTCAGGAACATGTTCGTCGTCATCACCACCAGCAGCAGCACTACTAGTATCGTCACCTGAATCGTCCGTAGCCGTGTTAGTTCCTCGAGCTTTTGCTCAACATGCTGCCATGAGGCCGTCATCCGCCTCATGTCCTGCAACTTCTGCGTTCGCGCCACTACTATTGGTTCTTCGTTGCGCTTGTGCTGGTGCTGCTGCAGTCCTTAATTGCAGCGGAAAGCTCCGAGTGCACCAGCTCTCACTAGGCCGTATGCAGAACTATCAGTACATTCTGGAGTACAGTGGCTTGGCTGTGTCGGTGGATGCCGCTTGGGACATCACACGCCTGCGGCGCTACGCGGAAGGGCAGGGGCTAAGGCTAGTGGGGGGTCTCTACACGCACGGCCACTTCGACCACGTGGGCGGCCAGGCGCCGGGCGCGGGGATGTCGCCGCCGCAAGGGGCGAAGGAGCTGCGAACGGAGCTCGAGGTCTCCGTGTGGATCGGTGCAGGGGACCTCGACGCCGCCGTCCTGCAGACGGGCCTTTCGGCCGAGCGCTGGTCGACGGTGAGCGACGGGGACACGCTGTCGCCTCTCGGCGGGGATGTGAGGATCGTGGTCCTCGACACGCCAGGGCACTCGGCGGGCGGTGTCTCCTATTTCGTCTTGGGTCCAGAGTCGGGCGGTGGACGTGACTCCGGCGGTCCTGGCTTGGGCGCATGCGCGGGAGGGCTGCTGCTCACCGGAGATACTGTGTTTATAAAGAGCGTAGGGCGAACGGATCTGCCAGGAGCAAGCCACACGGCTCTGCTGAAGTCCTTGAGCCGTCTCAGCGGGCTGCCAGACACAGCTGTGGTGCTCTCGGGCCACAGCTACGAATCGCCTCCGCGACGGGCTAGCCTGGGACACATCCGTGTTGCGAACCAGTGGATGGTGCAGGGTATCCAGAAGTATCCGCCACGCACTTTGCCCGCGCTTCCAGACGCCGTTCTCCCAGGCGCTGCTCGAGAGAGCGCAGAGGCGGCTGGGCGGAACGAGCTGTGATGCTTCCCAAAAGGGCCATACAAAAGTGTACATGGTCAGCATGTGAGATGGCGGAGGGGAAGGGAGGCGGAAAAGGCAGCAGGGACAGAAGGCCCACAGGCGCTGGGTGCAAGCACTTGCCGACGACATGCTGAGAGTCTCCTGGGGCGTGGGCGTGCACTCTCGAGCTCTCTCCCTCTCCTCCGTTGCACCTGCTCGTCGGGCACGGGGACCGCGGGAATCAGTACAGTCGGGGCCCTGAAGAAGGAACGCTTTTCGTTGGGGAGGGGCTCGGTGTTCCTTGATTGTTTTACAGTTTGCCTCGGGTGTCCCTTAGGTTTTTGTATGGGAAATCGAAGTTTAACTTATGGAAAAGAGGGGCCTCGTTCCTTATTTAGGGTTTCTTAGGTCAACGCCCCGACTGTACTCCACATGTCGTAACAAGAAGGATTGTTCGCAACCCCGCCTGACGGACTGTGATCAGCAGCGCGGGCGACACGTCTCCGCGCCGTTTGTTCCGACTCGCGGTCTTGCGTTTCGGGGAGGGCGCCGCGGCCACCAGGGCAAAGTCCGCCTCGGACACAAAGTTTGCAGTGATTTTGCCGCGGTGCGGGCTTCGTCTAATTGGGGTGCAGGATGCAGGATCTGCCGATGGTTTGCCGTGGTGCTGGCGTCGTCCATTCGGGCGCGTCGAGAACAAATGGCGCGGCGACAAATGTTCGTGATTGCACAAGTTTGTTCGCACCAGGGCGAGGACGGTGCGGACCGTGGCGCCGTCTCGCCCGTGGCCGAAGACATGGACCATGCCGTCGACCAGCTTGTCGCTGAAGCCGCCAAGGGACACCCCCTCCCGACCTCGGCAATTGAAAAGGCCAAGGACCGATTTTTGCTGACCACGGTGATGCACAGAACCGTTGTCAAGATCTTCGAGAAGCGGGCCCTCGCCCGACCCCTGCCCCACCGGTTCGTGGGCCACTGAGGCCCACCTCGCTCGTCCCACTCCCCTCGGGTATCTCTGCCTCTCTCCTGCCCTCCCCCCTCTCCCCCTCCCTCCTCACTGGGAGGAGGGCTCAGGGGTCGGGATGCAGCTCGGAGGGGCCAAAATGAACTCCTTCGGATTTGGATTTGAGCTCGGTTTGCCGTTTTCAGTGCAGTCCTGTTTGGCGCCTATATTTGAGAGTGCCCGTTAAAATCAGCCCGTGGCGAGAGACTGGCCCATCGGTGCGTCTCCGTCTCGGCTTCCGTTTTGCAGTCTGACTCCGTCCTCAGAGGCTTGGAAGGGAGGTCGCTCCCATCTGTTACAATATTCAGAGGCAGTGCAGGTCCAGCGAGTCTAGACTTATCACACCCAAAGCGCACGGCATCATCATCATCATCATCATCATCATCAACATCATCGAAGTTATCATCATCATCTTTATCATCGTCACCATCACCAGCAGTATCATCATCACCATCACCATCACCATCATAACTGTTGTCGTCATCGCAATCGCCATCTTCACCATTACCATCACCATCATTATCATCACCATCACCATCACCATCATCATCATCGTCTTCACTATCGTCATCATAATCATCATCGTCACCATGATTATCACCATCATCATCACCATCGTCATAATCATCGTCGTCATCATCATCACATCACCACCACCATCACGATCACCATCAGCATCATCATTGTCATCATCATCATCATTATCACAGGTATCATCACCACCATCACCATCACCATCACCATCATCATCGCCACCATCGTCTACACAAGCGTCATCATAATCATCAGCATCACCATCATCATCATCATCACAATCACCATCACCATCACCATCATCATCACCATCACCATCACCATCATTACTATTAACATCATGATCATCGTCGCCATCTCCATCATCATCGTCATCATCATTACCATCACCATCATCACCATCATCATCACTATCATCATCGCGATCTGATCATGATCATCAGCATCATAACTATCATCACCGTCAACATCATCACAATCATCACCACCATAATTATCACCATCACCATCACCATCGTCATCATCACCATCATCATGCTAATCATAATCATCATCACCATCGTTACCATCATTACCATCACCATCACTCTCGCTATCACCATCACCATTACCATCAGTATCATCACCATCATCATCAATGCCATCATCATCATCACCAATCGTCATCACCATCACCATCACCATCACCATCATCATCATCACCGTCATCATCATCATCACCATCACAATTAACATCATCATCACCACCACCATCATCAACATCATTCTCACCGTCACTATCATCAACATACCCATCATCATCAGTGTCACCGTCACCATCACCATCACAATCATCTTCAAGCTCACCATCACGACCACCATCATCATCGTCACAATCATCATCATCACCATCACCATCACCACAACCGTCACCATCACCATCATCATCACAACCATCACCAGCAACATTGCCATGATCACAGCCGTCTTCATCACCATATACTTCACCATCATCAGCATCTTCATCATCATCGTCGTCATCATCAGCTTCACCATCACCACCATTACCATCATCATCGTCGTCATCATCATCATCGTCACCAGTATCATTACAACCATCCTCCTCATCATCACCATCGCCGTTACCATCACAATCACCATCATCGTCATCATCATCATCTTCACACGCATCACCATCACCATCACCATCACCATCACCAGCACCATCATCATCATCATCATCATCATCATCGCCATCACCTGCATCACACATGTCATCAGTACTAACACTACCACCATAATCACCACCACTACCAGCACCACCATCATCATCATCGTCATCTTCATCGTCATCGCCATCATCATCACAAAAGTCATCACCATCATTACCGTCACCATCACCATCATCATCATCATCGTCACCATCATTACCACAATCATCATCACAATCATCATCAGCACCGTCACCATCACCACCATCATCATCAGTACCATCAGCATCATTATGAACATCGCCTTCCATCGTCGTCGTCACAAGCGACATCATCACCACCACCACCATTATCATCATCTCCACCGTTCGCATCATCATCATCACGAGCACCATCACCATCACCACATGCATTATCATCATCGTCATCATCACCATCATCACACTTATCACCGTCACCATCACCATCACCATCACCATCACCATCACCATCATCATCACACTCACCACCATCATCATCACAATCATCATCATCATCACCATCCCATCACCATCACTATCAGCAGCATCGTCATCATCATTATCGTCATCACACTCACGATCATCATCACCATCTCCATCTTCAGCATCAGCACGACCATCAATACCACCATCACCATCACCGTCACCGTCACCATCACCATCACCATCACCGTCACCATCATCATCATCATCATCATCATCATCATCATCATCATTGCAATCGTCATCATCAGTATTGCAATCATCATTGTCACCACCACAGCCACCATCATCATCACCATTATCATCATCGTCGCCATCATCATCACAATCATCACCATCATCATCACCATCCCAATCATCATACTTATCGCAGGTATCATCAGCACCATTACCACCACGATCGCCATCATCATCATTGCCAGCATCCACACCATCGTCATCCCTATCAACATCACAATGGCCATCATCATCGTCATCATCAGCGTCACCATCACCATCAGCATTACCATCATCATCACCATCACCATCAGCATCGTCATCATCATCACCATAACAATCAATATCACCATCACCATCACCATCATCGTCATCATGATCACAATCATCAAACTCATCACCATTACCAGCACCATCACGATCACCATGATAATCATCATCGCCATCAGCATCACCATCACCATCATCACCATCACCATCACCATCTCCGTCACCATCACCATCGACATCACCGTCGTCATCATCATCGTCATTACAGTCGTCATTTCCATCACCACCACCATCACCAAACTATCATTACCATCGTTATCATCACCATGACCATCATCATTGCCGTCATCATCATCACAATCATCACAATCATCACCATCATCACCATCACCATCTGAATCACCAGCGTCATCGCAATCATCAGCACCACCATCACCAAACACATCACCATCGCCACCATCGCCATCATCGTCATCATCGTTATCATCAGCGGAATCATCACAATAATAACCATCACCATCACCATCACCACCGTCACCATCATCGTCATCATAATCATCATCATCGTCATCATCACCACCATCATCACCACCATCATCATCATCATCATCATCATCATCAACGTCACTGCGTTGCGCTGCCCCTCCAGCTAGGGAGGCGCAACATGGCGGGGGCCAGGGGGCCTGTCGGGGCCTCTGGGGCCCAGTTGGGCTCTCTTGCGTGCCTCCTGGGCCGTTTGGGATGCCTCTCTGGGCCGTCGTGGGGTCCTCATTCGGGGCTTCCGTGCCGTCCTGGGGTCTCTCGGGCCGTCATTGGGCCCTCTTGTGGTGGTCTTTGGAGCTTCTTGGGCCGTCTTGGCTCTGGGGCCCCCTGGGGGTCTTTGCGGGCCGTCGTGAGGCTATCTTGCAGGCCGCTGGGGCTGTCTTGGGCCATCGGAATCTTCTGAGGCCGCTCGCATTTTCCAACTACTGAAGGCACACACGTGAGTTTGGCCTCTTCAGGCTCCTGGGTCGTCTTGGGGCCCTGTTCGTCCATCTGGTGGCCCTCTTGCGGGCCTCTTGGGCCGTCTCGGAGCGATCTCGGGGTCTGTTTGGCCGTCTCGGGGCGCTGGGAACCCGAAATCATTCGAGCAACAAATGGGAATCCATGATTTTGGCCTCTTGGGGCCCCTTCGGGAGCCCTCTTGGGGCGTCTTGGGGGCCTCCTGGACCTTTTCGAGTCCGTCCGTCTCGGAACGCTCTTAGGCCACTCGTGGCCCTCCTGGACGGCCCTGGAAGCCTCTTGGGACCCTCCAGGCCCGTCTTGGCGCTCTGTGGCCTTCGGGGACATCGCGCGGCGACACGCGGGAAGCCCCAGGGCGTCTGGGTTTTGGGCCGTGGCCCCCTCGGCGACCCGAGGACACTCCACTCAGTGCCTCGAGGCTCGGTGGTTGATTGGGCACCTGTGTTGGACTTGTATCGCCCTCAGGGTTTTTGTTGTACTTGGTCGTGAAGGCAGCGTAGGCTCATGCTCCAGAGGGCGGGGCACGTTGTCTCCAGCACGGTTTGAAGAAGCGCATCCTTGAAAGACGCCCAGGGTTTCCTCACTTGACGAGGAACATGCCCGCCGTCCGTCTAAGCGCTGCACGGGCGTCAAAGTCGTGGGCGTATGTGCCGCGGAATTTTCCCACGCGGGATCCCTCCAAGGAGGTCCAGGGACAGCCTCGTTCCGAGAATCACATGCCCTCCGTCCGTTTAAGCGTTGCCGGGTGTCAGCGTCGTGGACGTGTGCTTCGCGGAAGTCTCACGCGAGAGCCCCGTTTCGAAAGAGGAGCCGCCTTCCAGTTATAGCTGTTGCGCAGCATGGAATGCCTAGTCGCAGAAGTCGAGGAAAAAGTCACGTGAGTGTAGATGGTGGACTTTGTATTCGAATGTGCGCGAGGCCAAGGGGAGACACCAATACGTCTTGAACAGATCTCGCAACTTACTTGCGCAGCTAAGGACTATTTGGAAGCCGAGTGTGCACGGCACCAGGGTGAGGCCCTTTTTTGACAACGACCCGCCCTCTATCCTTTCCTTGGTTGAGTCGAACGATGGTGTGCGGCGCCAGCAATGCGAGAACCTCATTGTGAAAACCGTTTGTGGTCCTCGCGTCAACGCGATTTGAATTCATCTGCCAGTTAGTCTTCCTGAGGCGACGAGGACGATGAAGATAAGGATGTGGATGCTGTTGCTGCTGGTGGCGACGGCGAGCTTGATAGCGCTTGGGAAGGGAATGTAGCGTCTGGGAGCACCTGGGACCGTCTTGGAGCGTCTGAGGGCTCCTGGGGAAGCCTGGGCAGCGCTTGGGTACCAACCCGGAGTCCGCCAGGGGGGTTTGAAACGCATCGATCCATTATGTATTTGCAATCGTTTCTTTCCGTTCGTGCCCAGTGTTGGGGTTTTTAGGGGCCAGGTGGTGGGTCGACGTTGAAGATCAGCACGTGCGCGCCGGATGCGTTTTTACATAGTATGGTGAGGGCTTATGTATTTGCCCCAACCGTATGGTGAAGGCTGTGTTGGATGGATGCACACCATATTATTGTTTAATGTAATGACGAAGGTTGGGTTGGGTGGATATACACCGAATAGTGTATCTTGCTTAAGATTATGAGGGTTGGGTCGGATGGATGCGCTCTGTTTTTTTGCACATCGTGGTAAGGGTTGGGTCGCACGGGTGCGCGCCGGACCGTTTGTTTCCATCGGATGATGAATGTTGGGTCGTCTGGATGTGCGGAATCGTTTACAATAAGATGATGTGGGTTCGGTTGGACGGATGTGCACATACTAATATGTTCTGAATCGGGTGATGGAGGTGGGGTCCTATTGATGTGGGCGGCGCTAAGGCGAAAACCGCATTTTGAAACAAAAACCGGCCTCCTTCCGTGAAACCGTCACGAGTTTTTGAAACGAGTGTTCGCGGCGCTAAAGCGATAATCACATCCTGAAAACGTACCGGCCTCCATCGTTGAAGCGGTTGGGCCTCCATCGTTGAAGCGGTTGCAATTTTTTCAACCGGATGTGCGCAGCTTCGATGCGAGAGCCACATTGTGAAAACAATGCGGGCTCCATTTCTTAAACTGCTACATTTTCTAACTTCCAGGATCATAGCTAGCGAGGGCGTCTCAGGCGAAACGCCTTGCCCTGGGCTACGGACACGTCCGGTGGTGCGATAGGGCGGAGTTGCCTATGAGGAAAAATGGAGGAGGAGGAGGAGGGGGGGAGGATGAGGAACAAGATGAGGAGGAGGAGGAGGAGGAGGAGGAGGAGGAGGAGGAGGAGGAGGAGGAGGACAAGGAGGAACATGGAGGAAGAGGAGGAGGATGAGGAGGAGGAGGAGGAGGAGGAGGAGGAGGAGAGATGGATCCTCCTGCGAGGCTGTGCCAGGCAGTCCAAGCTGTGGCGGTTAAGTCAAGAATGTGCGAGCGGCAACACCGCCAACATGAACAGTAAGACTCTGGCTTTACTGCTTTGTTTTGCCGGGCAGGGCAGGGCAGCCGATCGGGGACCCATCCCCGCCCGGCTGCCCTGTCCGTCATTTCCAAAGCCTTTCCTTCTCTTCCTCCTCCTCGTCCTCCTCCTTTTTTTTGTTTTTCGCTGTTTCCCCAAATCGTTCCTCCCTGTCGCGCCCCGAGGCGAGTCGGCAGGGCGGGCCGGGTTGTTCGCCTGAGGCCTCCTCATCATTTCTCATCTTGAGGCTGAGAAGTTGCAAGAGTTTCGCGGGTGGACGGCGGGCCGTTTTCAAATGTGGCTCGCGCTCCAGCGCCGCGCGCAGTGTACAAATGACGCCGGCGCGACCCGAATTAGAGGAAGGCTTCCTGTTGCATGGGCGCAGTGCTTGGCATTGCTTGGCATTGCGTGGCATTGCGTAGCATCTCTTGGCATTGCTTGGCTTTGCTTGGCATTGTTTGGTATTGCTTGGCATTGCTTGGCACGAGGCACCCGGGGAACCCGGGGAACCCGGGGAACCCGAGGAATCTCTGGGAAACGGGCATAGTAAGCCCCTGGGGCATTAACCTGTAACCATTGAGAACCCTTTACGGAAGCCAAATGGGGGAATTGCAAGAGTTTCATGGATTGAGGGCGGGCGGTTTTCAACATGTAGCTCTCGCTTTAGCGCAGCGCGCATTCGGTTTAAAGAATGCATGGGGACGGGCCACTTCCAACATGTGGTTTTCAAAGCTTGCAAGAATTTCACGGTTGCATGGCGGTTCCTTTTCAAATTGTGGTTTTCGCTTAGGCGCCGCGCACATTGGTTTTAAACATTAGCCAGAGTCTCACGGGTGGAAGGGGACTCCTTTTCAACATGTGGTCCTCGCCTTAGAGCCGCGCACATGTAGTTTTACGATTTTACATGAGTTGCGAGGATTATCGTGGCTAACGTCCCATACATGTTGTTTTGGCACGATGTCGGGCTGTCAAGGCGCAACATCAGGTTGATCTGCGGAAGTCCCAGGACAAGTGCTCTGGCACAGTTCAGGATCGTCCAGACGCAGCACTAAAGGTGATTCGAGGGGTGGAAGTCCCAGGAATGATTCTCTGGCGCAGTTCAGCATTTCAAGCTGTTGTCTTCCAACGGGACACTTCCAACAGTGAAAATCAATCTCTGTATGGGGCTTGCGAGGAGGGACCTTAGAGGGATGGTTTCTGGGAACATTGTTGATGAGTCTTGGGTTTACATTGGTCCTTCTCCTGCTCCTCCGCCTGTCTCCCCCGACGCTCCAACCTTCTCCCCATTCCTCTCCTCCTCCTCCTCCTCCTCCTCCTCCTCCTCCTCCTCCTCCTCCCCCTCCCCCTCCTCCTCCTCCTCCTCCTCCTCCTCCCTCCTCCTCCTCCTCCTCCTCCTCCTCCTCCTCCTCCTCCTCCCCCTCTGCCTGAGTCTGCTCCCCCTCCTCCTGCTCTCTCCTTCCTTTCCTTCCGTCCTTCTCTCCATGCCTTCTTCCCTCCCTTCTTTCCTGCCTTCCTCCCTCCCTTTCTTTCTCCCCTTCCTCTCCTGGAAAGGTGCGCGGCAAAGCCATGGAGCTCTTCTCGGCAGGACCGCGGCCGCTGCGGCCAGCGCCGCCGCGGCGGCTGTGAACGTGCTGCGGACGCTGCCGCCGCTTTTCGATCACGTTTGCCGCGATTGCGGTCGGGAGCTTTGGCTTAGCGTGTCGCTCCGCTGGTTCCGCGAGATGGGACGAAGAAGCACGTGGAAACACGTGAACAAGGAAAAGAGCCCAGGGCGTTGTGTGCGGGATCCCCACGACACAAATTTCAACCTGTCCCCAAACAGCCTGCGGAACGGGGTGATGCTGTGATAGAACCCGGTACTGGTCGGGGGACGGGCGAGCAGAGAGATCCTCAAGACAATCTGGTGGTCCGGGCCGTTTCGCTAGTTTCTGAGCTGGCTTGGATTGGGCGTTTCGCCGGAGACATCCTCGCAGTTCTGAGCTCCGAGACGCCGCGCGAGAGGTGGGTCGGCGCGTCTCGCTTGAGACATTCTCGCAACTCTGCGTCTTAACTCCCATATGCCGCGCGAGAGATGGTCGGCGCGTTTCGTTTCAGATATCCTCGCAATTCTGAGCTTCGAGATGCTGCGCGAGAGGTGGTCCGTCCTGTCTCGCTTGAGACCTCCTCGCACTTGTGAGCTCCGAGCTGCCGCGCGAGAGGGGGTCCGGCGCGCTTCGCCTGAGACATCCTCGAAATTCTGCGCTCCGAGATGCCGCGCGCGAGGTGGTCGGGCGCGTTTCGCTTGAGACGCACGCGAGGTGGTCCAGCCCGTCTCGCTTGAGACGTCCTCGCGCGTCAAAGCTCCAGGATGCCGCGCGCGAGGTGCTCCTGCCCGACTCCCCTGAGACAGCCTTGCAGCTCTGGGCTCCGGGATGCCTCGAGCGAGGTGGTCTGGAGAGTTTCGCCTGAGACATCCTTGGCAACTCTGAGCTCCGAGCTGCCGCGTGCGAGAGGCATCCTCGAAACTCTGCGCTCCGAGCTGCCGCTCGTGAGGTGGTCCAGCCCGCTTTGCTGGAGACATCGTCGCAGCACTGAGCTCTGATTTGCCGCGCGCGCAGTGGCCTGGCGCGTTTCGCCTGAGATGTCCTCGCGATTCTGAGCTCCGAGATGTCGCGCGAGAGGAGGTCTGGCCCGTTTCGTTAAAGGCATCCCCGCAGTTCGGAGCTCCGAGCTGCCGCGCGCAGGGTGGTCTGGCGCGTTTCGCCTGAGACACCCTCGCCGTTCTGAGCTCCGAGATGTCGCGCGAGAGGTGGGCCGGCCCGTCTCGCTTGAGGCATCCTGGCGCCAATGAGCTCCGAGGTGCCGCGCGAGAGGTGGGTCCGGCGCGTTTCGCTTAAGACAGCCTCGCAACTCTGAGCTCCGAGCTACCGTGCGCGAGTTGGTTCAGCCCGTTCCACCTAAGACATCCTGCCGGTTCTGAGCTCCGAGATGCTGCGCGAGAGGTGGGCCAGCCCGTCTCGCTTGAGACATCCTCGTGAGTCGAAATTCATAGCTGCCGCGCGCGAGGTGGTCTAGCCCGTTTCGCTTGAGACATCCTCGCATTTCTGGGCTCCGACATGCCGCACGCGAGGTGGTCTGGCCTGTTTCGCCTGAGACATTCTCCAAACTCTGCGCTCCGACATGCCGCGCGCGAGGTGGTCTGGCCCGTTTCGCCTTAGACATCCTCGCAACTCTAAGCTCCGAGATGCCGCGCGCGAGGAGGTTTAGCCTGATTCGCTTGAGACATTCTCGCGCTCTGAGCTCCGAGAGGGAGGAGAGAGGAGGTCGCTGTGGTCGTATTTAGTTCCGGTCGAGGACGACGAACGCGCAGATACATCGTCAAGAAAATATGTGTTGGTCCAGGCAGATTCGCTTGACATCTCCTCATATCTCTCGAATGCGTTGGCCAGAAATCGGCGTTTCGCCTGAGACTTCCTCGCTGTTCTAGACTCCGGGATGCCGCGCGTGAGGTGGTCGGGCGCGTTTCGCTTGAGACATGCTCGCAGTTCTGAGCGGCGCGCAAGGTGGCGGTCCGTCTCGCATGGGACGTCCTGCCGACTCTGAGCTGCGAGATGCCGCGCGCGAGGTGGTCTGGCCTGTTTCGCTTGAGACTTCCTCGCGCTCTAAGCTCCGAGATGCCGCGCGCAAGGTCGTTCTGTCCGTTTCGCATGAAACGTCCTGCTGACCCTGAGCGCCGAGATGCCGCGCGAGGGGTGGGTCGGCGCGTTTTGCCTGAGACGTCCTCGCAGTTCTGAGCTCGGACATGCTGCGCGCGAGGTGGTCTGGCCCATCTCGCTTGAGGCATCCTCGCACCCATGAGCTCCGAGATGCCGCGCGAGGGGTGGGTCGGCGCGTTTCGCCAGAGACATCCTCGCACTTCTGAGCTCGGACATGCTGCGCGCGAGGTGGTCTGGCCCATCTCGCTTGAGGCATCCTCGCACCCATGAGCTCCGAGGTGCCGCGCGAGAGGTGGATCGGCGCGTTTCGCCAGAGACATTCTCGCACTTCTGAGCTCGGACATGCTGCGCGCGATGTGGTCTGGCGCGTTTCGCCTGAAACATCCACACCATTCCGTGCTCGGCTTCCAGATGCCGCGCGTGACTTGGTCTGGTCCGTTTTGCATGAGACGTCTTGCTCACTCTGCGCTCCGACATGCCTCGCGAGAGGTGGTCGGGCACGTTTCGCCTGAGACATCCGCGCAACTCTGGGCTCCGAGATGTCGCGCGAGAGGTGTCTGAGCCCGTTTCGCTTCAGACATTCTCGCAACTCTGCTCTCCGAGCTGCCGCGCACGAGGTGGTCTGGCGCATTTCGCCTGAGGCATGCTGGCAAGTTTGGGCTTCGAGATGCCGCGCGCGAGGTGGTCTGGCGCGTTTCGCCTTAGACATCCTCGCAACTCTAAGCTCCGAGATGCCGCGCGCGAGGAGGTTTAGCTTGTTTCGCTTGAGACATTCTCGCGCTCTGAGCTCCGAGAGGGAGGAGAGAGGAGGGAGGAGGGAGGAGGGGTCGGACCCAGATGCGCCATTTTATTCCACTTTTGTTGTCGAGTTGTGCTCGAGGAGGAGCTTGGGCGCCGCCTGAGATATCCTCGCATCTTTAAGCTCCCAGCGCGATGTGGTCTGGCCCGTTTCGCCTAAGACATCTTCGCACATCTGACCTCCGAGATGCCGCGCGCGAAGTGGTTCAGCCCATTGGCTCATCCCTCCTCCCGCCTCCCTCCCCCTGCCTCCCACCTCCCGCCTGCCTCCTCCCTCCTCGCGCCTCCTGCCTGCTGCGCCTCCGCCTACGCCTCCTCGTCGCCGCCTCCGTCATCTCTGCCGCCCCAACATGCGCCATGCGCGCCCCGCCCTCCGCCATCCCCGGACATCCGACGTCACGATTTCTGTCTCGAGATGCCCCCCCCGTGGACCCCCCGAGACGTGGGCCCGCGGGCCTCCCGTGGGCGCACGACAAACGATGTGGCACACAACCCTGGTACAACCCCCCTACGTGTTATAAACGCCATGCTCTGCCGCACGGGGTAGACGTGCGAACGCGGTTGGAAACCGTCATGCGTTCCAAAACTGCTGCACGGGAACACTGCACTCCGGCTTTATCTTTACACCACGCGATGGCAGCCGGGAGGGGGGGAAGGGAGAACGAGAGAGAGAGAGAGAGAGCAAGAGAGAGCGAGGGAGAGAGCGAGAGAGAGAGAGAGAGAGAGAGATAGAAAGAGAGAGAGAGAGAGAGAGTTTTTTCTCTTTAGTGGCCTATCCCGCCACCGTGCCTGGGTTGTGGGTTAGAGGCCTCTTGGATGTTCGTGTGAATATCGTGGGAGGCCTCTCGGGGGCCTCTTCGAGGGGACCTCTTGGGGCCTCTTTTTGGGCCTCCTGGGGGCCTCTAGGGGGCCTCTTGGGCTCTCTAGGGGACCTCTTGGGGCCTCCTGGGGGCCTCTTGAGGCGGAAGGCTCGAATTGTCGGTTCGTGTTCCCCTTCTTTGGCCTCTCGTGGGGCCGTCTTGGGGCCCTTTCGGGCGATCTTGGGCGCCTCTTGGGCCGTTTTTGGGGCTCCCTTGGACCGTCTTGGGGCCCTCCCTCTTTGGGGCCTCTTGGGCTGTCTTGGAGCGGTCTTGGGGGCCTCTGGGCCGTCTTGGAGCGTCGGAAGCCCGAAAACACGAGAGCGCGAAGAACACCGAAGCACATGAGGACACCCAATGATCTTTACCTCTCTGGGCCGTCTTGGGGCCGTCTTGGGCGTCTTGTAGCGCTCGTGGGCTGTCTTGGAGGCCCCTTGGACCCAAGTCACGCGAGGCAGCCCTGCAGCGCCCGGGAGCGCCCTGGAAATTTGTGAGAGTCGGGGGCCCCAGCCCCTGGAGTACTGGAGTCCCCCAGTGCAGAGTACAGAGAGCAGAGGACACATGAGAACCCAGGGGTAACTCCACTTCGTGCCTCGAGGCACGGTGGCAAATATATGCATGTGCATGTATATTTATACAGACACATCTATACATATGTATAGATCTATATGCGTGTATGCACACATACGCATGCACACAGGTATGTATATGTATATACACGGCTGTGTATGCATATATGTATAGACCTATAGAGAGAGGGAGACATATACATTCTTTTTTTTTATATATATATATATCAGTATTCCCCAATCAGAGCTTACCTCTGTAGGGGTCCTAGCGGATTCATATGGTTAGGTTAGGTTTGTCGCCGATTTTCGCTGCACGCCCGGGTGCCCGGGTGCCTGGGGGTGCCCGGGGCCCGGGTGCCCGGGGGGTGCCCGAGGGTGCTGGGGTGCCCGGGTGCCCGGGTGCCCGGGCGTGCCTGGGGGTGCCCGGGGGTGCCTTACAGCCCTATAGCCCTAAGCCCTATCACCCAATAGCCCTATAGCCCTACAACTCTATAGCCCCATAGCTCTATAGCCCTATAGCTCAATAGCCCTATAGCCCTATAGCCCCCTAGCCCTATAGCCCTGATTGGGTTTTTCTCCGGTATCATACATAGAGAGAGAGAGAGAGAGATAGAGAGATAGAGAGAGAGAGAGAGAGAGAGAGAAAAAGATAGCCAAAGAGAACGAGACACATAAAACGAGGGGGGTGGGGAGGAAGGGAGAGTGGCAACGGAAGGAAACTATCCAACAAACGTTCATAGAAAGAAACTCATGCGTGTGCCAGCAGTGCCGGAGGATGTGCATGTCCCTCACGAGTCGAAAGTGGACGGGGGCCGCATGATTTGGCCGCGCTGCTGCGCAGAGAGGGGGGCCATGCGCCGCCAAACCCGAGAAGCGAGCACAAAGAGAATTAGTCTTCTCCCTCTTCCTGTTCTGCTTCTCTTCCTCCTCTGCCTCCTTGTGGACGTGGGGCGCTCCAGGGCGTGCCTCGTCCGTGGCGCCTCCGCGCCCTCGGCGGAAGGCTGGCGGGATCCTGGCGGAAGCCGGCGGAAGGAAACAGCGGTGGGTCCGCCGGCGGAGCGTGGCGAACGCAGAAGCGATTTGCCGGCGGAGCGCGGCGGAGGAGCAAAATCATCTGGCTCTCGTTCTCCTTGGCATCATGCCTATGACCTGTTCGTGATGCGATTCTCTCCGCCTCGTGCACTTCTGTCCTTCGTGCTCTTCCTACCCTTTCTCCTCTTCGCTGTCCACTTCCTCCCGTCTCCTCCTCCTCCTCAGTGCTCCATTGGCACTGGCAGAGTCTGTCGTCCCGTTCGATACCCAGAAGTTGGCGGAATGGGAGAGAGTTCCAGATCCTACAGTGTTCAATATCGGAACTCCGCGTGCCATCGCATCTCAGGCAGTTACAGCAGCGCTGGCAGACTGGATCGGATCAATGCTTTGGGCGTGCCTGCTGATCAGCTTAAGCTTCATGGTGACGTGACACAGCGACGCTTTCATCTTCAAGTCCTGGGAGGAGCCGCCACGCCAGCCCGCGCCATGGCCCTCTCCCGTGCTCTCAGAACCTCAGCTGGGTTCAGAACATTTCACACCGTGGGCATTGCTGGCACCAACACCCCCATGTACGTCAATGTCGACAAGAGTCGCGCATCATTCAAGAAGCGTATCCCAACCACACCATCGGCGCACAGAGGTCAAAGGGCATCGTCACCATCGCTGCGATCCCCATTGTGGTCATGGAGGTCCAAAGTGCTGAGGAGCCTTCAAAATTGAGTTGGGATCACGCGATCATCGCGCGTTTAAACATTGACAAATCACCACTGGTGGCTGCTTGCGGACAGGCGTTCGCAAGCGTGGATACATCTGCGTGGTCTATTTAGCAGGAGATTGCCACCATGGACGACGGATAATAATAAGAGGAATGGAAATGTGATCTGCTGGGATGCCCGCTGTTTGCGTTGTTACATACATCATACATGGAGCGCCAAACTCATTAAATTGGCCATGTGCATGCGTAGAGGTGCTGTCATTCTATTACACGGGTGTCGTGGTACATGGGTCAATCTGCAGACAGCTATTTCGGCCTACCCTCACCCTTATAAAGGTCTTCTACATTCCTCTCTCGCAAAGGGCTGGCGGTACAGCATGCCTTGTACCGGTGGACCAACGCGGGCAACATAATCCACTGGTCCAATTTCGGCATGCGATGTTTTGCCCTGGTCGAGTCTCCTTGCTCGCCATCTCCGATCTTGAGGGTAGCTTCGCGATGCAGCTGCTCAACGTTCACAACTTCGAAATCGACGCTGGCAGTCAAACAACTATTCAAACAAGCTGGCGAGAATTGGTTAGCAGGAGTTTGCAATATCCAAGAACTTTTGTTGCAGCGGGCGGTTTCAGTATCAAGGGTGGGCCTACACGTGGCTACGCCGATCCCATTAGGGAAGATTTTGTTGTCCATCCCGCACCTGATGCGTACGGGCCACCACTCCAGCGCTATTGGGAGCGGGTATTCGCCATGGTCACGGAGATCTCTACGGAACGTCCCACACATTATTGCAGTGATACGGCGACGGCGGCTACAGTATATCGAGTCTTTACTGGTGTCCCTGCCCACGTCTTGCTGGACATTAATGTGCTGGTTGAGGTGGGCACAGACGCCGCCACCATCTCGGACGCCAGGCTGAACGACCACGCGCCCATCACCGTCCATTTTCGAAACCGAGCACGACAATACCAAGGTACGAGTATCGCAGAGCAGGTCGTTCGAGACCCACGCTATCTCATTATACTTCAACAGCTTCTGGATGCTGCGCAGCTGGATCGTTTTCCAGTGGTTTATCAATAGCGATGCATGAAGGATTTGCTGATCGAAGCTGCCCGCCAAGTACGTGACGAGCTACGGCGACTCTCGATATCTGATCGCGATCGTCGTGCAAAAAGGTGGCCGGATCATCGCGCTGCGCGCCATCTTCTGCCGCGTCTGGCGCAACGGCGTCCCCGCAGCGGAGAAGCTGCGCGCCGCCGCTGAAGATGGGGCCCGCTTCTTGATTGTCTCAGACGGGGTGGTCCAACTGCAGGGTAGGGCCAACTTCGCCACCATCATGCACACCCTGAATTACGAGTTCATCCACGGGGAGGCATTGCATAAGTTGCTCAGAATGCCGCCGAATATCCTCAGCCTCGCTGATCTGAATGCCATGCCAACCTTCTTAGCTTTTGCTCCTTCCTCTGTCTCTTTACTTGGCTGGGCAAGTTGTTGGCGCGCATCCTTCTGGACAGTGAATCATGTTTGGCAGCTTGCCTTGTGCGACCTCAGAGAGCGCGCGCGGGATCATGCCACCATCGTTCGCTTCTGCGCTGGCACCTGCTCGGCCGCATGCTGGAAAAGACCACGCGCCGTTGCGCAGTCTTGTGCGCGAGCGTGCTTGCCCCCACCATGTCTTGCCAACATGCAAGGCTGGTGTGGCGCTTTCCGCGCCGCTCACGCCCATGCTTCAGTGGCTGTGCGAGAGGGCCCAACTCCTCAACGCATCCTTGCCCGCGCGCTCCGCCCGAGTGTCTTTCCAGGCCCTTTCGCACTCGCGCTGCGGAAACGTCTCAAGGCTTGGCGAATCGTGGTTCCTGGAGGGGGGCGGTCGGTGGACGGGCGGTGGCAACGCTGTGAGTCGTGCGTGGCAAGCTTGAAGCCAGCGTGGCAATGAAACATGCTCGAGAAGACTCTCTGCGGTGCATGGGCAACCGCGCACCGCCTGCATGCGGGCGCCCCGCCCACCATTTGCAGCTGGGGCTGCGTTGCCCCTGACGAGATTGCACGCTGCCTCCGCTGCCCGCGTCTCTTCCACCGCTTCGCCGTGCATCATGCGTGGAGGCGCCGTCCCTTTCCAGGCTCGCCTCTCGCGCTGCTGGGGCTGCGGTGGGTGGGCGACTGCGGGCGGGCGGGGTCGGAGCTCGCGCGTGAAGAGTGTTGGCAAGCAGTTGTCCCGGCCTTCCACATGTGCCATGAGGCCAAGGACTTCGTGCCGCGTTTCCCGATGTCCCTTGAGAGGGCGTGTGAAATCAGGGGTGCGGCAGCGGTGGCCATGGAGCGGTGGAGGACCTGCTCTCGCTCCGCACATATTTTGGCGCTGCTCTGCCCACCTCCTCTCTTTCTTTCCACTGCATGTCAGCTTCCCTCGCCGCGGTGGCAGCGGCGCTGTTCAGACATTTAGGGGACTGCCCCATACTTGTTTGGGCTTTTGGTGGCTTCAGGGGTCGTGTCCTGTTCCGGGGTTGCTCCGAGACAGCTCACGCCCGTTCTAGCCTTTGCTGCGCTGCGGCAAAATACTTCATGGCGCGGCGGTGAGCCTTCCCGCTGTGCCCTCGCCTATTCGCACATGGTATGTTTCGAGCGCCATCTTGTGGGCACTGCTGGTGGCGGAAGTTGCACAGGGTTCCGCTGCCCCTCGGGAGACCGAACATGATCGACCCACGAACCCGGAAAGGAATACATAATTGTAACACATGGCAGCGTTTTCAAAGACACCTGATTGGGTGACGGGCAAATGCAATGCTGAAGATATCGATATTGATGTACCTTGTCGAGGGCTGTGCTGTGCTGCACCGTGCTGCATTTCGATGTGCCATGCCGCGATTGTGCTCTATAGCGTCGTGGATCGAGTCCTCCTTTGCATCCGAGTCCTGACCGAACTGATCTGGATCTTAAGCTCGAGCTGCCTTAATACACAGCACCTGCCCCAGAGCTAATGGACAGGGGAACATGCCAGGAGGACGCGCCGCGAAACGTCCCAAGGGATGCGCCAGACGACGTGCCAGGGGACGTGCCATGGCGTCGCGCCGCGGGACGTGCCAAGGGGACGCGCTGCGGAACGTGCCAATGGATGTGCCACGCCATGTGCCAGGGGACGCGCCACGCGACGTGCCAGAGGGACTCGCCAAGGGACGCCCCACGGAACGTGCCAAGGAACGTGCCAAGTTGCAATGCTGAGTGTATCGATCTTGCTGTACCATGCCGAAATCTGTGCTGTGCTGCGCCGTGGTGAATTGCGATGTGCCATGCCGCGATTGTGCTCTATAGCGTTGTGGATGGAGTCCTCCTTCGCATCCGAGTCCTCACCGAACTGATCTGGATCTTAAGCGCGAGCTGCCTGAACACATCGTAGTTGCCCCAGAGCTAATTGACAGGGGGACATGCCAGGAGGACGCGCCGCGGAACGTCTCAAGGGACGCGCCAAGCGACGTGCCAAGGGACGTGCCATGCGGAGGCACCGCGGGACGTGCCAAGGGGACGCGCTACGGAACGTGCTGGGGACAAGCGTTTCGCTCGAGACATCCTGTCAAAATCATCATAATTCTTGCGCGCGGGACGCGGCACGCGCGAGACATCCTCGGAATTCCTGCGAGCGGGACGTGACCACAAGCATTTCGCTTGAGACATCCTTTGAATTCTGGCCCCCCACGAGGCCCCCGCTCGAGACGTCCCCCAATTTTGCAAAACCAGTGTTTCGCTCGAGACATCCTCAACAAATTGTGAAACACAAGCGTTTCGCTTGAGACATCCTCAAATTTTAATCCGCCGGCCCACCTCGACCTCGATATTTATCAGGGAAAGAATCCGCCGGCCCAGCTCAGTTGAGGCACCGGGGACAGGTTTATCATCCTAAAAGAGAACCCTGGGCCCACGCCCTTTCCGGGAAAAAAAACCCAAGCGCCACCCAGCAGGAGCCCACTCCCCCTCTGCTGATGCTCATGCGTTTGCCGAGGTCGAGGCCGGCGGTCGGACGGACCTTCGCGGGTGCGTCGTCTCCTCCTCTGTGTTCCTCCTTCTCCTTCTCCGTGTTCCTCTTCCGTCTCCTCCTCTTCCTTCTCCCCACCTTGCTCCTGCCTCTCCCGCCGCTCCTTCTTTCTTCTGCCCCCCGCTCTCTCCTTTGCTGCTTTCTCCTCCCCCCTCCCCCCCTTTCCCTTCTTTCTCTTTCTCTTTGTTTTTCTCTTTCTCTTTCTCTTCCTCTTTCTCTCTCTCTCTCTCAAACTCTCCGCCTCCCTTTCCTTCCCTCCATCCCCTTCCGCCCTCTCTCTCCCTCCACAATTACAATATGCATACTACTCTCCTCTCTCCCCTGGTGAAGTCTGGGAAATATTGGGCCCCCCTACGCGTGCTGGCTTTTTCATGCGCAGGATTCCTGGGAGTTGGGTTTTCGCTTGGTTGTTTTTCGAAGTGCTGCTCTCGCTGAAGCGCTGGCTTCAGTTTCCGCTTACCGCTTGTTCCGAATCGTGCTCCCGCTGCACCGCTGGCCTCATTTCCGCGCTCCCTCTCGTTCCGAGTCATACTCCCGCTGCAGCGTTGGCGTCATTATTTTCAGCGCCATGCCACGGCATGGTTTTCGGTCCTTCCAAGTAGGCCGTAATATTTCGAAAATCCTCCCGGCAAAGTCCGTCGGAAGTTATTCCACATTCGATGCCGATTCGTTGATTTTTTCGGTCGCAGAAGCCCCCCCCACTTTGGGGCGTCGCCACGCCATGCTACTTACGCAGGAGGAAAGATTGTTCTTTTGACGTCGAGGAGGGCCACCCCCGTTCCCCTTATAATCTTAACACGGGAGGGGCCTGCGGTCGACGGATCCCATTCTTGTCGGTTCCCAGAACGAATTTAACATTATAAATCCAAAACGGGGTACAAATGGGATCCGCCGTGCAAAATAGGGTCCGACGCGGATCCCGAAAATCAGATTCGCGCGCACGGAAATGGGATCCGCCGCGATTTCACGATTACGGGAACGTTGGAAATCGGATCCGTGCGACACTCATTGGGTTCGCCGCTATGATTTCCCAGAGGGTCCGTGCACCGAGTGGGACCGTGAGGTTCAGCGCCAAGAGGAAAAAACTTTCGGCCTGGGGATGTATATCAGGCTACACGTCCTCCGAATCGTGCTCACGCTGCAGCGTTGGCCTCATTCCCGCGCTTCCGCTCGTTCCGAATCGTGCGCCCGCTGCAGCGTTGGCGTCATTATTTTCGGCGCCATGCCACAGCATGGTTCTCGGTCCTTCCAAATAGGCCCCATAATCTCGAACATGGCCTCCCCCGCAACAACCATCGGAAGTTATTCCACATTCGGTGCCGATTCGTCGATTTTTTGGGCCGCAGAAGCCCCCCCTCTTCTTTGTGGCGTCGCCACGCCATGCTATGCCAGGCCACGCATTGATCTTCAACACCATGCTATGCCACGTAATGCTATGCCCTGCTGCGACTTCCGACTCTGCGAATAGAGGGGAGATCTACGCCATGGTAAGGGATGGGAGGGAGGGGTAGGACGTCAGATCTGACGCGAGCGCACCTAGCTTGCCTTCCCCCCCCCACCTTTACTCCCTTCCCCCTCCCCTTCCCGCCCTTCCTTCCTTCCCCCCCTCCCCTTCCCCCCTTCCGCCCCGCCTCCCTTCCCTCTCCTCTCCCCCGCCCCCCGTCCGTCACTCCCCCCTCCCCCGCCGCGCGCCGCCGCCCGAGAGCGAGCGAGCGGGCGAGCGCGCGCGGAAACAAAGATGGCGGCGCCACTCAGCGCAGTCCCGGCTGTCGGACAGCTGGAACGACCCCAACGGCACGCGGCCGCCCGCCAGCCCGCCGGCTCCACACCCGCAGAAGGGTGCGCGCGCGTATTTTTCAAGATCAATATAGGGAAGTGGCAATCATGAAACGTAACATGCGTGTTTGTTCGTTTGCTTGCTTGCTTGCTTGCTTGCTTGCTTGCTTGCTTGTTTGTGTGTTTGTTTGTTTGTTTGTTTGTTTGTTTGTTTGTTTGTTTGTTTGTTTGTTTGTTTGTTTGTGTGTGTGTGTGTGTGTTTGTGTGCACTGTGTTTGTGTGGTCTATTCCCGAGTGCATGCGCGTGACGGTGTCGTCACCTCGCCGCTGGAGGAGCGAGTCCGTGTGGTTTACATCGTGTTCTCCTCCGCGGCTCTCTGCTTCTGACTGCCGTCGGCTTTCGTACGATTCGCATGGCAACGCCCCGCTCAGGCAGCGGACGCGGTGCACGTTTGCCACCGCTGCGACCCAAACAACGTGAGTGTTTGGATCTGCATGTTCCGCCTCTTCCCCCAACCCACGGCAGTCCGATGGCACCAAAGCCAAGTCGCCACGTGGGAGATGGGGTCCTTTGGGGCAAGAGGTCCTGCGTTTTTGTTTGCAGTCCGCGACCTCCCGTGGCCCCCACGAGGCCCCGCCCCAGAACGGCCCAGGATGAGGAGCTGGTCCCAGGGCCGGACGGCAATGGGGTTCAGGACCCGTTTCCCTCAGGGCCCTCTTCTATATGACGGAAGGGGGACCGGAGGGAGCAGCGGGGATAGGAAACGGGGAGGAAGAAAGGAGCGATGGAGGAGGCAGCGAGTTGGATTCATGTGTCGTGAGGGATTCTGCGCAGAAGGCTGTGGATTGCAGGTTCTTTTCAGGTGGCGGGCTGGTTCGCGAGAAAAGCAGGGCTTACGGCCTTCAGCTGGTCCGTCACATTGGAGAGAGGAACCAGAATGAGAGTGATGGTTGGATGACTCTTCCTCTGATGCGCTATCACTTTTCGACATGGAACTGCGTGCTCGAGGCAGCAGTGGAGACATACCTGAAGTCGTGCGATCTTGTTGAACGCCATCTAGCACACAGCAACCAGAGGAAGGGCGCTCCCAGGAAAAAGATGACGATGAGGAGGAGGAGGAGGAGGAGGAGGAGGAGGAGGAGGAGGAGGAGGAGGAGGAGGAGGAGGAGAGGAGGAGGAGGAGGAGGAGGAGGAGGAGGAGGAGGAGGAGGAGGAGGAGGAGGAGGAGGAGGAGGAGGAGTGAAGGAGGAACAGAAGAGGGGGAAACGGCGGAGAAGGAGAAGGAGGGAAAGAGGAGGAGGAGGAGGAGGAAGCGGCGGAGAAGGAGAAGGAGAAGGACAGCGTCGCATCCGCCTGGCGATCCTTGAAGTACTCACCCCCGCCTGGCCAGGGGCAGAAGAGAGATTAAACAACAAGTAGGGATGCAGGGGGGCAGAAGAGAGGCGGGGAGGATTGGGGTCGGCGTCGCTCCGTCGATGATCTGTGAATGGCCTAGAGGAGGTAATCAAAGTCCCCCTCATTCATCCGCTCCTCCATTTTTCTCCCCCTGCCTTTCCTTCCCCTCCTTACCCTTCTCCCTCTCCCTCCACCTCTACCAGTCTCGGCTCGAAGATCTCTGGCCCCGTGCGCAGCCGCGACGTGAACCCTCCCAGCGCAGCTATCAGCTGTCTCCGCGCATTGCTGGAGTGGGCACACCGCATCCCACGGTGTGACTGATTCGCGTCATCCCCATATTCCCGCACGCACCGCAATGGTTCCTGAGAGCCTTTGCCGTGTACTTCATGTACCACCGCAGCCCAAGCCACCAGGCAATTCGCCAAGCCTGCTGTCCACAGAGTTTTTCGTGTGCCTGGAGGCTTGCACCGCTGCGCTCCCAAGCAGTCGCGGCGCAGACAGGGCTGCTGCAGCCTACAACGAGCTTGTCCACAAACACCCAACAGACCTCGAATCCGTTACCAGCAACGCCGCCCCATCTAGTCTCAGCTCAGGAGTGAGCTGATGAAACTGTGCAGGCAGTTCAAGATCAGTTACACAGAGCTGAAATTTGCCATCACGCACAATACGGGAATTGGCCGTGACACGCCAGCGTTCACGGCCCCCGCCGTTGACAACAAGGATAGCGGCCGTGCAGGCACAGCCGCCCCCGGCTCCACCTGACCCCAAGCCGACGGCTCCCCGAGGCACCACCGGCAGGGGGCCAGGAGAGAACGGGGGAGGCGCAGGGGCCATGCCACCCCTCAGCGCACGAAGGGGTTTACGCCCACCGTGGGGGCCGCTCTGCGGTGGAAGCAGTCAGAAGCAAGACCGACAGGGCGCTCTGGTGCAAGGGCCCAGAAGGCGAGGGCGGCCCTGTAGGTGGTCCGACGAGAGGCCCAGGCGCCGGACGCTCGAGGCGAAGGAGTGGGCATTGCATCGGATGGCGCGCGCCCGCAAGGCAGCGGTGAGCAGGAAAACGGACGAGGTGGCAGACGGTAGACGTGACGGCGGAGCCGTGGGAAAGCCTGGGCGTTTGGGGCTTGTGCCCTCGAGAGGCAAGGAGTCTGCTGGTCAGTCGTCAGACAGCGTCTGAACACAGGGTCGGACGCGGTCGTCGTCGTCGACGTAGGTCGGGCCCCCGCCCCGACTGTAATCATCACGCCAGGACAGGCGTCGGTCGTAGGTGTCGTCAGCTTTCGTGGTGAAGCGTCGGAAGAAGGCGCTCCTGACCATCGCGCCCGTTGTGCTGCGGTTGGTGCCCAAGGTATCGACGAGGCAGAAAATTAGGGCGTAGGGGCCGTATGCGAGGGTCAGTCGCGTGGCCCCAGGCAGGACATGCGGCAAGGATCGCAGCGCCCGCGTGGAGCTTCAGGCAGTGATCCGCTGTCAGCGGGGTGCCGGGCCAGGAGGCACCCTTCATCCAAAGCCCACGGGGTCCGAGGGCGGATCGAAAGTCAGTTACTGAGGTGGGGTGAATCAGGTAGGCGGCGAGCGCCCGAAGCGAGGGGGCGTGGCAGCCAGATAAGGACAGAGGCCGTCGGAGGGCAGGGGGGCCGCAGGGGGCAGCAGGGGGCAGGTAAGGAGGCCGTGGGGGCTTCTGGGCTGGCGTGCGGCGGGATCGCCTTCGCTGGCGGGACGGCCTGATGGCCTCCGCCGTCTCCTCCTCTTCTTCCTTCGCCTCCCCCCGCGTGCTGGGCGGCAGCCAATGGGCCCGCGAAAGCCGCGCGGCCAGTCCCCCAGGCTTACCGCGCGGAGGGGCGATAGGAGGGCGGGGACAGGGCCCGTCGCGGGTCGTGGACCTAGGCGTTGCTGTTGTGGCAGCGCGCTGCGAGGTGAGCAGCACGTGGAGGAGGGCGGCCAGATCTCGGATCGCGGTGGCGAGCCGAGCGAGCCCGCGAGGGAGGACCCGAAATGTGCCGCACAGGAGGAGAAGAACGCCGACCCCCTCGCGGCACGGAGCGAGGAGGAGGAGGAGGAGGAGGAGGAGGAGGAGGAGGAGGAGGAGGAGGAGGAGGAGGAGGAGGAGGAGGAGGGAGGAGGAGGAGGAGGAGGAGGAGGAGGAGGAGGAGGAGGAGGAGGAGGAGGGCGTGTGTGACAGCATGGGATCTGGCTGTCGTGTCGGCCTGGTGGCCTTGCCGGTGCCAGTGGTGCTCGGCGGCCGCTCGTGTGCGTCGGTCGGTCGATGTGCAGCCGGCGGACGTCGGCGGCGGGTGTCGGTGTGCCGTCGTCTGGCAGGCGGCGGGCGGTCGTCGGACGGGCGGCGGACGGTCGTCGTCGGTCGCCGGATGGCGGTCTGACCGTCGGCGGCGGTCCGTCGCAATCGTCGGATGTCGTCGTCGTCCCAGCGTCACCGAACGTGGTGGCCTCGGCGGCATCGACGCCCGCAGGGGGCGTGGCAGGAGCGTATCGGCGCGGCTTGGCGTTGCTGGTCAGGTGGGGGCGCTGCTGGGTGGGGCACGGCGCCGCCTGACGTGTCAAGTCGCGGCAGGGCGAGGGAGACTGGGTGGTGGTGGCGGGCACCGGGGATCGCGGCGCGAGGCGTGCCGCTCGGGTGGGCACGAGCTCCCGCCGCGCGCGCGGAGTGGGGCGGCGCGTGCGGGTGCGGGGACGGGACGTGTGGATGCGCTGGCCCAGGCGCTGGCGCTGTTGCAGTCACACCATGTGCCATCTTGGCCTCCTCGGAGGGCTCCTCCCCCCGGGGGAGAAGGCGACCGAGCTGGACGTGCGCAGGAGGGCGGTGCTCCCGCGGGTCAGCAGAGGCACCCAGCACTGGCTTCGATCCTCCATGCGACCGACGTCAGCGCCGTGGTGGCCGTGGATCGGGTTGCGCACCTGTCTCATGACCACCACCTTGGTGCCGTCATGGATAGGCGGAGGAACGGGAGGGGGGCGAGGCCAGCGCCTGCGGGCGGTGCGTCGGCCTGGTTGGGCGGTGCGCAGGCCCCGGTGGGCGCTGGCACGGCTCTGAGGGCGGCCGACCGTGCTGCGGAGCGAGGGTCGTTGGCGCCCTCCTCGGTGTGCGGCACACGGTGCCCGCGAGCTGCGGGCCCTGTGGCTGCCGAGGGTGACTCGGCGCGACCCGCGGCGCGGCGCGGCACGCATCGCGGGGTGACGTGCGCAGCGGAGCCCAGGCGGCCAAGGTGGAGGGCCACCGTGCGGATGTGAACAAGGTCTGCGCTCGGGGGGCCGCGGTGGTGCCCCTGGTCGGGGGTTCACGCGGGACTGCGCGGTAGCGGACGGAGATGGTATTCCAGGAGCCGGCGGGTACGATACCGGTCAGCTTGCGTGATCGCTTGGCGAGGGGCCAGAGGCTTCGAGTGGCCGGAGAGGCAGAGACGCAACGAGGCGTTTGCAATCTGTCCGCTGGTCAGGTCCCGTCGGGGTGCATCGTGGCGGCCGGCGCCGCACGGAGACGAGCGTCGGTGGGTCGGCAGCGGGCGGTCGTCGGGGGGTCGTCGGGCGTCGGACAGTTGGCGGGCGGTCGGCGGCGGTCGGGGGGCGGACGTTCGGCGGACAGTCGTCGACGGTCGGCGGGCGGACGTCATTGGGGGTCGGACGGCATGCGGGCGGCCGGTTTGCGGTCGTCGGTCGGGTCAGCGTCGTCGAGAAGGGCGTCGGACGGTCGGCGGACCTGTCGTCGGACGTCGCGTGCTTCGTTGGTGGTCGGTGGACGCTCGAGGGAAGGGCTGCGATGGACCAGTTCAGGAAGGCATTCTGCAAGGCAGGCCAGGTGGCCCGTTTGGGGATGTCCAGTGGTAGTCGGCGGCTGCTCGGAGGAGGAAGAGGCCCTGGGAGCTACGACAGGCGGAATGACTGCAGCAGGGGCCCGGTGGCCCCCCATGGCCTGTGCCCATGAGCCATATGGGAGTCTGCGGGCGCTCAGCAGGAGGACCACGAAGAGCTGCGACATGGACGGCGACATTTGGGCAAATTGCAGATTCGTCCTTGATGCCAGTCGCCCCGATGCCAGAGTTGGTCGGCAGCCGCTCGGCGGGAGGGTCACGATCGTCAACGACGGGGCTGGTGGCGGCATGGACCGGGTGGCCCTGGCGGCTGGTACCAGTGGGTGTTTGCGTGGACGCTCGGCGGGGACGTCACCGTGAACCACAGCGGTAGGACAGACTGCACTTTTGGCCTCGCGGCCCGCCTGGGGCTCTCCAACGGTGGTCAACGGACGGCGGATTCCCGGGGGAGGAGTCGCAGGTGGCTGCGCCAGGAGGCGCGCCTGCAGCGCTGGCCCGGTGGCCCTCGCGGCTGCTGCTCGCGGGAGTCCGCGGACGCTCAGAGGGCCACGCTGGACCGCGGCACGGGTGACAGCACGGGGGCCGGCTTGAGCACTGGCCTGGTGGTCTCTCAGAGCAGCTCCAGAAGGCGGCCGGCGGACTCGGCGGGAGAGGCATGGTGGACCACGGCGGGACGGCGGCGGCGGCATATTCTGATTTCTTGGAAGTTGCTATTACGAATATCTTGGTTGTTCGAAGTATATCCAGGTTCTAACTCCAGTTCGGTTGTTCCTGAAGTACACCTAGCCCCGGCGGGAGGGCCGGCTGCAGCGTGGGGCCTGCTGGTCCCCTCGGCTGGTGCCAGTGAGCGCCAGTGGCAGTCCGCGAGCTCTCAGTGGGAGGGCCATCTTGAACTGTCACGTGGGGCTGGATGCAGCTTTGGCCTGGTGGCCATGGGCAGGTCTAGTTTTCAGGCCTCCTGGATGGGGTCGGAGTAGATGGGGTCGGAGGATCGGCTACGTCCCCAGTGCATCGGCTACGTCCCCAGTGCATCGGCGATGCATCGCCGATGCATCGCCGATGCATTGGCGATGCGGCGCGATCCTCCGATCCCATCTACTCCGACCCCATCTAGGAGGCCTCCATCGTTGCACTCGGCGGACGCTCGTCGAGAGGGGCGCGATGGTCTGGCACAGGGGAGCTGGCTGCAGCTTTGGCCTGGTGGCCTCCGTGGACGGCGGGTGGGGGAGTTTAGGCACGAATAACATCACGAATGACACGTAGGGCGCCGAGAAGGTCACCACGCTGATCATTAAGGTCACCCTGGAGAACACCACAAAAAAGTTGAGTATCACCCTGACCAGCGGGGGGGAAGCGTAGGAGTTCGGCGCGCAGAGCGTGAAGGGCATGGCGAACGTCGCGAAGATCGACTCGGGGTGCCTGGAGCTCGTGTGCACTAGGAGGTCTTCGTGTGTACCAGCCCGACGATCGGACGGATCTTGTGCGGAGTGTGTGTGGTTCCCCTGGCGGGTTAATTGAATGCGAAGCGCTGGGGCACATCCGGACGCAGCTCTGGTGGTCACCGCTCGTGTCGAAGCCTGGGCGGTGGGGCATGGCATGGCGGCGCGGGCTGGTGTATCGCGTGTCCCGTCTCGCGATGTGTACAACAGAAGTGCTGAGCGCTTCGTGTCTTGAAACGCTCCGGGTCGGGACCCTCGAGCGGAGACTGCAGGGGGAGGGGGAGAGGGAGGAAAAGGGGAATGGGGAGGAGAAGAGGGAAGATCTTCGCCCCAGAGCGCTCCTCCTCCTCCTCCTCCTCCTCCTTGGAGCCCCGACCCCGAAGTCCCGACCCTTTCCGAACCGTTCTCAGGCGGTCCCTGGGCTCCTGCGAGAGGCCCCTGGGAGGCCGCAGAGGACCAGCAGAAGCTCCGGTCGTGGTTCCTTCGCGGCGGGATCTTGTCCTGGGCTCCAGCGGAGGCCCCGAAACCAGTTCTCGAGGGCGCCCATCGAGGGCGCGAAGCTGTGACTCACACGCGCATGCGCACACACGCACACACGCACACACGCACACACGCATACGCGCACATTTTGCGTCGGCAGCAGGACAGAGGGACTGCTCTGGCGCAAGGCAAAGGACTAACGAGCCCGTGCGAAGGCAAGACACCGAACTGCATCGCTCTGGCACAACAAACCTCTTGCACCATACCACCACACAAACGCAAACAAATACCGCACCAACAAGAAGGCGCGCCCCACATAACAGCGGACCCGTTGCGACATGAGACTGCCACGCTCGCGCGCCTCGCGCTTTGCGGTTCAGCTTCGATTCCTCCTCGTCCTCCTCTCCTACCTTTGTGGGCGGCGCCGGCGCGGGAGCGCGAAGGTTGTCCGCGCTGCGTGCTTCGCGCAGCGCGAGGCGCGAAGTTAGGCTTAAGCCGCGCCCGTCCCTCTACAGGGGGAATGTTCAGAAATAGTAAAGCAAATAGTCTTGGGACGATATGTTGTCAATCTTTGAATTTTTTTGGTGTATGTTTTCCTACATTTCTTTTTTCGTCCAAATCGCCCTGTAGGGGGACAGTCACGCCCTAAAGTTAGGCGCCCTTGAGAGTTCGAGGCGGACGTCACCCCGAGCGGAGAGGCGGCTGGAGCGAAGCGCTCCTTCGACGGCGGGCGCGGCGGCGCGGCCAGGCATGGCCCGCGGGAAGCTGGAGGCGTGGGTCTCCTCCGTGAAGGCGCGCGTGCCCGCAGCATGGGGGCGAGGAGGAGAAGGAGGAGGAGGAGGAGGAGGAGGAGGATGAGGAGGAGGAGGAGGAGGAGGAGGAGGAGGAGGAGGAGGAGGACGAGGCGAGAGGAGGAGGAGAGGAGGAGGAGGAGAGGAGGAGGAGGAGGAGGAGGAGGAGGAGGAGGAGGAGGAGGAGGAGAGAGGAGGAGGAGGAGGAGGAGGAGGAGGAGGAGGAGGAGGAGGAGGAGGAGGAGGAGGACGAGGACGAGAAGGAGGAGGAGGAGGAGGAGGAGGAGGAGGAGAGGAGGAGAGAGGAGGAGGAGGAGGAGGAGGAGGAGGAGGAGGAGGAGGAGGATGGAGGAGGAGGAGGGGAGAGGGAGGAGGAGGAAGGAGGAGGAGGAGGAGGAGGAGGGAGGACGGAGGACAGAGGACAGAGGACAGAGGACAGAGGACAGAGGACAGAGGACAGAGGACAGAGGACAGAGGACAGAGGACAGAGGACAGAGGAGGAGGAGGAGGAGGAGGAGGAGGAGGAGGAGGAGGAGGAGGAGGAGGAGGAGGAGGAGGAGGAGGGCGTGTGTGACAGCATGGGCTCTGGCTGTCGTGTGGGCCTGGTGGCCTTGCCGGTGCCAGTGGTGCTCGGCGGCCGCTCGTGTGCGTCGATCGGTCGATTTGCAGCCGGCGGACGTCGGCGGCGGGTTTCGGTGTGCCTTTGTCTGGCAGGCGGCGGACGGTCGTCGTCGTCGTCGTCGTCGTCGTCGTCGTCGTCGTCGTCGTCGTCGTCGTCGTCAGAGGAGGAGGAGGAGGAAGAGGAGGAGGAGGAGGAGGAGGAGGAGGAGGAGGAGGAGGAGGAGGAGGAGGGAGAGAGGAGGAGGAGGAGGAGGAGGAGGGAGGAGGAGGAGGAGGAGGAGGAGGAGGAGGAGGAGGAGGAGGAGGAGGAGGAGGAGGAGGCGGAGGAGGAGGAGGAGGAGGAGGGGCAGGAGGAGGAGGAGGAGGAGCAAGAGGAGGAGGAGAAGGAGGAGGAGGAGGAGGAGGAGGAGGAGGAGGAGGAGGATGAGGTGGAGAAGGAGAAGGAGAAGGAGGAGCAGTGTAAACCCAAGACTCATCAACGATGCTGGGATACAGCCTCCCTCCAAGCTCCCTCTCGATAGGCCTCACATAAGGGTTCACTTCCACTGAGGGAGGTGCCCTGTTGGGAGACACTCGTGTGAAAAGCCTCAACCGTGCCGAAACACCGTACTCAGGACTTCAGCGCCACAGGTCAACCGGACTGTTGCGTCGTGACGATCCTGAATCGTGCCAGAGCACCATTACTGGGACTTCAACACGGCGAATCCACGTAACACTTGCGCCCTGATAGCCCTGAATCGCTCAAAAACATGATTTCTGGAAGGCTATCCATGAGAGTCCGCAGAACTCTTTCAAACTCTAAAGCGAATGTCAGGCGAGAGCCACATTTTGAAAACCACCCATTCTCCGTCCGTGAAGTACTTGCGAACCTTGAAGACGAATGTGCGCGGCTCTAAGGCGAGAACCACGTTTTGAAAACGAACCGCCCTCAATCCGTGACGCTCTTGTGAAATTTTACAACGAGTGTACGCGGCGCAAAGCGAAAGCCACATTTTTAAAATGAGCCGCCCTCAATCCGCGAACCTCTTGCAATATATGAGGACGAGTGTGCGCGGCTCCTCAGGCGAGAACCACATTTTGAAAGCCACCCGCCCTCAATCCGTGAAGCTCTTCAGAAGGGTTTGAGACGCGTGTGCGCGGCGCCAAGGCAGGAGCCACATTTTAAACACTACCCGCCGTCAAACCGTGAACCTCTTGCAGTTCGTTAAGACGAGTGTGCGCGGCGTCTCAGGCGAGAGCCACAGTTTGAAAACTACCCGCCCTCAATCCGTGAAGCTTTGTGTCTATGTTTGAGACGCTTGTGCGCGGCGCTAAGACAGGAGCTACATGTTGAAAACTACCCGCCCTCAAACCGTGAAGCTCTTTGTACATGTTTGAGACGCGTGTGCGCGGCGCCAAGGCGGGAACCATATTTTGAAAACTACCCGCCCTCAAATCGTGAAGCTCTTTGTGCATGCTTGAGACGAGTGTGCGCGGCGCTCAGGCGGGAGCCACATTTTGGAAGCGACCCGCCCTCAAACCGTGAAGCTCTTTGTACATGTTTGAGACGCGTGTGCGCGGCGCCAAGGCGGGAGCCACATTTTGGAAGCGACCCGCCCTCAAACCGTGAAGCTCTTTGTACATGTTTGAGACGCGTGTGCGTGGCGCCAAGGCGGGAGCCACACTGGAAGCGACCCGCCCTCAAACTGGGAAGCTCTTGTACATGTTTGAGACCCGTGTGCGCGGCGCCAAGGCGGGAGCCACATTTTGAAAACTACCCGCCCGCAAACCGGGAAGCTCTTTGTACATGTTTGAGACGCGTGTGCGCGGCGCCAAGGCGAGAGCCACATTTTGGAAGCGACCCGCTCTCCTTTTGCGAGACTGTTGCCAGCCTCCAAGCTTCAGTCTCCCAAGTTGGAGTGGCTTTCAGTTGGAATCAGCTTTCAGTCGGAGTCAGCATCTCGGAGCAGCACGCGGTGTCGAGCAATCCCGACGCCCTCCATCCGCTCCTCCGTCTCACGCTGCGGCGCAGTGTGGCTGCAGTGGTGTGCAGTGCTCACAGGTGGAGGCATCATGTTGGTGGCTCGTCCGGTGGAGGGAAAAAATAGAAAAAAAGCTTCAGTCTCCCAAGTGGTACGGAAGTCTCAGGCGAAACGCCGGGCCTGCCCTTCCGACCGGCCTCGGGGTGCGACGAGGCGGAGTTATTCACAAGGACAAAGAATGGAGGTGGGGGAGGAGGAGGAGGAGGAGGAGGAGGAGGAGGAGGAGGAGGAGAAGAAGGAGGAGGAGGAGGAGCAGGAGGAGGAGGAGGAAGAGGGTGAGGACGAGGAGGAAGAGGAGGTGAGTAATTAGCCCATCGCGACCAGAATTCGGGGCCTTCTTTCTTCCAGAGTTATTCAAAGCAGTCCTGAGCAATGCAACGCAATTCTACTCCAAGCCTTGTTCGGCATTTCTACACACTGCTTGTCATTGCTTGCCATTGCTTGGCGTTGCTTTGCGTGGCTTGGCATAGTTTGGCGTTGCTCGGCATTGCTTGGTATCGATGCTAGGCTTGGCGTTGTTTGGCGTGGCTTGTAACCACTGCTTTGCATTGCTTGGCATTGCTGGGCCTTGCCTGGCATCGCTTGGCATTGCTTGGCATTGCTTGTCATTGCTTCGCATTGCTTGGCATTGCGCGTGGTTGGCATTGCTTCGCATTGCTTGGTATCGCTTGGCATTGCCTGGCATTGCTTGCCATTGCTTGGCATTGCTTGACATTGCTTGGCATTGCTTGGTATCGCCTGGCATCGCTTGGTACTGCTTGGCATTTGCACTGGCCAGGGGATCCAGGGAATAAGACTGGGGAGCCCGAGGAACAAGACCTGGGAACCCGCGAGTGGAAGGCAAGGGACGAGGCCGAGCAACCGAGGAACGACCGAGCAGCGCCGCTGCCCGCCCCTGAGCTTGGGGTGGCACGCCCACTCAGGTCCGACGTCGTGGTTCCTCTCGCTGCGCTCGGCGGCGAGCCTGGTTGGGGAAGTGGGAAGGGGCGGGCCTTCTCAGACGGCTCGGATGTCCCCCGGCAATCCGAGCAGTTTTCCGAGCCGTCCCCGAAGACGCAGAAGCCCCCTCGAAAGGCGCGAGGGTTTCTGAGGAGTCCCGCCGCCTTCTGAGAAGGCCTTCTCCTTCTCACTTCCACCGCCGCCGGCACCCAGGTTTAAGCCGGGCGTGTCCCTCTACAGGAGGAATATCCAAACATAGTTAAACCAATACTATGGTGACGTTTTTTTTGGGGGGGGCTATTTTTCATTGTTTCGTCCACAATCCCCCTGTGGGAGGACATGCCCGACCGAAACCCAGGTCCGACGCGACTCCTCTCGCCTCGCGGGGTGCACCTCCCGAAAGAGGTGTAGAGAATGATCGTGCTGTGGTCTCCTCGGCCTCTTCGAGGCCACTCGGTGGCCGCTTCGGTGCCCCTCGAGGCCGCTTGGCTACCGGGAGCTTCGGGGACCGCCTCGGCATCTGTTTTGGAGGCGTGTCGGGCCGTCTTCTGTCAGAGGAGGAATGTGTACCCATGTGTATCCGTACCCTCGCCCCGTTTTCGCCTTTGTGGGCCTCCTGGGAGGCCCTCGTCGCCAACTCTGGATTCGCTTCGAAGTCCTGGTCAGAACGCACCCTGGGAGTGGTCCGGGGAGTAGCGGTATGGGTACATTTTGGTTTCCCCAGTCCGGAGCTTTCATACTACTTGGCGCCTTGGGATGCCACTCTGGGTGCCCTTGGGCCGTCCTGGGCCGGTCTGAGGGATCTCTTCGGCCGTCTTGGGTTGCAGAAGCCCGCGAAAGCGATTTTCCCGACCATCCTGTTGTGTCGGGGGTCCTCGTTTTGAATTCGCGGCGCCGAGCTCCACTCCCACACGCTGCCCCCCCTCCTTTCTCGTTCTGGCTCTTCTCCTGCCTCTGCTCTTCGCACGTCATCGTCATCCCGCATGTGCCCCCCCGCCAATGCCAGCACACCCCTAACACGTTTCGTGGCCCCAGAGGGAGCTTCTCCGAGGGCCCCAGTGGCTGCGTTCGCATGCCGTCTCGGGCCCATTTCTGCACACTTCTCACACGTTTCGTGGCCTCATGGGGAGCTCCATCGAAGGCCCCAGCGGCTGCGTTCGCATGCCTGCTTTGGGTCCATGTCGGTACACTGACATGTTTCGTGGCCCCATGGGGAGGTCTCCCGAAGGTCCCAGAGGTTGCGTTCGCATGCCGTGTCGGACCCATTTCGGCACGGTTCTTCCGCCGCACTGCTTTGAAGACTTTCGCGAGAGCGCGATGGTGCAGCCGATGAAGCTTGTGTTTGGTGCTCCAATCGACGATGCTGCTCCGCCGAGCGGCGATTGTGTCCCGCCCAGACCTCGTCGGCGGAAGTCAAACGGGGCTGGGTCCGCCGGCGGACGCTCGGTGGAAGTGAAGGCAGGGCGTCGACATTTTTGGATACAGGGATTTCGGAGTCGTCCACACCTATCCACGCTTCAGGAAGCGTCCGTGCAGAGCTCTCGCCAGGCAGCGCGGAAGTTGCCAGCCCAGAGTGCCAACCTTTTTGGTCTCGGCGGTGTGGGCACCGCGCCACTGGCCGCGTCAGAGCCGGAAGCCAGACGCATCCTTGCATGAAGCCCAGGACCTCGATCCCCTGCACGTTGTGGGGGACCCGGTGGGATGCGCACCTCCTCCTCCTCCTTCCTCCTTCTCACTGTCTCTTCTCTTGGAGCCTTCAGAACATTTTAGAATGTTTCAGAGCCTCCTAGAGCCTTCTGGAATCACATAGATCGCGCTCTCTAAAACTTTTATTCCGGATCCACATCATCGCCCTCCTCCTCCTCCTTTCCTCTACTTCCTTCTCCTCCTCCTTCTCCTCATCCTCCGACTGGATCCTGCATAAAGGCCTGGACGGTCTTAACTTTGTTTGTCGTTCGATTCGAGCTTTCACATGGGCGCTTGCGTATTGGTATTGCACAAAGAATACCGAGACGCTCAAAATAATCAATCGGATAGTCCACTACATCAGAAATCCGAGAAACTCGGCTCCGACTGGAGCCTCCCTCCTTCGTCATCCTCCTCCACCTCAGGGTCTTGCCCAAGCCCTGGACCCCCCCCCCAGAAAGTGTGGGAGGTCTTCAGAAACGCCCAAAACCTTCCCCCCCCCCTCCTCCTCTTCCCCCCCTCCTCTTTCTCCTCCCTTCTCCTCCTCCTCCTCCTCCTCCTCTTCCTCCTCCCTCCTAATCTTCCCTTCTCGTCTTCCGTCCTCCTTTCTTCCGTCCTCTTTCTCCTCGTCCTCCCTCCTCTTGCCTTTCCACCCCTCCCCCTCCCTCCTCTCCTTTCCTTCCTCCTCTTCCTCCTTTTGACGTCGAGCGATCATATGGCAATGAAATGAACATGTGCGAATCAACCGACTTAGGCGCAATGGCCGACAAAGCTGCAGGCCAGTGACGGAAACGCAGGGCAAAGTGCTCCTCCTCGTTCTCCTCCTCCTCGTTTTCCTCACCCCCCTCCTCCCCCTCCTCCTCCCCCTCCTCCTCCTCCTCCTCCTCCTTCTCCTCCTCCTCCTCCTCCCAGACGTCGACTGTAGCGGCGAGCCTGCTGCCGACCGGCTTCAAGAAGATCCTCTCCTCCAGAAGCCGCGGCCCCCCTGGTCGCGGGCGCTCCCGCCGTTCGGCACCAAACGGAACAAACAGAACATGAATAATAATACTAATAATAGTAATAATAATACTAGTATTAATAATACTAAATCCAATCATACTAATGATGATAATAGTAATGATACTAACAATACTAATATTCTTAATAATGACAATGATAATAAAACACTAATAGTAATAATGATATTAATAACAATAATAATATTATTAAAACTAATAATGCGAATACTAGTAATACTATTATTACTAATAATACTACTACTAATACTACTAATAAAAGTATTCATAGTAATACTAATAATAATACTAATAATACGAATAATAATAATGATATTAGTAACACTATTAATAACACTAATAATACGAAGACTAATAATACTAATAATACTAATGCTACTAATGATACTAATAATGATACTAATAATACTAATAATGGTGATACTACTGATACTAATAACACTAGTAATACCAATCATACTAATAATATTACTAATGCTAATGCTACTAATAACAATAATCATACTAATAATAATAACAATACTAAGAGTAATACTTTTAATACTAATAATAATATTGTTATCATTAATACTAACCATAATAAGAATAATAAGAATACTAGTAATACTACGACGAACCATAAGAATAAAAAGAATAAGCAGAAACCCTTCAAGAAGCTTCTCCTTGTCCCCGTGCCGGTGCTGTCTACGCGGAGTATCTCGAGCGCAAGGCGGCCCGTGCCGTGGCCCCTGCTGCTCGGGAACGGGCTCGCCGCCGCCGCGACGAGGGGGAAGCCGCGAGGCACGCTCGCATGGCTGCTCGCACGGTTGCCCCTGGTCGTCCAGATCCATGGTCAGCAGGCCCTGACCATATGATTGGGCGTCGCGCAGTGGGGGGGTCCATAGAGTGTGGGGGGGGAGGGCAGGGTGGGGCTGCAGAAACGGCGCCCTTTGGGGCCCCTACGGGGGCCCCTACAGGGGCCTTCTGGGCCCGAGGAGTGCACCTTTCTCCCCGCCCCCTCCTTTCAACGCCCCTCCCCATCAGTGTGAGCGGCCGGAGTATCCACTTCACCAGGCCGTTCTTCCAACTGCAAGAGCAGGAACAAGCGCAGGGCCAGTGCGGGACCTGCCCGCTGAGGGGGCTGGCGCCGGCCGCTCAGTTGCAGTCGTCGTTGTCGGCCCGTTGCTGCCGCGGCCGCCGCGGCTGGCGTCGTCGTCCGTCGCCGCCGTCGCCGTCGCCGTCGCCGTCGCCGTCGCCGTCGCCGTCGCCGTCGCCGTCGTCGTCGTGTCTGTCGTCGTCGTCGTCGTCGTCGTCGTCGTCGTCGTCGTCGTCGTCGTCGTCGTGCTCTCTCTTTTGGGACCTGGCCCTCACGCGCGGGCCTCGCCACGTCTTGAGTCTTGAGTTTTGAGTCCTCCTCTTCCTCCTGCTCCTCCTCCTTGTCCTCCTCCTCCTCCTCCTCCTCCTCCTCCTCCTCCTCGTCCTCCTCCTCCTCCTCCTCCTCCTTCTCCTCCTCCTCCTCCTCCTCCTCCTCCTACTCCCCCGCCTACTACTCCTCCTCCTTCTCCTCCCCTTTCCACCGCCGCCGCCGCCCTGTCTCCAGGAGCGCGCCGTGGCGCAGCTCGGGGCCCGGCGCGCTGCGCTGGTGGGGGGCCTGGGCGGCCTCGACCTGCGGGGCCTGGACTTCCGGCAGCTGGTGGCCAACTCCTGGGACCCCGCGCGGGCGGGGGGGGGGTCCCCGCGCGGACCAGGGCAGGGAGGAGGGCCGCGTGGGTTGTCCCGCGGGCTGTCCAGTGGGTTGTCCCGTGGCTGCCCTTGGGTTGTCCCGTGGGTCTTCCGGTTGGTCGCCCCGCAGTTGTCCCGTGGGTTGCCCCGTGCATGGGCCAGAGAGGGTTGTCCCGTTGGTCGTCTCGTTGGCTTTTGGATCCGGGGCTCCTGGAGCTGGCCACATCGGCCGGGGCCGCCCGGCCGAGGATTGAAGAAGAAAAGCCTGCATAACCATAAACCTTCGGAGTTCCGCGCGGATTTCTTGGATCGGCGCCGGGCCCGGCGTCTTTGGCGCCCCCCTCTGGCGCACTCCGCGCGCCAGGGTGGGTGGGGGGGGTCAGCATGGATCCGGGAACGCCGTGCGGACCTCCGACATTTTGTGTTTGTGCCTTTTTGCTGCCACTCCTGAGGAGCAGGAGGAGGAGGAGGAGGAGGAGGAGGAGGAGGAGGAGGAGGAGGAGGAGGAGGAGGAAGGAGGAGGGAGGAGGGGGAGGAGGAGGAGGAGGAGGAGGAGGAGGTGGGTGGAGCCGGAGGGAGGGGAGGGAGTGTAGGAGGAGGAGGAGGGAGGAGGTGGAGGACGAGGGAAGGAGAGGGAGGGGGGGGGGGGTCGGGGGGAGGGGGGGGGGGCGCGCAACCTCGGCATCGGCTACACGGAGGGCGGCAGGGTGGAGGGAGAGGTACGAGGAGGAGGAGGAGGTGGAGGAGGTGGAGGTGGAGAGGAGGAGGGGAGGTGAGGAGGAGGAGGAGGAGGAGGAGGCAGGCGGCCCAGCAGCTCTGCGCCTCCGTGGCCGCTCTTTCCTCCGACCAGCCGGTGGGCTGACAGAGGCCGCACGCCGCGCGCGTTCCCGCCGCTGTCCCCCTGGCACTTGTGGGGCGCCGCGCCCCCCTCCGAACAAAAGCGCCGCCTCGGGCAGGCCTCCTCCTCCCTCATCCTTCCCTCCCACCTCCTTCCTCCTCCTCCCTCCTCCTCCTCCTCCTCCCATCCTCCCTTCTCCTCATCCCCCTCCCCATCCTCCTCTCCTCCTCCCTCCTCCTCGTCCTCCTCATCCTCCTCCTCCTATCCCCCTCTTCCTCCTCCCCCTCCTCCTCCTCCTCCTCCCCCTCCTCCTCCTCCTCCTCGTCGTCCTCCTCCTCCTCCTCCTCCTCCTCCTCCTCCTCCTCCCTTTCCTCCTCCTGCTCCCCTCCGCTGGTGGAGGGTGTCGGGGCCAAAAGCGCTCCCCTGACGGAGGCGGGGACCGTCGGGCCTTCGGGGCGAAAAAGGCCCCGCACCTGGGGACGGCCGCCAAAGCGCGGTCCCCTTCCCCAGGGGGTCGCCTGGCGCGCAGGTCTCCCGTTCGGGCCAGGTGTCCCTCCTTGGTCTTGCCGTCCCGGGGGTCGTGCCGGGCGGTCCGTCCTCCCCGTCGGTCGTCGTCGTCCCTCGCGTCGTCGTCGTGTCGTCGTCGGGCGTGCTCGTGGGGTCTCGGCGGATGGACGGGGAAGCCCTTGCCCTGCCCGCGCGGCTTTGTGGGCCAGGAGGGTCTCTGGTTTTCCGGGGGCTCCCCTGGCCCTTTCCGCGCGGGTGTGGGCAGGGGGGTTGTGCCTGCCTTTCGCGCTCCCCCCCCCCCCACGGGCCCGCCACCCGCCTGAGGTGAGGCGCGCGGCTAACTGTTGCTGCATTCGGTCCTGCCCAACGGCTTGCAGAGGAAGAAAAAGCCCCTCCTCCTCCTCCTCCTCTTCCTCCTCCTCCTCTTCCTCCTCCTCCTCCTCCTCCTCCTCCTCCTCCTTAAACCCCGTGGCAGCGCGCGCGCAGGGAGCGGATCCGCGGAGAGGGCGGATGGGGCTCGTGGAGCCCTCTGGGGCACGGCGTTCGGATGCCGACCTGCCTGCTGCCTGCTGCGCGCCAGGCTGGGGGCCACACGGGGCCCAGCCTGGCCGCAGCCCTGCTGCGCACGAGGCATCCGCCCTCGGCCCTCGCAGCCCGCGCCCAGTTGCGGCGCCCGGCGCGCGGGAGTCCTGGAGGGCTCCGAGGCCACGCGCGAAGAGGAGGGTGTGGGGGGAGGGACGAGGGGGAGCGAGGTGTCGTCCCGCGGTGGGGTCGCCCCCCTTTTCGTCCCCAATCGTAGCCAGATTTCCCTCCGCCTCCCCAGCGACTCAGGCCGCTGATGGGGGTGGCGCGGCAGCTCCGACCATCGGATCCACTGTCATAAGTTCCAGCGTCCTGCCAGGGAGGAGGGGGAGGAGGAGGAGGAGGAGGAGGAGGAGGAGGAGGAGGAGGAGGAGGAGGAGGAGGAGGAGGGAGGGGATGGAGGATCCAGGATGCGGAGGCGGAGGTAAGTAAGAGGGTGGAGGACCGACGAGCGATACGGACGGATTGCCTGGACATATTGAGCTTCGTTTTTGCCGAAGCGCTATTGATACATGTATGTGTACGTATATGTATATGTGTTTCTGTCTCTGTGTCTGTCTCTGTCTTTGTCTCTGTCTCTGTCTCTCCATTTCCCCCTGTAAATTTGCACACGCCAGCAGGGCAACCCTTCGGGGGATCAGTAGTTATTCTGGAGAGGATGCAGTCCTCGGTTTGCGATTGGCGATGGGTCGGGTTTGTGCCCAATCAATCCAACGGTCTCGCTTTCTATCTTTCGAGCTCCCCATTAACTGGTCGGAGTATCTATCGATCAGCCTCGCTACCTTTCGATCTCCAGAGCTACCGCCACTCTCCACTGATCTGTCGAACAGGCGATCGATCGGTCTCCCAATCAACCAACGTTACGAATTTGACTCTCAGACTTCTGTTTCTGGTGTGCAGGTCGCTGTGTACGGCAGACTTCAAGCGTCGCTACACCTGTCTTTGCTGAGGCCGTGGCTCTTTCCACGGCCATCTGTCACTGCAGCTGCAGCTGGAGCCTTGCGAGCAAAACACGAATGTGACTATCAATGCATTGGTCTCGCTATCTTATGGTCTAACTATGTACCGATCGACGACCACGAGACAACGTGTGGACAGCCAAGGGGCCACCACGGAACAGCCACGGAGCAACCTCGGGGACAACTTCGGCGGAACCCCTGGGCATCCGCGAGGCAACCACAGGACAACCACGGGACAACCTTCGAGCAACCGCGAAACAACCGCAGGAAAGCCACGTGGCAGCCATCGGCACATCTACGGAACAACCACCGAACAAACATCGGGACAATCATCTGGACAACCGTCGGAATAG